>CM062292.1:462763466-463270179 GCA_031216915.1 Pictodentalium vernedei
CCACTTCGATGTTTCAGGTGCGAAAAGTTTGGTCATGGGCAGAATACATGTCGAGGCAATGAAATATGTCATACATGCAGTATCAATCACGAGGGACCACGTGAAAGAACGATATATAAATGTATTAACTGCCAGGGCAATCATATGTCATCCGCTAAAGATTGCCCTGTGTGGAAAAAAAGAAAAGCTTATACAGAAAGTAAAATGTTAGAAACAGATAACCTTTAAAGAAGCCAGGGACGTGGTAACATCAATGCCTGGCATGAGTGCATCAATGCCATATTGTGCCGCGTTTTTAAAACAAAAAATATTGACTGAATCAATTGCATGTCGAAAAGAATTCACTTGGCTTGGAGGCACGATTCCAACTTTGCTACAAGCTTTTACCATCGGGAATAATAATCAAACTCAGCGTAAGTCTACACAAACAATTACTACTGTCCAGGAAATACCTAAACCACAACGCAAAAACGAACAAGAACAACAGAAATCTAAACCAGAGGAGACAAACTATGAAAACAGTAATTCAGTCCACCAATACAAGAATGACAACACAAGACCAAAGCCAGAAAAACCCCACAAATATCGCAACAGCAAAACCTGAGTCAGAGTCACAGAAGAAAAGTTCGAAAAAAGAAGGCAGAGAAAGAAAATAACAAACCATTGTCAAACAAAGCTTTTCAAGATCCTGGTACCCGAAACAAATTTGACGGATTTGAGCTCATGGATGTCGCAGACGGCATCGACGAAATGTTCGAGCAACTACGCTCACCATAAGAATAAATCCCCAAGAAAAAAAAGTCACAGAGGAAACATACTGGGGGTATATCGCCCATACGTCCACCATCCCAAACTCCAATCAAATATGGATAACACAATCAAAACACAAATAATATAATACAGTGGAACTGTCGAGGTTTTAGAGCCAATTTTATTGACTTGGGTCTTCTGTGCCAAAATTATAAACCTGCTGCTTTTTGCCTGCAGGAAACACTTTTAAAGAAACCTGAAGCTCAAGATCATTCAGTTTTGAAGCATTATACTTCATATAATGTCTGGTTCGTTGAACACCTGTCTTGGTCAGAAATGACATTATTCACATTTCTGTTCCATTGAAATCAAATTTACAGGTCGTAGCGGTACGCCTGATCTTAGACAAGACAGTTATGTTATGTTCCATTTATGTGTCACCAAATAAACCACTTCAGCTGAATGATCTTGAGCTGCTGGTCAAACAACTCCCAGCTCCATACATTTTGTTGGGCGATTTTAACGCACATAGCCCCCTTTGGGGTAATTCCAGTAGTCAAGAAGATATAAAAAGTAAAACTGTAGAGGAGTTTGTTACAAAATATGACTTGTGTTTGTTTAATGATAGTCCAGACACTTCTCTGAACCCCGCATCTGGTTCATATACATCAACTGATCCTTCAGTTGCAAGCCCGTCTATCTTTCTCGATTTCTCTTGGAAGGTAGACGATGACTTACGTGGGAGTGACCATTTTTCAATAGTGAGAGAAATTTCAGGATAGTGCTGACCAGATTGAACATTTTGCTACAGAGTTGATTGAGATTGCAAACCAAGTCATTCCTAAAACCTCGGCAAATCCAAAACGTTTCACTAAACCATAGTTTTATAGTGAATGTAAGCAGGCTATAAAGAATCGCGAGAAAACAGAACGGGAATTCAACAAGTCACCAACCACACATATTTTTGATAAACTACGTATAAATCGGGCAAAAACAAAACGACTTATATATAATACAAAAAATGAAAAGTTCTTGGGCAGCTTATGTTTCAAAGCTTAACCAAAACACCGTCTTCAACAAAATTTGAAAATATTAAAGGCAAAGAAATCAAATCAACTGTAAAACATCTGAAAGATAACAACACACTAACCACATCAAACAAATTGAGCTCCACGTTTTCTAAACATTCGACGTCTAAAAATTGTAATCCAGAATTTCTCAAAATTAAAAAAAAACAAGAAAAACAAAAGATCAAACTTACATCCAATAACTTAGAGGATTACAATGAACCTTTTTCTACGAAAGAGTTAAACAACTCTTTACATAGAGCAAAGGATGATGTCACTGGACCCAACGAAATACATTATAAAATTTTAAAATATCTACCGCTCGAACTTTTATTGTCAGTTTTTAATGACATATGGGTGACTGGCCATTTTCCACTTTCCTGGCATGAGCTACAATAATTCCCATTCCAAAGCCTGATAAAGATCACAGCAACTGAAGTAATCGCTTTAACAAATTGTCTGTATAACACCATGGAAAGGATGTTTAATGATCGACCTCTCAGGTTTCTGGAATCGAACAATCTATTTGCGAATGTTCAGTGTGGTTTCAGAAACCAGAGAAGTACTATAGATTATTTGGTTAGACTAGAAACGTTTATAAGCATGTGGTCGCAATTTATATTCTTTGACCCGGAGAGTCATATGATACAACTTGGACGTATGAGATTTTCAAAGATCTTTTTAACATGGGGTTGAGAGGGCGTATGCCTCTTTTTATTGACCATTTTGTAAAGGATCACGAATTTCAGGTTCGTGTTGGGTCAACGTTATCTGATCCTCATGAACATGAATTGGGGATTCGTCAGGATAATATTGTATCCTTTATGCTCTTTTAAATTAAGATCAACAGTATCATCTGCCATAGCGGTAAAACATGAATGCTATTGAGCGCAAACTTCAGCTGTGTTTAAACAGAGCCCAGAAATGGGCTACAGAAAACGGCTTCAAATTTCCAAAGACGAAAACTAATTTTATTCATTTCTGTAAGCTACGGAAGCACCATCTTGATCCGGAATTGAAAATAGATGGGAGTCGTATTGGAGTTGGTAAAGAAGTGAAATTCTTAGGTTTGTTGTTTGACAACAAACTGAATTTCACTTCTCACATAAAACAACTAAAGATAAAATGTGAAAGGGCAATGAACCCTTTGAAGGTAGTTGGTAGCACTGATTGGGGTGCTCACCAAAAACATTACTGCATCTGTATAGATCACTTGTTAGATCTAAATTAGATTACGGTTGTGTGGTTTACGGTTCCACAGGGAAGCCGTATCTCAAGACACTTGATGCGATTCACAATAGTGGTATTAGAATAAGTCTAGGTGTTTTTCGAACATCACCTGTTGATTCAGTGCTTGTTGAAGAAGATGAGCCTTCTCTTGAGAAGCGCAGAATTAAACGCTCACTCCAGTATGTCAGTAGACTTCTTTCTAATCCTTCAAACCCTGCTTATAATTGTATCTCAGAACCTCAAAATACAGAATTTGTTAACCGCCACCAGAAACATATCCCTCCTTTGGGAATTAGAATTAAACAACATATTGATTCCGCCAAAATTGAACCACATAATATAAAAGAAAACTGTGAATCACATATTCCTCCTTGGCACCTTAACTAGCCAGCAGTTATTTTGGATCTAGCCTCTACAAAAAAGTCTGATACAAATTCTCTGCATTTTAAGCAGAAATGTGCAGAAATCAAGTCCAAGTTTAGTACACATGCAAGCATCTATACAAATGGAGCTAAAGATAGTGACAGTGTATCATCAGCTGTTGTATCTGGTGATCAGGTCACCTCAATCAGGATTCCCCGTAAAAGTTCTATTTTCACAGCTGAAGTTAAAGCATTGCAACTAGCGCTTGAACACATCAAGAAAGTACAGGAAATGAAGCCGATCATATTTTCTGACTCTCTTTCCTCTTTGCTTGCTTTACTCAACCCCCGATTGAAGAACCCTCTTATTTTGGAACTTCGTGAGAAGTTGAATACTCTCTCATGTCTAACCGATATGATATCGTGTTTTGCTGGTTACCTGGACATGTAGGTATCTCCGGTAACTCCAGAGCAGACAGTGCAGCACAACAGGCTTTAACAAAGCCTCTAACTGATTTTAACATTGCTTTCGGTGATTTTAAACACATACCAACAATTACATCAAATATGTGTGGCAAATAACAAGCTCCATCGCTTCCGACCAAATATTTTTTATCACTAACCATCCAGTAACCTTTGTAGAAAGGATCATGTAATAATACTGATTCGATGTCATGTTGGTCACACTCGACTTACACATTCCTTTTTATTAGAGGGTAATATGCGATCAGAGTGTGTTCCCTGCCAGCAGGTGTTGACAGTGGTGTACATTCCTTTGCACTTTAGAAATGTTAATCTTGTTAGACGATAGTATTTTAATGTTGTGTCTCTTCTACAAAACAAACTCTCATAAAGTTCTGTCGTTCCTGAAGGAAATCAACCTTTTTAATAAATTTTAAATAGTTCGTTTTTATTATTTTAAATTTTCATCCATCATTTATATTTGTTTCACCTGTTGATTTACACAACGTTTTTGATGGACTGCACTCATGTTCTCTTTACGTTCTTCACTCCTCAGTTTTATTCCACATGTTTCATATTTCGTCGTCTCGTTTTTATCAACTGCGTTGAAAATAATGATTATTTTTTACAATACATACTTTCAGCGCCATGGTATAGCCTTAGTTGATGATGTGGCGTAAAGCACCAATAAATAAATAGTATTGTGTATAATATTCATTTTACAACAAATGTGATACGGCAAACTTTCTCTGTAACCCTTCCCGCTCAGATAAATATGTAATATTTCATTTTGTCACTGTAATGTTGACACAGCTGATATTGAAAAAGCGAGCTGTTCATGGTGCCATAAGAGGACCATAGAGGTAATCAGCTCAGCATCTACATTATTGTTGCTATATTTTGCTTATACGAGTCGAAATCTTCTTTTTTGCATCTTTTCGTTTGATTCGCCTTGAAGAACAGCGTGCCCCTCTCAGGCTGAAACATAATGATAACTGGCTATAAGTGTCTTTCAATAGAAAACGAATCTTTTTGTTTCGGTTTCGACAGCAGATGAAAATACGAATTTAAAGGTTATAACTTCTCAAATGGTATCGATCAACCCTTTCCCTTTTTCTAACCCGTGCTTTATACTAACGCAACATTAGAGCTGGTCCTCGTTCCCGTCAAATAAGTAAGAGGTCAACCATTCTATAGGCATTGTCATATAGGGAAGGAGTGTAATGGACGCAAGGGTCCTGTTGTATGTTAAACCACGACAAGCAAAATATTGCATGGTCAAACGTTAGACTATGTAGTATCGAAATACTTTAAACTGGCGCGGCATGTGCACACAACAGTTACTGTTAGACAGAAACGGGGATTCATCACCTTTTGACTTTATTGACCGCGCGGGCGTAGAACGTCCACAACTAATGACTGGTCTGGAATGGTTAAGTTCTAAACTGTGTCCCGATATATTTGGAAAGAGGAGGTTTAGGTGTTCGTTATTATTGTTATTCCTGTTCACCCGTCTTCTGTAAGCCTGTGTTTTACAAGCCTGTGTGCCCTACTTTCATTTTGATGGATGCTTTAATTGACCTTCATGCGTAAATCCATTGGTCTAATTGCCACATATTTGCGAAGGGTGTATCATGCCCTTTCGCCCATTCTGAGTTAATACCACCATCAGGCGCTTATTTATGATGCTGGACAAGGATCGTCAATACCGATGGTCTACTACAGAACGAGATTGTTTATCATGGCGACAACGAGGAGTAATAAATGAATATAGCGGCATTTTGGTTACGTTTTTGAAACTGACACGATGCTTTTGTTTGTTCATTGGGCATCAACGGAACATTCAACAGACAATATTATATTGTTTAGAAGAGTTTTGGGTTCGAACCGCTGAACATAATTTCCCAAGCTAGTTAAGAAGCCATCGCGATCATACCTAGATGCGTCGTACCAACCCAAGACTCAATCCTTGTTCAGTATGAACGAGAGTACAGTAGCTGCGTGTAATCCCCGCTTTTGAGCGGCATTGGTGAAACAAACTGATTGGCTTGGTATATACAATAAACTCCCCACTCCCCACCCACATCCACACTGCACCTACGCAGAAACAGGCATCCACACAACGCATCAAAACCCACACAACCCACCAACACAACCCATCAATACCCACAGAACACACCACCACTATAACCAAACATACCCACAGAGGTACACACACTCGGCCGCAGACAAACAGTTCGATACGTTTTTGAGATACCATAATCAGTACATTTCAATTATTGCAGTAGTTGATGACAAATAAGGAATACAGTTTTCTGAAAAAGCTTTCAAGACTTATTTTGTTAATCGGAATAATTTCCACTAGAGCTGTGCTGATCAATGTGAAACTGGGACACATTCATCATACCCAACAGCGTTCAATGTTACGCGTCCTGAACTGAACGCTTCCGGAGTCCGTTTAACTTGCATTTCTTGTATCCAAACGCGCTGTCGTATTATCAACAGGCTGCGATTCTCAAATAACGAAGCTCAAGGGACCTCAATATTCCTCAACCGTTGTCCAATAGAATCTAAGTTATAACTAGACTTTATGATTCTGGAGAATCATGGCTTTTCCAGATCAGATTCCATGATCTTTCATGACCCCAGAGTGTCTGATGAATTGTTTTTAACTGTCTCACTGAAGTTCCTTTTTTGATGTTATGAGAAAGATGGGTATAGTAGTCTCAAGTGACTCAGTTTGATAAAAAAAAAGTTTAGGTAAAAACCATAAGTAATGGTGGAGAGGGTTAATATCAATATCGCCGTTCGACAAGTTAATGACCGACAAAAGGGGTTACGTTTGTTTGACACATACCCACTGAGTGTTGTGGCTATTTGAAAATGGCCCATTTTATCTCAAATGTATCCAAAATATTGATGTCTGGCAGGATTTAGAGGGTTAACATGTGCTACCAGCAATATCTTTCTATGCAACTTGTAATGTCACACCAAGAACTGCGAATGGCCATTTTTTCCTAAAAGTCTACAAAATGTTTTCAGAGAAATCCAGGGAAACATGAATTTTAATCTTTTGCTGGGTATCATTGTTTATCTAGCCCAGAACGGGTTAAGGGCTGTTTTTTGAATACCATTAGTACTTACAAAAGTAATTCTCAGTGAATTCTACTTCCACTTATGTTGATCACTCCTCTTAGCTTTGGGTACTGTGGGATGCAAACACATTTTATCAAAATCTTGATGTTTGAGAACCTGCATAGGGTTTATTTAATTATTTATTTATTGGTATTTAAGGTCACATATTTCTGCACAATGGCTACCCATGGCCGTGCCAGTTTTACGGATGGAGGAAGCCAGAGTACCCGGAGAGAACCACCGAGCAACGGCGAGCAACTGTCAGCTCCCCAACATACCAACTCCACACAAGCAGGGTTAGCATTGGTTGAAGACAGGTGTACCATCGACGTGCAGTACGCCTTAGTACACAACGTCACCGTGCCCCCACGTGTGCAATGGGGGTGAAGTGTCTTGCCCAAGGACACAACGCGGTTGCCGCAGGTGGGACTCGAACCAAGGACCTTTCGGCTTGCAGCCTGCACCTCCACCAACTGAGCCAAGAAGGGCCAATTTTTCCTGAAAAATCTACGAGATTTTTTTTAAAGAAATCCTCGGATAATATGAATGTTTAACCTTTTGAGGTGTATCGCTCTGTAACCAGCCTTAAGCGGGTTAATGCTTGGTTTTGTGAATACCTTTATCACTTACGAAAATGATCCTCGGTGAATTCCATTTCCAATGAAGGAGGTTTTGTGTATTTCGCAGATACACAATGGGTGTGTGGGTGCCCAAGAATAGCCCATTTTCTCAAAATGTCTATGCTTGGCAGCCTCTGGAGGGTTAACAAATTCTTATCGGAATATTTTGTCTATGTAATTTGTAATGGCACTCCAAGACCTGCGAATAGTCACTTTATCTTGAAAACTTACTAGATTTTTTTTTAGAAATCCACAGATAACGGGAAATTTAAGCTTTTAAGGGTTTTTTTCTTCTTAGCCAGTCGGAAATGGGTAAAGACCTCGATTTTTGAATACCCTTGCTACTTACAAAACAAATATTTCTTCTATCAGTTTTGCGTCCGGTAAAGGAAGTTACGTTTCTATGTGGCATTCCCACTTGATGTTGTTGGTGTTCAAAATCAGACTATTTTTTCAAAGTTTTGACATTTAGCAGCCCATGGAGGGTTAACAGATGCTTATCGAAATATGTTATCCATACAAATGGTAATGTGACATCAAGACCTATCAATGGTCATTTTCTCTTGAAAACTTACAAGATGTTTGTAAAAAAATCTTGGGAAAACATGATTTTTTAAGTATTGCTATTAACCACCCCAAAAGAGGTTAACGCTTGTTTTTTTTAATACCCTTTTTACTTACAAAAATGGTCCTCGGTGAATTCCACTTCCAACAAAGGAGATTATGTTTATCTCTTGGGAGTACATTGGGTGCTGTACATGTCCGAAAACAGCTCATTTCAACAAAATTACGATACTTGGTAGCCTGCAGAGGGTTAATAAACTCTCACCGGGATAGTTTGTCCATGCAACTTGTAATGGCAAACAAAGACCTGCGAATAGTCATTTTTTTTTGAAAACCTACAAGATGCTTTTAGAGAAATCTACAGAAAATGGGAATTTTAAGCTTTTAAAGGGTATCTCTCTTTATTCTGCCCAAAATGGGTTAAGACTTCGACTTTTGAATACCCTTACTACTTACAAAAATGTTTACGTATAAATTGTGCGCTCGCTAAAGGAAGACACTTTTCTTTGTGGCGTTGGGTGCAGTTGGTGTCCACAAAAAAAACATTTTATCAGAATTTATACTTTTAGTAGCCCGTGGAGGGTTAACAAATGCTCACCGCAGTATATTATTGTCCATGCAACTTCTATTGTCACACCAAGGCCTGCGCCTGGCCAATTTTTCTTGAAAATCTACAAGACTCGTTTAGAGAAATCCACAGTAAACATGCATTTTTGAGCTTTTGAGAGGTATTGCAGTTTAACCAGCCGCCAAAACGGTTAACGCTTGGTTTTATGAATAGCATTATTACATACAAAAATGATCTACGGTGAATCCTAATTCCAATAAAGGAAGTTATGTTTATCTCTCGCCCATTGTTTGGCTGCTGTTGGGGCCCGAAAACAACCCATTTCACGAGAATTTCGATGTTTGGCAGCCAGTGGAGGGTTACTATATTCATTGCCTAATATGTCTTGTGTATCAATGGTCGCTCTATGCGTGTGCAAAATGGTAAAAATTGTATGAAAATCGGTTTGAAAATGGCTTCTGAATCGTACGGACAAAATGTGTGAAAAAAAAAAAACCTCAAAGAAAACCCCCCGCAAAAAATTAATAATCCGTAGAAAAACAACAGTCTTTTCCAGAGGGAAAAGCCTAATTATCAGAGTTCCAGGTATTATATTTGCTGATCACTTGTGACGCATGGACTATTTATTCCAGTAAACTATGTCCCACGATATATTACTCCTAGCATTCCAAGCCCAGTGGTCTGTCATTCGCAACAATCGAAGTTCCACGGTCTATTATGCCTTGTAAGCAAAATCTTACAGTCTATTATTCTTGGTAGTCCAAGTCTCACGGTGTGTTTCGCGGACTATTGTTTCTTGCATTTTACGTCCCGCGGTCACAAATTTCTAGAAGACAAAGTCACACGGTCTATTTCTCCTAGTTGTCCGCGTCCCGCAGACTTTAATTCTAGTAATCCAAGTCCGGCGATCTATTATTCCTAGTAGACCACGTCCCACGGACTACTATTTCAAGCGGCCCACGTACCGCAGAAAGTAATTCCTAGCAATCCAAGTCCGGCGGTCGATTAATCCTAGAAGATCAAGTCCCACGGACTGTTATTTCTAGCGGTCCACGTCCCGCAGAAAATAATTCCTAGCAATTCATGTCCGGCAGTCTATTAATCCAAGAAGACCAAGTCGCACAGACTATTATTTATAGCAGTCCACGTCTCACAGAAAATAATTCCTAGCAATCCAAGTCCGGCGGTCTATTTATCCTAGAAGATCAAGTCCCACGGGCTATTATTTCTAGCAGTCCACGTCCCGCAGAAAATAATTCCTAGCAATCCAAATCTGGCGGT
The DNA here is from genome assembly GCA_031216915.1 of Pictodentalium vernedei. NCBI lineage: Eukaryota > Metazoa > Mollusca > Scaphopoda > Dentaliida > Dentaliidae > Pictodentalium > Pictodentalium vernedei. The sequence goes on from CM062292.1 coordinate 462,773,506, forward strand.
CTATTAATCCTAGTAGATCAAGTCCCACGGACTATTATTTCTAGCAGTCCACGTCCCGCAATCCACGTCCGGCAGTCTATTAAGCCTAGAAGACCAAGTCACGCGGACTATTATTTATAGCAGTCCACGTCCCGCAGACAATAATTCCTGGCAATCCATGTCCGGCGGTTTAATAATCCTAGAAGACCAAGTCCCACGGACTATTATTTCTAGCGGTCCACGTCGAACAGACAATAATTCCTATCAATCCAAGTCTGGTGGTCTATTAATCATAGAAGCCCAAGTCCCACCAACTATTATTTCTAGCGGTCTACGTCCCGCAGACAATAATTACCAGCGATTCAAGTCCTGCGGTCTGTTTTTCATAGAAGCCCAAGTCTCGCGATCTGTTATTCATAGCAGTCCAAGTCTCACGGGCAATTATTTCTTGTAAACAAAGTCTTACGGTGTACTTTTCCTTGTAAGCAAAGTCCCGCGAGCAGTCAATATGAGTAACCTATTTCCATGGACCATGATTCCCAGTAACCCATGCCCCCCCTCCCCCCCCCCCCCACACACACACACCACCACCACCCCGGCTATGATTTCTACTTAACCCTTTACCTAACACAAAAAGAAGATTAAACTTGCAAACAAAATTGTCGGATAAATAATAATAATTTGTCTCAAAAAATAGGTTATGATCCGTCAAGCTCGTTCCAAAAATGGGTCATAAGCTATGTTTTTGACACAAAAATGAAACAAACAATGAAAATTAGCTGCCGATTTTTGTAAATAACGCTGTCTGGTTTTAAACGTTACGTTTGGTAAAGGGCCAAAAAGCCTTTAGTTTTGGTACAACCCCGTCCAATAATTTAGAAGTTCAAGCAAACAACACCGCATTGAAAATGAAGCACACACCTTGACGGTGGTGGTCGCAGAATGCCGCAGTAATCGTGTTTGAGGTGGATTTGCGTTCGGCGGATATTTACCGAGCCGTAAATAATGATAAATTTTCCTGAACGTCAGGTTGAGTTCGGGCTTTCCTGTTCACGTCTCCTTCTGCCAGCTTATTTTTTAAATACTGTTCAAAATATCTCTGGAGCTGTGAACACTTATATATAGACGAGTATGCTAAGTACACAGTTTTGATTAGTCGCAGTGGCATGATCGTCACCGGTGATCAACCAATCTACTGTGTACCGGTACTGGAATCAAGGGTGATCTCTTTGTCGGACGAAAACATGAAACACGTGGAATATGAAAGACACTGAAAAGGGCTTCCGCGTGTAATTGCAGTAAATGACATGCAATTCCTTCAAACATAATTATAAGAAAATTGTTTAATAAAACATTGAAAAAATATGATGTAACAGGTGGGTTTAAACCCGCAAAGTTGAGAACTCGAGCTAATCGTCTTACAAGTAAACCTCGAGATAGAACAACATAGCATGAATTCCGAACCATCAACATACCACATCACAATTATCGCAACGTATTTATACGGATAAAACACAATATCAAACAAATTTAGAAGGAAAATAGATGAGTAAGAGTACACTTTCCCAAAAATAAGAAGTAAGATCAATTAACCCTTTACCCAACGTAACGGCCAAAACCGGCCAGCGCTATTCTCAAAAATCGCCAATTAATTTTCATTATTTTTTTCATTTTTTGTCTCAAAAACATAGGTTATGACCCCTCGTTGGAACGAGCTCGTCGAGCTCGTTCCAACGAGGGGTCATAACCTATGTTTTTGTGATAAAAAATGAAAGAAATTAGTTATTCAAGAATTATTTTTGCAAGTGTCGTCTGTTTTTCAGGTTAGGTAAAGGGCTAAATAAGATTGGCCTACAGTGGGATTTTTGCCCACTTTCTTAAATGGATACTTTCTCAAGCCGGACTCCTTACCACTAAACAACTAGGAAGCGACAAACGACCTATCTTCTTGTGTCTCTAAAACAGTATTCTATACATTGCAACCCAGTGACATAGACTATAAAAGATTAGGACAACAGTTCGATCATTCTTGTAGAAGGAAGAGTTAGTAGTCCGTAGGAACAGATGTCTTACCCGTAGTGTCTTGTTTTTTTTTGGTTCCCGAGGGAAGATAGTCGTAAGGACTATTATTCCTAGGGAAACCTTGTCCATGGGATAAAGATTCCCAGCGGACAACTAGTAATCTTTGTCGGTAGCACTAAGAATACTAAAAAATGAAGTCCTAGAGACTACCATTCCTATGGAACTATAGCCCTATATTGTCTATATTGCTAGAGAACGAACGCTACGCTGGGCCAGTTACATCTGTCCGTTGGACTATGATTCCTACGAAACAATAATTCTAGTGACTTCCATTTCTTAGGAACTGTTGCACGTGGGACTGCAAGTACTAGTGGACAGTCATTCCTTTCACAACGGCTTGGAGTCTGTCAATGATTCAAAAGATTCAGCAAAAAATCTGGGTTACACCAGATGTCTGCGTAAACAGATATCAGTTAACTGATAATTCGTCAATCTTGATAACTTAACATTCCGTAACGTTTAATATTGATCATCATTCCTAAACAGCTGCAGTTATCACTTGAATAGCTGATGTTTTAGAGGCTATTTAATAGCTTTTCAGCAATTATTTGCAATACTGTGACAACGTTTATGAAATTTGTAGATTTCCAGAAATGTACACCGCTGCGTTATCAGTTATTATGTACAATCTTATATCAATGCCTCATATTTTAGAGGTTATTTAATAGCTTTTCAGCAATTATTGCAATACTGTCACGACTTTTATGAAACTTGTAGATTTCCAGGAATGCACACCGCTGCGTTATCAGTTATTATCTACTAATACCTTATCTTATACCAATGCCTGGAAGTTACAAAAAACACCCAAGTCTGTTTATAGTTTTATCGTATAGACCACACTAGCCAAAAAAACAGTTCTCTTGAATAATTAAGACTTTTAATATTCGTTCTCGAGCACACAGTGTATGACCTTAAAACAACCGAAGAATGTAATAATATTTAATTGGCAATTTCGGTGAAAACGCCAGACAGGAAAATGGGTTAAACAATAACGGGGCGTTCTTTTACTTTAATTTTTTGGGCTGGCAACTAGATTTTGAAATCATGCCCAACTTACACTTCCCTGCTATGTGCATGAACCACCGATCTCTGCACAGCGGATATGCTGGAACGTCGGCCCAAAACGTCGATACTCAGCCCCCCCCCCCCCTCCCCCAGATGGCGTCCAGTCAATTCACACTAACTCAACCCAATGCATGACATTTCATGACGTGAAAACTGAACCGCTGCAGTGTTAATAGTTTTCACTTCATCAAACGACATATTAACTAACTTATGTTGTAAATACTCAGTTGCCACGAAAAATATACACATCTTCAGCATATAGAGGATACCTACTGTTTTTGAGTGAGTATCGGAATTATCTTATGAGTGGCTGCAAAGGAATATTAGTTTTCACGAGCGGCTGAAATTCTTTTTCGGCCACAAATTAAATTCCTTTATAGCCACGAATGAGATAATTCCGATATTCACTCAAAAACAGTAGGTATTCTTTTTATTATATGCGTTGCGTTGTTTTTGTTGCAATTAAAAGAGGTAATGTGGTGTTTTCATTGCAATCAAAAACCGGAGGTGGAGAAAATGATGTCAATGTCAACAAAAATCAGCTGACGCTGCTGACCCATTTACTTATTGGCCCCGATTTCAAAATCAAACTAGCACACAACAAAATAGTTCCACATAATTACCCTTAGAAAATGGCTATATTGTCCATTACGCACACAAAATCAATGAACGCGTGTGAAAGTGGTTTATGACATTCCCCCAAAAACAATGGGTGGCACATTTATTCAAAAGTAATAGCAAAAGTGCACTGCGCAGATGCACACAAACATGACACAGTTCACAAAATGTTCAGTGAAGTACGAAGGAGGATTTTTCAAATGTTCAAATTGTTTTTAGCATATTTGTCAATCACTGTCACTATCGATGAGTCGGATTTTCTTGTACTTCCTTTTTGGACTATTCGCAACACTAACTTTGTTACTTTGAGGCGAGCTAAAATACACATTTACCGGTGCATTGAACGTGTTCCCACTAAAAATGGGTGTTGCCATGTCGGTACTACAACGAGAATCGATGGTGGAACTGGTGACGTTAACACAAGTTGTTTCGGTTACAAAGAATGTCGAAGTACCACATGGAGATTTACGTGCAAAAGTAGATGATTGATTTTATTGAAATTTCTTTTTCACAAGTGATGGCTGGTTTTGGCCGTTACGTTAGGTAAAGGGTTAAAATGTATACTAGTATTACTACCATACATGTATGTTGGGCTTTACCATTCAACAATAAACAAAACTTTTATATTACCGGTATCCCTAATGTTGATGTTTTGATTAATCACGCATTATTAACCCATTCCCTAACACTAGTTGCAGCCAAAAAAAAAACAAAACAATTTTTCTTCCAAACCATAGCTTATGACCCCTCATTGGAATGAGTCCAATCAGCTTGTTCCAATGAGAGGTAATAAGCTATGGTTTGGCAGAGAAAGATGAAAAAAAAATAGCATGATAATTGTTTTTTATTCAGGCGGTTTTGGCTGATTTGTTTAGGTAAAGAGTAACTGAAAAAACACTAGGTATCCTCTATATTTTCTTTTATTATATGCTATCACATTAAATTTGATGAAATATGAATAAGAGAAAAATTGTACTGTATCCCACTGGTGAAAGATATAAGGATTTATCTTCAATATAGATCACATGGGGGTCAATTAAGCATTTTTTTTGCACCAAAATGCTTCTTGGATAATTTAGAGTGATTTTATACGGAAATTTTTCTTTACTACTATGAAAAAAAACAAAAAAAAAAAAAAAAACGCCTATGACCACATCCCCACCGCTACTTGGGGTTGGGGTGTGGTCATAGGGGTAATTTTTGTTATATGCTTTTTAAAAGATAGCGAGAAATTTTTAACCGATATTTTTCTATATCTATCGTCACGATATAAATAAAGGGAATATCTCTCTGTAGATCAATCGAATCACGCCAGAAAATTAGAACGCAATTATTCCGCCGACGAACGTACTTTTTAAAAGACAGCGAGAAATTTTTGTCTGCATAAAATCATTCTACATGTAAATCCTTCAAAATGCATTTTGGGGCACAACCTCCCCCCTCCCCCCCTCCCCATGTGAACAATGACTTATAATAAAAAGGAAATCTATACTTTTTGAATGAATACCGAAATATTTCATTAATGAACATGAAAAAATACATATTTCCACTCGTGGCTTTGCAACTCGTGGAAATATAGAGGATACCTATTCTCCACTTCGCAGTAATGACTGCATAAAAAAGACAACCTTCCATCTTTTTTAATCGCGATAAAAACAACGCATCGCGTATAATAAAAAAAAATATCTTCTGTTTTTCAGTGAGTATCGGAAAGCCACGAGTGAAAACGTAGATTTCCTTGCAGCCACGAATGAGATAATCCTGGTATTCACTCAAAAACATTCGTGGCTGCAAAATAATTTCAGCCGCTCGTGAAAACTAAAATTCCTTTACAGCCTCTCATGAGCTAATTTCGGTACTCACTCAGAAGGTTAAGAAAAATAATATCCCACAAGTGAAAGAAATAACGACGACAAACAATTTATCTTAGATATAGGCCACATGGCGGTCAATTAGGCATTTCTTAATTTTTTGGCCCCAAAATGTATTTTGTAGGATTAAGAGTGATTTAATGAGAAAATCTTTCTTTACCGCTATGAAAAAAAAATGCCTATGACCACACCCACCGCTACTTGGAGTGGGTGTGTGGTCATAGGGGTAATTTTTTGTCTGCATAAAATCACTGTATACATGTAAATCATTCAAAATGCATTTTGAAGCACAACCCCTCTTGGGTTATATGCTTTTTAAAAGATAGCGAGAAATTTATCATGTCATTGTTCATGGGCATTTCAATACCATGTGAACAATGACATGATAAAAAATATCTACACTTTTTGAGTGGATACCGAAATATTTCATCGTGAACGTGGCATTGCCACTCGTGAAAATATAGAGGGTACCTATTTTTTCCACTTCGGAGTTTTGATCGCATGAGAAGACCACCTTTCGACTTTTAAGTGCGATAAAAACAACGCAACACATATAATAAAAAGAATACCTACTGTTTTTGGGTGAGAATCAGAAATATCTCATTTGTGGCAGAAAATGAATTTAGGTTTTCACTCGCGCCTTTCAGCCGCTCGTGAATACTAATATTCCTTTGCAGCCACTCATGAGATAATTGTGATACTCATTCAAAAACAGTAGGTATTCAAATTATTTTTTATTATATGCGTTGCGTTGTTTTTATCGCGATTAAAAGGCGAAAGGTTAAGGAGGCGTTTTCATGCATTCAAAACTCCGAAGCGGGGAAAATGTTAACAGTGTCAACAGAAAACAGCTGGTGCAGATGACCAATTTGGTCCCCCGGTCGATTTAAAAAATATATATATTTGTTCATCCTCCAATCCTCACGCATGAAATAATTTTGGTATCCATTCAGAAAGTCTAGATATCCCCTATACATGTATATTTTTCACACAATTATCTCATTAGTGGCTGAAATGGAATTTAACTTTTCACTCGCGGCTTCCAGCCGCTTGTGAAAATTCTATATCTCTTTCCTGCAACTCATTCTATATTTTCTGCTATGCAAGCAGAAAACCTACGGATCATCTCTTAATTTGGGACAAAATGCGTGGACAATCCACCTGCCCAGGTGATTTGATCATAATCCTCTATCCATGTACATATATAGGGCCTACTGTGCTTACAAGTTACATGTATTTCTTTTTACAAACTACCACTTGGGCATTTCAATACCACCAGGCCTGTGATTCATCCCCTCACTTTTATCACCCCCTTTGAAAATGTTGGCTGCCTAATGTATTCTGCATGACCCAATGTTGGCTGCCTAATGTATTCTGCATGACCCAATGTTGGCTCCCTAATGTATTCTGCATGACCCAATGTTGGCTGCCTAATGCATTCTGCATGGCCCAATGTTGGCTGCCTAATGTATTCTGCATGGCCCAAATGTTGGCTGCCTAATGTATTCTGCATGGCCCAATGTTGGCTGACTAATGTATTCTGCATGGCCCAATGTTGGCTGACTAATATATTCTGCATGGCCCAATGTTGGCTGCCAAATGTATTCTGCATGGCCCAATGTTGGCTGCCTAATGTATTCTGCATGACCCAATGTTGGCTGCCTAATGTATTCTGCATGGCCCAATGTTGGCTGCCCAATGTATTCTGCATGGCTCAATGTTGGCTGCCTTATGTATTCTGCATGACCCAATGTTGGCTGCCTAATGTATTCTGCATGGCCCAATGTTGGCTGCCTAATGTATTCTGCATGGCCCAATGTTGGCTGCCCAATGTATTCTGCATGGCCCAATGTTGGCTGACTAATGTATTCTGCATGGCCCAATGTTGGCTAACTAATGTATTCTGCATGGCCCAATGTTGGCTGCCTAATGTATTCTGCATGACCCAATGTTGGCTGCCTAATGTATTCTGCATGGCCCAATGTTGGCTGCCTAATGTATTCTGCATGACCCAATGTTGGCTGCCTAATGTATTCTGCATGGCCCAATGTTGGCTGCCTAATGTATTCTGCATGGCCCAATGTTGGCTGCCTAATGTATTCTGCATGGCCCAATGTTGGCTGCCTAATGCATTCTGCATGGCCCAATGTTGGCTGCCTAATGTATTTTGCATGGCCCAATGTTGACTGCCTAATGTATTCTGCATGGCCCAATGTTGACTGCCTAATGTATTCTGCATGACACAATGTTGGCTGCCTAATGTATTCTGCATGGCCCAATGTTGGCTGCCTAATGTATTCTGCATGACACAATGTTGGCTGCCTAATGTATTCTGCATGGCCCAATGTTAGCTACCTAATGTATTCTGCATGACACAATGTTGGCTGCCTAATGTATTCTGCATGGCCCAATGTTGGCTGCCTAATGTATTCTGCATGGCCCAATGTTGGCTGCCTAATGTATTTTGCATGGCCCAATGTTGACTGCCTAATGTATTCTGCATGGCCCAATGTTGACTGCCTAATGTATTCTGCATGACACAATGTTGGCTGCCTAATGTATTCTGCATGACCCAATGTTGGCTGCCTAATGTATTCTGCATGACCCAATGTTGGCTGCCTAATGTATTCTGCATGACCCAATGTTGGCTGCCTAATGTATTCTGCATGACACAATGTTGGCTGCCTAATGTATTCTGCATGACCCAATGTTGGCTGCCTAATGTATTCTGCATGACCCAATGGTGGCTGCCTAATGTATTCTGCATGACCCAATGTTGGCTGCCTAATGTATTCTGCATGACACAATGTTGGCTGCCTAATGTATTCTGCATGACCCAATGTTGGCTGCCTAATGTATTCTGCATGACCCAATGTTGGCTGCCTAATGTATTCTGCATGACCCAATGTTGGATGCCTAATGTATTCTGCATGGCCCAATGTTGGCTGCCTAATGTATTCTGCATGACCCAATGTTGGCTGCCTAATGTATTCTGCATGACACAATGTTGGCTGCCTAATGTATTCTGCATGACCCAATGTTGGCTGCCTAATGTATTCTGCATGACCCAATGTTGGCTGGCTAATGTATTCTGCATGACCCAATGTTGGCTGCCTAATGTATTCTGCATGACCCAATGTTGGCTGCCTAATGTATTCTGCATGACCCAATGTTGGCTGCCTAATGTATTCTGCATGACACAATGTTGGCTGCCTAATGTATTCTGCATGACCCAATGTTGGCTGCCTAATGTATTCTGCATGACCCAATGTTGGCTGCCTAATGTATTCTGCATGACACAATGTTGGCTGCCTAATGTATTCTGCATGACCCAATGTTGGCTGCCTAATGTATTCTGCATGACCCAATGTTGGCTGCCTAATGTATTCTGCATGACCCAATGTTGGCTGCCTAATGTATTCTGCATGACACAATGTTGGCTGCCTAATGTATTCTGCATGACCCAATGTTGGCTGCCTAATGTATTCTGCATGACCCAATGTTGGCTGCCTAATGTATTCTGCATGACCCAATGTTGGATGCCTAATGTATTCTGCATGGCCCAATGTTGGCTGCCTAATGTATTCTGCATGACCCAATGTTGGCTGCCTAATGTATTCTGCATGACCCAATGTTGGCTGACTAATGTATTCTGCATGGCCCAATGTTGGCTGACTAATGTATTCTGCATGGCCCAATGTTGGCTGCCAAATGTATTCTGCATGACCCAATGTTGGCTGCCTAATGTATTCTGCATGACCCAATGTTGGCTGCCTAATGTATTCTGCATGGCCCAATGTTGGCTGCCTAATGTATTCTGCATGACCCAATGTTGGCTGCCTAATGTATTCTGCATGACCCAATGTTGGCTGCCTAATGTATTCTGCATGACACAATGTTGGCTGCCTAATGTATTCTGCATGACCCAATGTTGGCTGCCTAATGTATTCTGCATGACCCAATGTTGGCTGCCTAATGTATTCTGCATGACCCAATGTTGGCTGCCTAATGTATTCTGCATGGCCCAATGTTGGCTGCCTAATGTATTCTGCATGACCCAATGTTGGCTGCCTAATGTATTCTGCATGACCCAATGTTGGCTGCCTAATGTATTCTGCATGACCCAATGTTGGCTGCCTAATGTATTCTGCATGACCCAATGTTGGCTGCCTAATGTATTCTGCATGACCCAATGTTGGCTGACTAATGTATTCTGCATGGCCCAATGTTGGCTGCCAAATGTATTCTGCATGACCCAATGTTGGCTGCCTAATGTATTCTGCATGACCCAATGTTGGCTGCCTAAAGTATTCTGCATGGCCCAATGTTGGCTGCCTAATGTATTCTACATGGCCTAATGTTGGCTGCCTAATGTATTCTGCATGACCCAATGTTGGCTGCCTAATTTATTCTGCATGGCCCAATGTTGGCTGCCTAATGTATTCTACATGGCCTAATGTTGGCTGCCTAATGTATTCTGCATGGCCCAATGTTGGCTGCCTAATGTATTCTGCATGACCCAATGTTGGCTGCCTAATGTATTCTGCATGACCCAATGTTGGCTGCCTAATGTATTCTGCATGACCCAACGTTGGCTGCCTAATGTATTCTGCATGTCCCAATGTTGTCTGCCTAATGTATTCTGCATGGCCCAATGTTGGCTGCCTAATGTATTCTGCATGGCCCAATGTTGGCAGCCTAATGTATCCTGCATGGCCCAATGTTGGCTGCCTAATGTATTCTACATGACCCAATGTTGGCTCCCTAATGTATTCTGCATGACCCAATGTTGGCTGCCTAATGTATTCTGCATGGCCCAATGTTGGCTGCCTAATGTATTCTACATGACCCAATGTTGGCTGCCTAATGTATTCTGCATGACCCAATGTTGGCTGCCTAATGTATTCTGCATGGCCCAATGTTGGCTGCCTAATGTATTCTGCATGACCCAATGTTGTCTGCCTAATGTATTCTGCATGGCCCAATGTTGGCTGCCTAATGTATTCTGCATGACCCAATGTTGGCTGCCTAATGTATTCTGCATGGCCCAATGTTGGCTGCCTAATGTATTCTGCATGACCCAATGTTGGCTGCCTAATGTATTCTGCATGGCCCAATGTTGGCTGCCTAATGTATTCTACATGGCCCAATGTTGGCTGCCTAATGTATTCTGCATGACACAATGTTGGCTGCCTAATGTATTCTGCATGGCCCAATGTTGGCTGCCTAATGTATTCTGCATGGCCCAATGTTGGCTGCCTAATGTATTCTGCATGGCCCAATGTTGGCTGCCTAATGTATTCTGCATGACCCAATGTTGTCTGCCTAATGTATTCTGCATGACCCAATGTTGGCTGCCTAATGTATTCTGCATGACACAATGTTGGCTGCCTAATGTATTCTGCATGACACAATGTTGGCTGCCTAATGTATTCTGCATGACCCAATGTTGGCTTCCTAATGTATTCTGCATGGCCCAATGTTGGCTGCCTAATGTATTCTGCATGGCCCAATGTTGGCTGCCTAATGTATTCTGCATGGCCCAATGTTGGCTGCCTAATGTATTCTGCATGACCCAATGTTGGCTGCCTAATGTATTCTGCATGACCCAATGTTGGCTGCCTAATGTATTCTGCATGACCCAATGTTGGCTGCCTAATGTATTCTGCATGACCCAATGTTGGCTGCCTAATGTATTCTGCATGACCCAATGTTGGCTGCCTAATGTATTCTGCATGACCCAATGTTGGCTGCCTAATGTATTCTGCATGACCCAATGTTGGCTGCCTAATGTATTCTGCATGACCCAATGTTGGCTGCCTAATGTATTCTGCATGACCCAATGTTGGCTGCCTAATGTATTCTGCATGACCCAATGTTGGCTGCCTTATGTATTCTGCATGACCCAATGTTGGCTGCCTAATGTATTCTGCATGACCCAATGTTGGCTGCCTAATGTATTCTGCATGACCCAATGTTGGCTGCCTATTGTATTCTGCATGACCCAATGTTGGCTGCCTAATGTATTCTGCATGGCCCAATGTTGGCTGCCTAATGTATTCTGCATGACCCAATGTTGGCTGCCTAATGTATTCTGCATGGCTCAATGTTGGCTGCCTAATGTATTCTGCATGACCCAATGTTGGCTGCCTAATGTATTCTGCATGACCCAATGTTGGCTGCCTAATGTATTCTGCATGACCCAATGTTGGCTGCCTAATGTATTCTGCATGACCCAATGTTTGCTGCCTAATGTATTCTGCATGACCCAATGTTGGCTGCCTAATGTATTCTGCATGGCCCAATGTTGGCTGCCTAATGTATTCTGCATGACCCAATGTTGGCTGCCTAATGTATTCTGCATGGCTCAATGTTGGCTGCCTAATGTATTCTGCATGACCCAATGTTGGCTGCCTAATGTATTCTGCATGGCCCAATGTTGTCTGCCTAATGTATTCTGCATGACCCAATGTTGGCTGCCTAATGTATTCTGCATGGCCCAATGTTGTCTGCCTAATGTATTCTGCATGGCCCAATGTTGGCTGCCTAATGTATTCTGCATGGCCCAATGTTGGCTGCCTAATGTATTCTGCATGACACAATGTTGGCTGCCTAATGTATTCTGCATGGCCCAATGTTGGCTGCCTAATGTATTCTGCATGGCCCAATGTTGGCTGTCTAATGTATTCTGCATGACCCAATGTTGTCTGCCTAATGTATTCTGCATGGCCCAATGTTGTCTGCCTAATGTATTCTGCATGGCCCAATGTTGGCTGCCTAATGTATTCTGCATGACCCAATGTTGGCTGTCTAATGTATTCTGCATGGCCCAATGTTGGCTGCCTAATGTATTCTGCATGACCCAATGTTGGCTGCCTAATGTATTCTGCATGGCCCAATGTTGGCTGCCTAATGTATTCTGCATGACCCAATGTTGTCTGCCTAATGTATTCTGCATGGCCCAATGTTGGCTGCCTAATGTATTCTGCATGACCCAATGTTGTCTGCCTAATGTATTCTGCATGGCCCAATGTTGGCTGCCTAATGTATTCTGCATGGCCCAATGTTGTCTGCCTAATGTATTCTGCATGGCCCAATGTTGGCTGCCTAATGTATTCTGCATGACCCAATGTTGGCTGTCTAATGTATTCTGCATGGCCCAATGTTGGCTGCCTAATGTATTCTGCATGACCCAATGTTGGCTGCCTAATGTATTCTGCATGGCCCAATGTTGGCTGCCTAATGTATTCTGCATGGCCCAATGTTGGCTGCCTAATGTATTCTGCATGACCCAATGTTGGCTGCCTAATGTATTCTGCATGACCCAATGTTGGCTGTCTAATGTATTCTGCATGGCCCAATGTTGGCTGTCTAATGTATTCTGCATGGCCCAATGTTGGCTGCCTAATGTATTCTGCATGACCCAATGTTGGCTGCCTAATGTATTCTGCATGACCCAATGTTGTCTGCCTAATGTATTCTGCATGGCCAATGTTGGCTGCCTAATGTATTCTGCATGGCCCAATGTTGTCTGCCTAATGTATTCTGCATGGCCCAATGTTGGCTGCCTTATGTATTCTGCATGACCCAATGTTGGCTGTCTAATGTATTCTGCATGGCCCAATGTTGTCTGCCTAATGTATTCTGCATGGCCCAATGTTGTCTGCCTAATGTATTCTGCATGGCCCAATGTTGGCTGCCTAATGTATTCTGCATGACCCAATGTTGGCTGTCTAATGTATTCTGCATGGCCCAATGTTGGCTGCCTAATGTATTCTGCATGACCCAATGTTGGCTGCCTAATGTATTCTGCATGGCCCAATGTTGGCTGCCTAATGTATTCTGCATGACCCAATGTTGTCTGCCTAATGTATTCTGCATGGCCCAATGTTGGCTGCCTAATGTATTCTGCATGACCCAATGTTGTCTGCCTAATGTATTCTGCATGGCCCAATGTTGGCTGCCTAATGTATTCTGCATGGCCCAATGTTGTCTGCCTAATGTATTCTGCATGGCCCAATGTTGGCTGCCTAATGTATTCTGCATGACCCAATGTTGGCTGTCTAATGTATTCTGCATGGCCCAATGTTGGCTGCCTAATGTATTCTGCATGACCCAATGTTGGCTGCCTAATGTATTCTGCATGGCCCAATGTTGGCTGCCTAATGTATTCTGCATGGCCCAATGTTGGCTGCCTAATGTATTCTGAATGGCTCAATGTGTTTCAATAATCATCTTATATTATAACTTAAGGTTGAACAAGTTTTTTTTTTAATATTTTTGCAGGATTTGGAATATTTTTCTTGACTTTCATTAATGTCAACAATGAACACGATCCTTTTCATTGTGGCATTTATCTCCACTCACTGTTTGTATTGTATTTTGTGGTTTCTTTTGAGGTTTTTGTTGCGAAAATTTGGGGTGACCCGTCAATTTTGGGTTCCGTTGCCGCTGGCTCTCCCAATCCCATGTTAAAATCACTGTCTTTGTCAGCTGCCAATAAAAATTCAGGGGCCCGTAATTCGGCCGTGTTGTCTTTTAAATTTTAAAAACTTCCCCTCCCATTGAATTAAAGTTCCCAAATTGGTCCATTGTTTTATATTTTTACAGAAAATCGATACGCCATGTGATGTCAAATTTGTTGAGCAACTTTCGCCACAATTGGCACAAACATGCAGGCGTACAGAAAATCGATACGCGATGTGATGTTAGGGGAATAACTCTGCTGCGTGTCTTGGACATATAAAAAGTACATTCGTCGGCAGAGGAATTTCATTCCAATTTTCTTGCGTGATTTGATTGGTCTACAGAGGGATATTCCCTTATATCTATCGTGACGACAAATATAGAAAAATATCGGTTAAAAATTTCTCGCTATCTTTTAAAAAAGCATATAATAAATTCTTATATCTGACTAAGATGGCGGTGGCGGCGGAGTCACTTTTCTATAAGTGATTAATGAGCGTTTCAGCAATACAACCATACAGTATACAGTGACAAGAACCTGATATTTGAAATACAACCGTTAGACCACAAAAAAGATTAAAAAAATGTTTTCAGGTCTTCCCGCGTGTTCATTTTTGATGCGGCATACTCTCTTTTTATAACGAATGCAAACTTAAAAATATAAAAATGATATGGTTACTACCAGGTAATAAAATTGATGAATATGTCTCTTCAGTGCAACAATGCCTTGCAATGCTTTGGAATTGTAAAGTGTTCTGTCACTCTAGGTACGAAATACACCACAATCCATGTTATTGTGTAGATTATAAGGTCTAAAACGTAAAACAAACCAAGAAGTTGAACTGGACATAGCAAACTCCAGATACTTTCTAGAGGGGTGGAGCAGAGGGCTACGTTTGCCTGGCATTTGCATAACGCTGCTCGACTGTGCCTGCACTTTCCGTATCTCTATTTTTGCCATTCTATTTAATAACAAGAATCTACATTAGCCACGCCACTTGTAGTTCATAAACTGTCGTCTTGAGCATCCACGCATCTCATTGACGTTATGTGAGAGTCGTTTCAGACAGTCATGGTACGTATTGTGGAAAACTGAGATTATCATTTTCCGGAGAATCAGAATTGAAGAGCATTGGTAGAAAAGCTACAGCGTTACTGATGAGATAATTTTAATTATCATATAAAAAAGAAGAAGTTGTGAAACGACTTTAGCTCAATAGAAAGAATGGCAAAAATATAACTTTTCGATGCGAGCTGCGTTCACGCAGTAAAGTACCAAATGAGCCAAATGCACATTAAATTTCATTTTGCAGCATTAACATCATTAGTGACTAATATTTTGTCACTAAAAATGTCGTACACTTGTGAAGGAAGGTAGTTGCAATAGTATGGTGGAGAGTGCGACCGATGACGAAACAAACAAAACAACCGACATATTTCATTACTTTTAGAACAAGGAGATCGTCAGCTAAAGATGGAAACAATAAGAGGTTTTCACTAAACACTTAAACCCAGCGATTTTGTCATTAAGGTGTTAGAAATAATGCTTGAACATACTTTCAACGTTAAATATCAGTGAGTGGTAATCAGGCATTATGTTCCTTTCAGTAAAACATTGTAGGTTATCAACTTTACAAAAAAAATAATATTTAATAATTCCCACCGTAATAATAATTAATAATAAATGTAGTTTAAAGCCGAAAATCCTCATAGAGCTCTTGGGCTTAACACACACATAAAAACTTTATATATATATATATATATATATATATATATATATATATATATATATATATATATATATATATATATATATATATATATATATATATATATATATATGACTCTGCATTTCCTATTTACTGACTGTCTCCAAGCATTTGAATCACAATCAGCGGTCTTCATCGTAAGTTGAATACCCGCTGGAACAAATGTGATTTGAGAGCTGATCGGAAAGATGGGAGACTCTGGGATGCTTTCAGCCCACTCGGAAGCAGGTTCCAAAGGAATGGAGCAGCCACCGAAAGGGCCCGATCGTCAGCTGTTGTGAGGTCACCTGGTTCATGGACAAGATTGTGTGACGTTTTCGAACGTAGCGATCTACCGGGTTCGTAACGTGAAACCAAAGATACGGTGGGGCCTCGCCATCTAAGCAATTCTAAGTTAATATGAGAATTTTGAATTCAATGCGTGCCCTCGGAGGCAGCCAGTGCAGATTTTTAAGAATAGGTGTAATGTGGCAGGAACTTTGGTCATAGTAATTACACGAGCTGAACATTTTGTATATTGTGGCAATTTTGTCAATGATGCTCTGTTTACAACCAAACAAGAGAGAGTTGCAATAGTCTATGCGGCTTGTAATGAAAGCATGGACAAGTTGTTTAGCTGTTGCCCCATCAACCACGCCCCGCACCCTGCTGATATTTCGGAGATGATAATACGAAGCCCTACGGACATGCAAGACATGTTTTCCCGCCGACAGGTTCTCATCCATAAAATATCCGAGGTTGCGTACCGTGGTCGATGGTGAGACAGTACTGCCTTCCATGTTGAGATCGGGCCTTGAGCATTTAGATAACTAATGGCTTAATCCAATGTATATGATTTCAGTTTTATCAGCATTCAGTTTTAAGAAATTTTCTGCCATCCAAGATCTAATATCAGCTACACATTTTTCAAGTTTTTCTTTGGCCATTGTATCGGACTGTGGTGTAAAGTGTATGTACAGCTGTGTATTATCCGTGCAGCAATGGGATGACAGGCCATGTCTGCGGATGATATCGCCAAGGGGCAGAAAATAAATGACGTATAGGAAAGGTCCAAGCACTGACCCCTGGGGAACACCGAACTTCAAATGAGCCTGCTTTGAGTTTGAGCCTGTGACAGATATCCGCTGTGTTCGATCCGTCAGGTACGATCGAAACCACTCCAGGGCAGTACTAACAGTGCCAAGCCGGGAAGCAAGTCTATTAAGAAGTACGCCGTGGTGGATAGTGTCAAACGCCGCACTGAGATCGAGCAATACCAGACAGGAAACTTGCCGTTTATCCATGGAGAGGAGAATGTCGTTCTGCACTCGTAAAAGGGCGGTTTCAGTACTGAAGCACGACCTGTATGCTGACTGTAACTCCTCTGCAAGATTGCAGCTAAATATGTGTTCGCGGATCTGTTTAGCGACTGCATGCTCAATTACTTTGGACAGAAATGAAAGACCAGAAACGGGACGATAGTTTTTTTAAGATTTCAGGATTCAAACCAGGTTTCTTAATGAGAGGTGTGACAAGAGCCTCTTTCATAGATGATGGGGAAGCTCCTGATGCTAGCGACATATTCACAATATGAATGAGCCATGGCATAAGATCAGGAAGACATGATTTTGTAGGAATAACATCAAGCTTACATTGTTTGGACGGTGCTTTCATTACAATCTCAGTCAACTCATCGGCCGTAAGCAGCCTGAACGATTCAAGAGTTGCCGACGCCATACGAGGTGGATGAGGCTGTAATGGAATACTACCCTCCTCAGGCGGGCTGAGACCAGACCGAATGGTGTCAATTTTGTTTATAAAGACGTTATAAAATCTGTTGGCTAAATCTTCGGCCTATGAGTGTTCCGGTGAGGTTGCTTTCGGCTTTCTATGAAGAAGCTTGTCAGTTACTTTACTTCAGACAGCACATTAGGTTTCTTATTATTGTCTGATATAATAGAGGCAAAATAGACTTTTTAGCTCGATGAATCAACCGATTAACCACATTCTTTTGGCTCACATACATTTCCCTGTGTATGGTGAGTTTCGAAATTCTCCATTGCAATTCAAATTTTCGTCGCATGTGTTTCGCATCTCTGATTTCATTACCAAACCGGGGGGGGGGGGGGGAGGGGGAGGTTGTGCCTGGACACAATTCTGGACATTTCAGGCGCGAAATCATCGATAAGTTTATGTGAAAGATCAGTAAACTTGGTAACAGATTCATTTACTGTCGACTCGCGATGGATCTCATCCACCGATAACGATATTGCACGTGAAAATGCAATGGGTTCAATGTTCCCGAGTTTACGGTGGGTAATCTTCTCCTTAAATGGTTGCGGTTAAGGTAGCCTGATGTCAAATTTCACCATGTAATGGTTTGATATGGCTATGTCATGAACCTCCAGAATGTGTACCACGCTTTGATCACACGCACGAATGATTACCAAATCGAGGGTGTGATTGCTGCGATGGGTGGGGCCAGTTACAAGCTGAGTTAGCTCCATATATTCCAGGAGCGCGCTAAAATCAAGTGCGTCTTTGTTGTTCATGTGTCGAGGTGGAAATTAAAGTCACCGGTGATGACAAAAGGTCCATTAGAAGTAACAATATTCCCGAGAAATTCAAAAAATTCTTTGAAGAACTGTTTCACAGTGAATTTATTTTTGTTTTTTGGGGGGAGGTCTGTAGATGGTGACAATTCTGATTGATGGAGAACCACATGTCAGAGAGCCAACTATCGACTCGAATGATTTGAACTTGTGACTAGATTCAGGTTTAACGTTTAGGCTGTTATCAAAAAGGATACCGATTCCACCGCCTTTGGATTTGGTTGAACGTGGGACGTGAAGTAGGGTTCTGTCATCCTGCTGGAGTTCGCCGATTGTGAGATCATCATCGGGCTTCAGCCATATTTCGGTAACCATGGCCACAGATAGTTCGTTATCGTCCATCATGTCACGAACGTCGCTGGTTTTGTTCACAACACATATGGTATTTATAACAACACAGACATCGACTGGTGGTCATCCACAGAGATCAATTCGGATCAAATTGTTCGTATTCAGCTGTTTTAAGTTTAGCGAAGACTTCACTGTCCAGGGGGTGGACACATTTACCGAGACTATTCCTGCATGTGTGCACATTAAATGAACCCATATCATTCGAGTTATACACATAAACAGATCGATAATGACTGAATCCATGCGTAACTGAGTGAGAGTTCACAGTCATGAGTGATTGATAGTGAATACAGTCCACAAAGTAATTTATGAGTGATAAAAATAGTAGAAATTTCCAAATTTTCTGAAATTTACAGAAAAATTCCGAGAACTGACCCAGAATCCCAAATCCGCACAGCTTCACAAACATTTGAGTCAAATTTTGTGTATCCATGAAAGCTTGTACGTCCAGAAAATTGAAGAATTGCAGAGCACACAGAAACTATGCTGCCCACATACAGGCGCATAAATAACTCACCGTAGTGAGTCACTCGCGGTGGATGAAGTGTTTATCTAGTTCACCCTTTGAACACTGATAGTATCTTTCCATGCCAGTTCAATGGCGGTAATTGGAAAGTCCATATTCAATATTTGAGGGTGAACCATTTAATATTTTCAACGTGCAGCCTTGGGACTGTACGTTGGAAATATTATTTAGTCTACCACACACATTCACTTAGCAGTTATACAGCTTAATAACATTATGACGTATCATGTATGGAAGCCGGAAAAATGGCCTCACGGGTCAAATAGGTTAACTTCTGCGTTGTGTAAAGACTTGCTAAGCCCAGTAGATTAATAATAATTAGGGATATATTCTGTTATATAATTTTTCTGTAAGCTAAAAATTCGGCATCCAATAGTTTCGAGCATGAACCTGAATGGTGTTAACATGAATGTTTCACTGCAAACAAAAATGTATTGACGACATTTGATGATACAACCACTTATGGATTGATTCCATTTGCTTCCAGTTATTAAACTTTATGATTAACAGGGTCCACAGTGTTCACAAAAATAAATAATTCGGTCATAATAATAAGAACTCATTTGCCGCCTGCTGATTTTACCACCACTGTACTCTCAACTCCTTCCTTACTCGCACACTTCTTCTCTCCTCCCAAAACTGGGGGACGAACTGTTAGATGCTATCTCGTACTCCATTCTCCCCATTCTTGATTCTTCACAATCGCTACGATAATCATACTAACCATCTGCTTTGAGTCACCACCAACTACATTGTCCCATCCCCCTTCCCCGATATGTTCCCAATAAATCTTATTCTGGCGCATTTGACATATATTCTCGCTGTTTTAACCATTTCTTCCCTAAGGCCCCAGCGACCGCGAACTCATTTTAAAGAACAGTGACTCCCAAAAGGTGCCATCAATGTACTCCTCAGTGCCTGCCTTCTCTTTATCACGCATGCCAAAAACCTCTTTGGTTAGACCCCCTCTCGCCAGTTAAGATTAACAGCGAGTACAATCTCCAGCGACCCGTCGCGGTTTTAACGGATTATGAAGCTTGGGCATTTGTTTGTGATATTTGGATGTCCCTACAAAACAACGGAGTCAACGAGAGTCGTCTGGTCAGTTAGGTTATTGTGCCTCATTTCTTTAACATCTTTCTTGGCAGTATTTATAATTTTCGACAGGATATGACTCTGGCTGTCGAAAATGTCAAACCCCAATTGTAATAAACAGTCTGTATAATTTTTTTTGGTTTTTTTTTGACATATAGATATTTCTGAGCGAATGTGCGAGTTATGTGCGTTTTTAAAGAGCCGGTAGTCTACCCTGTCTCTGTATTGAATAGAGGGAGGGGAGTAAGAAAGCTGGAATTTGAGGAAGAACAACCCCCTCCAATATCTGTTTTCACCAGGACTGATGTCCTAGATATCGATTCGATCGTGCTGATAATTATGTGACAACTATGTACATACTTACTACACACGATGTCATTGGAATAATGTCAAACTTATTTCGGTGATGTGAACGGACTGCTGAGATAGACAATTGAAACACTTATTGTTGGGGGCAAAACATTACTAATATGGAATATGGTGGATGTTAAGAAAAACAAAAGATGGTACGTCACATCCACTATATATGTATATCATCGCTTGAGAATTAATGTATTCTAAGTGTCATTTTTCATTTCTCGAGAAAGAGAAGGTCAAAGATATGGGCATCTATATTCTACGCTATTCTGAAATATTATTAAGATTGATCACCGTGTCGATGCCGAACGGGGATGGTGATTTTGGAGATCGTATACAACGTATGGAGTGTGGTGGTTTATTTAGAAACATATTGTTTCTGGACATAGAGCATTTTTCTCGAAAACTAAACGACTTATATAGTCATTGAATTTTCTAAGCAACTTATCATATAGATATAAAGAATCGCAGAAACTTTATTCGAAATGAAGAAGATCACGACTCTTTGTGGCGTGGGTAGTGACAAATCAACAGGGCAAAAAGGAGACGACCCATATAAGTCTATCGCTTCCTGTCGAATCCTAAACTACTTACTGACTTGATTATCTCCGTTGTTGTTATGTCGTATACTGGAAGTATGCTCATAATGCCGGTCCTGGAAAAAACCCCATAAGTCCCGTATTATTGCCCGGTTGGGCTGTGACATCATTATATGGACACCTAACGTGTATTCAGCCATTCTGCATAGTAAACGTACCTTGCATTAGTCTTTTGTTTTTCGCCTTATTGCTCAGATGTGGCAAACATGTTGGATTTGCCAGAATGTTGGTTATTGAAATGAAACTTTCTACAGTCACCAGCAATGCACCAGAAAAGAAATGGATCCACTGGTCATTCTTGTTTGAAGCCATTGCAAGGAGAAGCAAAAGTCGCAATATAATTCAAGATGGCTGCCAAGTTGATCATCATAAGGGACGTTCTTATAGTGAAAAGAAATGATGGAAACTGAGATCACGGTCACTCATGTTATTGTCGGAAAAACAGGAAATAGCAAAAATCCAAATGGCTGCCATGGTGGCCATGGTGGGTTTTCCTGAATGCTGATTATCAATAGGAATCTTCCTATAGTCATCAATAAGGTACCAAAACATATTAGATCCAATGGTCATTCCGTTTTTAAGATCACAAAGAATGCAAGATGGCTGTCAATGTGACTATTTTGGATAGCCCAGAAAAGTGACACTACTAAATTTCAAAAGATGTGTTGATGACATTTGTACATCTATCTGAGTGCAAAAGTTCGTTTCAAATGGATTCTGCAAAATCCCTTTTTGGTGAATGAGAAAAATTGATTATTTTTCTGTAATTTTCCAGGATATCAATAACACCGAATATTTTTGAAGTCATGGAACTTAGAAACATTACGATAAAATGAGGAGTGAAAATACACGGCCTCACTGGAATTTGATAGTCTATCCATTATTAAAGAATTCAAGTCAATCAGAGAAGAGGCATATTTCATTTGGCTGTAACCTGGAAAATGTTAAAGATAGGGTGCAGACTAAAAAATGCATATTTCATACAACTTGAAGATCTGTGTGTAAAATTATATGGCTATTGGCCATTGAAAAGTACCCTTATTTACGCAGTAACGTCGGTGATACAGACAGAAAAGGAAAGGTGAATTTAGGTTAAATTAATCAAAAGCTGGCAAGATACACTTCTGTTTTCCTACACAACAGTAATGTAACTTGCTATTCGTACTTTTAGGGCAATGCAATTGCATTAAGTATCCCCATGGGGTTCTCTGGAAGCTTTACTTCGATTGCCATTCCCAATTCAAAAGGTGCTAAATTCTGTTATTGTTTTAGAAATGAAATGTTGTCGAAACGAAATAAGTGCATTAATATTATACATTTAAAAGTACCCATCCTTTCAAATTAAACTCTTTACTGACGGCTTCAACAACATAAAAAGCCATAATGAAAGAAAACTTGGATACAGCGCGTTTAAAAACATTTTAACTGGACCTACCCTAGTGGCATGACTTCTTGCAACTCTGAATGGGTAACTCCCAAACATGTGCCATTAAATCGCTAGTTCCATTGATTAACTAATTATTACCCTCCTTTCATATTTGGTATACAACGTCTTTACGTGGGTTGGCTTCTTGGGTCTCCGGGTTAATATATGGGCTCTCTGTTGGCGCCCAAAGTTTAACTTATTGTATTATTAGGAACATTCTTTAATAATCTTCTTCATGAGATTCAACAGAGAACTATTTTGACATTTGGTATGCAACATCTCTAGGGGGTCAGCTTCACGTTTGTTCAGATCGGCTTCGTGGGTTAATATTTGGGCTCTCTTTTGGAACTGAAGGTTTAATTTGTAATATGACAGGATTTCTTTAAAAATCTTCAGATCCACCATTTCGAAGTCTTAAATATTTGGTATATAACATCTCTAGGGGGATCAGTTTCAAGTTTGTTCAATTCGAGTCTTGGGTAAATATTTGGGCTCTCTATTGAGGGGGGGGGGGGGGGTGTATGTTAGGTTCAAGTTTGTTCAAATCCGTTACTTAGTGTTTTTCTACAACATTTGTCTTTCAAACTACAGTTACAAAACAACTTTGGTAGTTTGGCGGTGCTTGCCTACAGCTGATATAATTGGTCTTGAGGACCTAGGATATTAGTCACCTGACTTGAATACTAGAGTTTTAAATAATTTCATGACTTCATTCCTCTGTAATGTTATGAACTATGACCAAATGAATGTTACCCAAAGTACTTCTTTGAACCCCTTTGCCAGGTGAGTGATTAAGGTCCTTTGGGGCCTCTTGTATTTATTTCTATTTTTCATTTATTACATTTTCTCTTTATTTATTTTTATATTCATTTTATTATTTATTCATGCCACCCAATAAACTCTAAAAGTGTAGCGCGGACGGCCTTTTTCACCTGGCTCATGGTTAACGGGTATACACCGACCCCAACATCAAATTGTGATATGGAAGAGTGGAGTAGGTAGGTCACCTGAGAGAAATAATGCTGGTAGAGTATGCCACCGTAGGAAAATAATTGGTGATAGATGAGAGTGAGTCACCGTGAATAAAGGAACACTGTACTGGTCTCGGCAGCCAGACAAATGGTTGTCTTCTCTATTGTTATCTCCGCTGCCCTGGTCACGTGCTGCCAAAGACGCTATGCTATTTGTGTGGAAGCTGCAAAGATTAGTTCTCTCTGTTGTGGTTTTTGAGTGATGTGGACAGGCTGGATCACTAGGGATTAATCGGTAAAATGGAGAAACACACACAATGAAAAATAATTAACTGATTCAGTATGAATTAATTGTAATGACTGCTGATTGTGACTTTTATTTCATTTTCGTTTTATAAACAGCAACTATTGAATGTTTTGATTAAACAGCTGATAAAGCGATATTACGGCATCACAAATTCGGAGGACGGACGTGCGGACGCACTACCACTGGCTGACAAAAAGAAATTAATTACAAATTTAGATTACTAGGCAGAGGGGATTACTCAGTCTGGCTGAAGGGAAGTGTGTACTATATATTTCAAGCCAAAAAATCCTAGTTTGAGTTAACTTCACAATCACAGGCCGTGATGCATTACTTTGGCAACCGCCTACAGTCCAATATGATATTTCCGAGACGATACATTTTAGGATAAGAAAAATCAACAGAGGGTCGAGATTCTCAACGAATTCTTCTACTCCCTCATCGACCAACGAATGTTGGCAACAGCTTCTTAAATTTAAACAAGAATGGTTTGTTTACAAACTTTTCGTCACATGGAAATGTCTATAAATAAAAGTGAATCCCAACGCAGTGGTCCACAAATAGCACTATCTGCTTATGGATGTCTTGTGTCTTGGATGGTTTTGGTACTTTTCAGGCGAATAAACGTTGTTGATAATTCGTGAAACTGACTTATGAGTCGTCTGCACTGTTTGGTTTTCGATAGCCGCGTCGGAGTTTGGGGTCGTGTCAGCCCATTTATTCCGTCGCCGCGTATCCCAGGTTTCCATGATGGATGATGTCCCGAGACGAAGGAAGAGCTGTGTTTCCGGTAAATCAGTACAGACCTTGAGAACGTGATCCCAGGAGGCCGCAATTCTCATTAGAAAGATTGCACATTTTCGAAAATTACATTGGTTAATTACTGCGAATATAAACGTTTTACGAAATGACAGTTTCAAATCTGGACAAGAATGGAACGATGCGATAATATGATGAAATAAATACTGTACTAATGAGGGTGATTTGTGGCAAAAAAATACGAGTGAAACGAATTGGAAATGTGAACAGTGTCACGTTCGTATTCATGCACAGCGCTTCCATTATAAATATACGAAGGGGAAGCACAAGTATGCCGTAATAAACGCTGAATGTAAAATAAAATATAACTAAATGGTTTTGGCACATTATTTTTTATCCCTTCTCACAAATGACTTGCTGCAGTGAAATGGTGTATAACGGTGCAACCACGCTGTGAGATTTGACCTTAACAGTAACGTGTTCAAATTGTTTATATTGTCAACTGTTACATTTTGTACGAGTTATTAAGCGAGGCAGGGTGCAGTGGTTACAGGTGCTGTTGTCATGCGCAACCAACAGTACATGTACCTGCAAAAAAGGAAATAGATTATTTTTATGAAAAGGGTTATGATACTGAAACTGGAACCAGCTGGCCCAAGCCTGTAAGTGTTAAACGTTATAGTGGTCCTCCTAAATTCCGATGACCGACTTAAATTTATAAAAAAAACAACTGAGAATAACGGCCCATGGGCCGACAATGTAACAATTTATAATATGGAGGATAGCAGTGATCCTTGGGAAAAAAACGCTTATTTCAAATTGTCCAAGTTGAAGCACGGTGGCTCAGTGTGCAGAGGTGTTGATGGTTTACATACATTCAACCGATGCCAACCCAGCTGGTGCTCAGTTACTAAGTTGGAAAGTCTCACACATTATAATCCTGGTTTCTGAAAATGTTGTTAGGCCCCCAAGTGAGCTCGACGAATCATTGTAGCATGCAACTTCATCCCAAAAGTCAACCACTCGATCTTGACGAGAGCCTTGTGTCCTTATGCGACATAAGTAGAATAGCATGTACCCGAACGTCCCCTATCAGCCAGACCCTGGAAGTGAAGTCATGTCACGTGATTCAGTCTCTCCATGTTTTGTTGTCATGGTAACCCACGTGAGCGGCCATCTTGTGACGTCATTCCCATAGTGATAGTGGTGTTAGTGCGCATGCGCTGCGCGTGTTGTTAGGGTGATACGTGTTTTCGTCGTCGTCCATTTTGTATACTGGAGGCCGACATCTTAGTTTCTATGGTAGCAGGTGGTTGCTATGTGACCCAAAGGCTTCTTATATAGCAGGGGTATGTTCGGAGGGTATGTTCGATTGAATCGGAGTATCACGAATTACCACAAAGAAACCCGACAAGTTATTTCGATTCCTTTCAGAATTCTCTGCTTCTATCTTAGCAATAGTTTTCGTCTACACGACCATGTTCTTTTACCATGGAGTATACGCCAGTAGAGTAGATGAGCCTATAAGCTGGAACAGCTTTGCTTATTACTACTATATTTAGCTTTTCTGTTCTAGTCTGTTATTGTCAGTTCAGAACCTATTCCGAGTGCCCTTGTTGTTTCATTTATCTAGATCACCCAATCACTTCATTATTCTGACGTTAACTAACTAATCAGATTGCTTCATCCCCCGTAATCTCTATGTAGAGTTATATCCCCTTATTGCAATGAAGTCCTATCCGATTCTCGTCACCTCTATATCCAATGGCCACGTCCCATGGGATCCCTTTTTGTGAAACATCTCTGTTATGGCACCCCTTTTTGTCGTACTAGGCCATGATGGCTATGTGAAAAGACCTCAGTGAAGCCTCATTTACTATCCCTCATAGCCTCATTTCTTTTGAGGACATGAGGGCTATGATAAAAGCCCTCATTGAGGTATGATTTACTATCCCTCTTAGCCTCCTCTCGGTTTTTAACAACCATATCCCCAGCACCCCAATTTCGGCACCCCTTTCTGGAAAACATGTGGCCTTCGGCACCCCTTTTGTCGTATGAGGCCATGAGGACTATGTGAAAAGCCAACAATGAGGCCTCATTTACTATCCTCATAGCCTCATTTCTTTTTGCGAGCATGAGGGCCATGAGACATTTCCTCAATGAGGCCCCTCATGTGCTATCCCTCTTAGCCTCATTTCGGTATTTGAGGATACCTATTGCCTGGTATTGTATTATTTGAGGATACTTTTCGAGATACCTTTTGAGGCCATGAGGTCTAATGTAGTCTTACCAACCCATTCCATCTTTTCTCCAAAGCTCCAAGGCCACTATTCTTGCTTATGGTCTATGTCCTATCATTAGCTTCTACAGCAGTCTTGTTCCATTACGGCCTTGTACCAGTACTATTTACTAAACTATCATCCATTAATATTGACTTGTATCACTACTTTCTTGCTACACCTTCGCTCAGGCCTTCAAAATTTTCAATCGGATCTCCCCTGTATACATATAAGGCATTCCGTAATTGAGATTCCTAGCCGATTCCGTAAAATATGGATTCCGTGATTTTCATAAATTATCGATACATTCTGCCCCCATTATGAACTACAGGACGCTCAATCCGATACTATGTGATTCTTACCCCAATAACTACTTTGGCTCCTAGCTGGCTGTATGGTGAGAGGACGGTTCAGTTTTGCCTTTGTACTGGGATCTTTTACTAACGAAAGTGATGTTAAATATTCATTCCCCAAATCTATTGACAGTCCTGGTTCTGCCTCTTCTTTCTTAGGTCAAAAGATGGGCCACCGACTTCACACGGAAAGGGGGATCATACTTGACCAGGCTTAAAAAGTAAACGGAACACCACTGTGGTGACCTGAATACCTTTGATTGTGGGCAATGGGTCTATCTTTATATTATTTAGGTCGCCCTAAAAAGGGCCTTGGGCAGCAATCTACGATGGCTGCCCAAATTTAATTCCCCTTGGGAATTTCTGGGGATTCTGTAACATCCGCAGACGGTACACTGTATAGGACTGGGTCCTGAAAACCCAGTCCCGCCATCCCCCTCCAATTTCTTTTATTACGGTCTGGTGGTTCATTTGAACCACCAGTTTATAAAGTTTCTCTTGTATTTCAACTGGCAAGGAATCCATATTGAAAAAGGTAGCCAGACGAACGCTTCCATCGTTATTTTATAAACTCCTGACGGACGTCTCAGAAAGCCTTTGTTTACTTGCGAGTATCGAAGCAGAAATTTCTTTCGGTTCCAGGTATTCGTGCTTCCTCGTTAACATTATTTGTTAATGCTTTCTAACAAATAATACACCAAAATAATCCTTAGACATCACTTGCTTCATAAATATTACTAGGGTGTTACTAACCATATTTCTATGTCAGTGACATGCAATAATTGAAAACATTAAATGCGTTGGAAATACTAATTGTCACTTCAACAGCTTTCAGCCATTTCTCGTATACAACCTGTATTATTTTCTTGTAATGATATGGACGCGGAATCATTATAAAATATTTTAATATACAATATTCACACACAAAGCCAAAAATTATTGTATACGTGAAGCATTTGCAACAGAGGGGGGAAACAGACAAAACTCTTCAACGTTATAGTTCGGGTCAGACGCTGGCTATGTTGGGTAGACTAAAAAATTGAGAATGTGTGGCGGAACTCAGTGTCCGGAATCTATCATAATAAACACTAATTCTCAGTTATACAACAAACTATATCATTATGTTGTATTATACACGTTAATACTAATATAGAAAGTTTCTTTAATGCCCTAGATAATTTATGTAAAAACACGGAATCCATATTTTATGGAATCGGATATCAATCTCAATTACGGAATGCCTTATATGTATACAGGGAAAATCTGATTGAACATTTTGAAGGCTTGAGCGAAGATATAGCTAGGAAGCAGTGATACAAGTCAATATTAATGGATGGTAGTAGTAGTAGTAGTAGTAGTAGTAGTAGAGCTTTATTTGCAGCACATGTATTTACATAAGACTAAGTTCTACACAAATGTACTAATCATTTTATGAAATATTTATACATTATAAGAAGATATTTAGCATACATGGTCTGCAGGGAATGGCCTAGCCAGATTGGCTGTCTTCCTGTCATTCCCTGTGGTGTGTTTGTGGATTGTATGAATGGATACAAGTAAATTATAAGAAGATATTCAGCATACAGGTTCTGCAGGGAATGGCCTAGCCAGATTGGCTGTCTTCCTGTCATTCCCTGTGGTGTGTTTGTGGATTGCATGAATGGATACAAGTGAATATAAGAAATTAGTATTGATGGACGACTTATATGCATGAATATAAGAAATTAGTATTGATGGACGACTTATATGATGAGGGCGTGGCGAGGTAGAATGGACGTTTCACACTTGTGTTATCGATAATGGATGAAAAGATAATATATAAATATATCGTCCTTCCACCCAGCATCGGCCACAAAAGTGTATATGAAAACATACATAGACACACATATACATATATTTTTGCATATATACGAGTGTGCACAAGTGGGCAAGTATATATATGTAATGGCCTATGGTCTCACCTATTAAACACGGGGAATATCAATTAATGGAAGATCCGTGAAGTTGCAAATGCTTGAATTTAATTTATGTACATATACACACACATGTAACCGTGCTCACATACACACAATGCATTAGCATCGAGGTATACGGAATGAACCTACATGTGGGGCTCCACAAAGTAGGATGTGGTTTAGTAATGGCGATTACAGTCCTTGCAGTTAGTATCATTACAGTTTACTTCACTGGGATATTCTTCCAACATTTGTCTTATTATAGTTTTTTTTAAATTCATTTCTGTTTGATAAATTAGTTATACGTTTGTCCATACTGTTCCATGTTTTGGGAAAGAGGCTAACAGGGAGTAGATCTAAAGATTTATTTCTTGTGTTCTTTACTTGGAGGCCACCAGAGTGTCTAGTGGCTAGTCCAGGCGTGGCCCTTTCACTAAAATAGTGATCAAATGTTGCCGGAAGGTGCTTGTGTTTCCAGTCGTGTACGAATAGCATAATATGCAAAATGTGGAGGTCCTTGAGTTTTAGAATTTTATCCTTTCGAAATAAAGGATCGGTATGGGCTCTGTATTTTTTGTTGTTTATAATTCGAAGTGCACGTTTCTGCAAGAGAAATAATTTATTGATAGCTTTTGAGTGCCCCCATATCTGTATGCCGTATAGGAAATAAGAGATCTGGAAACTTTAGAGCAGAGTTGTGAAATATGTAATTTGTAGGTCAGTTTGTCGTCGATATGTATTCCAAGAAATTTTACTGCGTTCTCATTTTCTGTTGATCCCACCCTTCCTACTTGGTCGTTATTAAGGAAAATTCTTAAGTTGATACTTTTACGTTGTGGGGGGGGGGGGGGGGGGTGGTGGTTAATCAGTATAAACTTACTTTTATTTGCATTTAACTTTAATTTGTTTGTGGAGCACCATATGTGGACGTTCTCTAGTTCGGCGTTAATTGTTTCAGACATACCATCAATGTCATGACCTGAGGAGTACACTGTCGTGTCATCAGCAAATGACAATAGATTAAGGGAAGTTGAGTTGGATATATCATTAATATATAATAAGAACAGTATTGGGCCTAAAATCGAGCCTTGTGGGACGCCACAACTAATGGAGGTTGAGTTTGATTTATATCCTGAGCATTGTACTAACTGTGTTCGCTCGCTGAGGTAGTCCCGGAACCAACTATTGCTGAGACCCCTGATGCCGTAGTGGTTCAATTTTCCCAGGAGGATTTCGTGATTGATTGTATCGAACGCTTTGGATAAGTCGAGGAAGACGGCCAAGGTACTGTCTTTAGTTGTTTTATTCTTTTCGTATGCTGTGTGTTCAAACATTTTCAGAATGGGCTGAATGGTTGTGTGACCTTTCCTAAAGCCAAGTTGTTTGGAATATAAGATCTTATTACTTTCTACAAAATATATGTCTTTTTAACATAATTTTTTCCAATTTTTTTGAAAATACGGGAAGTAAGCTAATGGGCCTATAATTGTTTAATATGTGCCTGTCGCCTGATTTAAAGACTGGGGTTACCTTTGCTATTTTCATTCTCTTAGGGACTATACCTGTCTGAAAGGATAGGTTGATGATATCTGAAATTGGAAGGGCTATTTCTTCAGCAACATGTTTTAGAAGAAATATCGAAATCTCGTCGCAATCCTTGCTCTTTTTGGGCTTAAAACCTTTGATTATATCTATTACTTCGTCTGGACATGTCGGGGATATGAAAAAATTATTCTCGAAATTTCCTTTCAAATAATCCGTGTAGATCGTGGAAGTGGCAGATATTTCCGCACTAGTTAATCGTCCTATACTGGAAAAAAAGTTATTGAATTCTGCAGCTATATCATGGGGGTGGGAGTATTTCGTGTTGTCAATTTTGATGTACGTTACTGAAGGTAGGTTTGTATTAGATTTCTGAATAGCCTCATTTAGTATTTGCCAGGTTTTTTTTTTCATATTATTCTTATTTTTCTGTAAGATTGCGTTATAATAATCGGCCTTACGTCTACGTTTGGTCCTATTGAAGTTATGGACATATGTTTTGTAGCATGTGACGTTCTCAACTGTAGGTTGTCTGAGCTGCTTTTTATATAGTTCTAGCTTTACACGAGAGGATTTTAAAAGTCCGTTTGTCATCCAGGGTTGCTGTTTGACCAACGTCCTTGAGACATTTGTCTTTTCCAAAGGGAAATGTGATTGGAATGATTCCCTGAAGAAATCTATGTAAGCATTATATGCATCTTCTGGGGATGCGAAGTCAGGTTGTTGTCTAAAGCTGTACCGTGCTAGTGTAGCTTTGAATCTGTTTATATTTGACGGTGAGAAGTTTCTGGTGGGTGAAGGACTCCTAGTGTTTTGGTGTTTAACGCCAATTTCAAGATAGAATGTTGCAAAGTGGTCGGATATTATTATTCCGGTTTTAATGTTTTCGTCTAAACAGTTTGTGAGTATGTGATCAATCAGAGTTGCTGAATGATCCGTAATCCTAGTTGGTTTCGTTATAGTAGGGATGAAACCGTGGCTAAGTATTGTGTCTATATATTCGTTAGTCTGTGGGTGCTGGGAGATTTTCAAGAGATCGATATTGAAGTCTCCTATAAGAAAGCATTTTTTGTTTTCGCGACTAATCTGGTCAGTAACATCATTAATGGAGGATATAAAATGATTAATATCAGCATTAGGAGCGGTATTGGGTCTGTATACTACCCCTACTATTATATTGCGTTTATGTTTCTGGGGTAATTCTACGAACAACGTTTCGCAGACGTGCGGTATAAATATGGACAGATCTGTGCGAAGTTTATACGCGATCCCATTTTTAATGAAAAGACCCACCCCACCCCTACCATCGTCGGTCCGAGTATTACTGAGCAGGTTTTGTTAGCCAGGGAGGGTGTAAGATATATTGTCATTCAGTTTCCATATCTCTGTCAAACCAATCAAGTCAAATAGATTTTGTTTTTTTTAACGTTACTGATCAGATCTATTAATGCATCCCAGTGGACACTGAGGCTTCTGCAGTTGATGCGGAATATTGACTGAGTTATGTCATAACCAGCAAACTTTTTACAAAACTCGTTTGGCATGAAATATGGGCATTCAATTTCAGTGATAGCACAGTCCGTGTCGTCATTGGTCGCATCACTCACCAGTCTGTTGTATTTACTTATAAAGTTGAAATTCGCATCGGTCTCTACCTCATGGAGCGAAATGCTACCCGCCATTGCTATAAATAAAGGTGACAATAATTAAAGCTACAGCAGAAATCAATATATACATACTATTCAGATTAAGTAAGATTTGAATGCAGTCCACAAACACGATTGTAAGTGGGAAGACTTTAGTAGTTTAGTTAATATGTGCGAGTCACTCGACATAAGACGGAATCCCACTTATGGAATCCCTTTTTGGAATCCCGTTTGTGGAATCCCTTTTTGGAAAATGCCTTTGGCTATGGAATCCCTTTTTTCCGAAATGATGCTAAGAGTCGTAGTAAATTATACCTCATTGAGGGATTTTTCATCGTCCTCATAACCTCAAAATTCAATGAGGCTATGAGAGATAATAAATGAGGACTCATTGAGGGCTTTTACATACCCCTCATGGCCTCATACGACAAAAAAGGGGTGCCGAAGGCCATATGTTTTTTAAAAATGTTTTTTAAACAGGGGTTCCGAAATTGGGGTGCCTGGGGATATGGCTGTTAAATACTGAAATGTGGCTAAGAGTCGTAGTAAATTGTACCTCATTGAGGGAATTTTCATGGTCCTCATAACCTCAAAATTTAATGAGGCTATGAGGGATAATAAATGAAGACTCATTGAAGGCTTTTACATAGCCCTCATTGCCTCATACGACAAAAAAGGGGTGCCGAAGGCCATATGTTTTTTTTTAAAAGGGGTGTTGAAATTGGGGTGCCTGGGGATATGGCTGTTAAATACTGAAATGAGGCTAAGAGTCGTAGTAAATTATACCCCATTGAGGGATTTTTCATGGTCCTCATAACCTCTAAATTCAATGAGGCTATGAGGCATAATAAATGAGGACTCATTGAGGGCTTTTACATAGCCCTCATGGCCTCAAAATGACAAAAAGGGGTGCCGAAGGACATATGTTTTTTAAAAAGGGGTGCCGAAATTGGGGTGCCTGGGGATATGGCCATTGGATAGAGAGGTGATGAGAATAGGATACGACTTCACTGTAACAAGGAGAGATAACTCTGTACGATTAAGTACAGGTTATGGGAAATCAAGCAATCTGAGGGATCTATATAAAGGATCTAGATAAAGGAAACTGCAAGAGTACGCGGAATAGGGTCAGAACTAAAGTCGTTTTTTTGCGATTTGGAGGGATTGTCTGTCGTGATACTCCGATTCAATCGATCACATCCTCCGAACATACCGCTGTCTTGTTGTAAGCCTTTAGGTAACAGAGCAACCACGTGGTACCATATAAACCAAGATGGCGGCCTCCAGTATACAAAATGGACGACAGAAACACGTATCACCTTAACAACACGCCCTGGGCATGCGCACTAACACCACGTATCATTATAGAGATGACGTCACAAGATGGCCGCTCACGCGGGTTACCCTGTCAATACAACATGGCGCCACTGGGTCGCGTGACTATGACGTCACATGAGATATGCATGAGATCCTGCCAATAGGGCCTGAAAAACACTTTACATACTACTTAAGGCATTCCGTAATTGAGATTCCTAGTCGATTCCGTAAGGCTGGATGGTGCACTAGACTTCAACAGTTTCTAAACTGCTTGTGCAGAGTTGATACGTTTGGGAGAATGACAGTTACCTGTCGCTGGTCAGTGGTTCTCTCCGGGTCCCCCGGCTTTATCTATCCGTTACTTGTTATAACTATTTTTCGAGAATTTGTTTAGGGTAAAAATAACTTTATTTCGTATTTTTTTAGGGTAAAAAATGCTGCAGCTAGAGGATTTCTTCGAAGTCAAATTTTACGTAAACAAACTTAAATTGCCCAAAATAATGAGGCAAAAAAAAAGCGAACACTCCCTCCCTAATTTACAAGATTTCATGGGTGTAGTTGGTGGGTGGCACCGACGGCCCCATAAGCATCAAATCTAATCTATACTCCCTTGAAATGAAAATGACAAAAGAGAATTTTGGATGTTAAAGGATGAACCCAGTAATTGGGCGATGAACTGAAAGTCATCCCACCCCTCGCGATCGTCCACATCATTGTAACCATTTTTCACGAAGAGAAAAGAAATGTCTCACTATTACCAAGCCATGAATGGAATCCCTGCGCCCATTCTTCCATTGGCAAATCTGAGAGACGAAGCAGAAGAGAAAAAATAGAGAGACGGACACTGGGGGGATGAAACAGAGACAATGTCGCAAGATCGAACAGAGGGGAGTTTAACCACAAATATATGCGCACATGTAGGTAACAGACTGATTATTTCATCATAAAACGGACCATCAATCGAATAGATCAATTTGGCAAAAACATTCGAAGGACGCTAATATCATCATTTATTTATTAATAAACAAAATTAACAATTGTTATTGCTCAAAGTTCACTATTATAACCCATAACGGAACCCGACATGTGTACTGCCTTATCCGCTCTCAGATGCAATCGTTAACACAACGGTACGTAATGAGCATTGCGGTAAACAAAGCGTAATCACGCTTTTCAACGACGAAGGGGAAAATAAGGTGAAATAACGAAAATATATGACTCACTCGCACCAGCTCATCATCATCAATTTCAGATTCTAGTTACAGTTAGGTGGAAAGAGTGAACGGCGAATTGGTTATATATTTTTGTAATTGAATATAACAAGTACTAAGGGTCGGTATACTCATTAGTGATGCCCTACGAAGTTTCGAAAATTTGATTCGAATCGATAAGATGATAATTTTTACATCGCCGAAATATTTACGAAATCATACCAAGTATCTTCTCCTTTTGACCTCATATTCTGTGATCAGGATGATAGGAGGAAGAGTCCAAGTTGGCTCAAAACTATTTTGGTTTAGTTCGTGAGGTGTTCCGATTTTTGTTAATTTCTTTAGACATATTAGCTCCTCTTGAATACAAAACTCGAGTAGAGACGCGCAATATTAACCCTTTACCCAACGTAACGGCCAAAACCGACCAGCGCTATTCTCAAAAATCGCCAATCAATTTTCATTATTTTTTCATTTTTTTGTCTCAAAAACATAGGTTATGACCCCTCGTTGGAACGAGCTCATCGAGTGGTCATAACCTATGTTTTTGAGGCAAAAAATGAAAAAAATTAGTTATTCAAGAATTTTTTTTTGCAAGTGTCGTCTGCTTTTCATGTTAGGTAAAAGGTTAACGATTGCAACAAGGAACAACACGACTCGAAGAGTGGTGAGATTCGAAATCTTCTTCCTAATTTGGGATTCGATCTGATCCGAACTTTAAGAGTCGTGGGACAGTACTAATTATATTTTTTGTTTTTTATTGTTAAAAACTTTTTTCATTCCAGAGGAGATTATCGACAGCTTTTATTTGGTTACATCAGCTTGTCCGAATGAATTCCACTGCTATCGTATATTTTGCTGCATGCCTTTTTGTATTTCATGATGAAGTAACAGCTTGTCCATTGTCTTGCTCCTGTGAAAATACGATGGTATGGTGTAATCGTGGAAGTCTCCACACGTTGCCGTCACCACTACCTACTTATGCGACTAGTATGTAAGTATACGTTTGCTCAGTGTTAGAGAGGCCGGTCGGGAACTGAAGTATCTCTGAACGGGTCAGTGCCCCAAATATACCACTTTCCTGACAATTTGTGAACCAGCTGTTACATATTTATACAATTTTGCTTCTTGTTGTCCAGTGTTTTTAATTAAGTAAATTTGATTTTTTTTTATAGTAACGGCAGTGTGAATACAGTGATACCCTCTGTTCATCTGTTCTTGAGTTGGTACCAAACTTAACTCTTGAGCGACAGCTTGGAATATTAGAAAACTCTGCTTTTCTTGAGGTAACGAATGAGTTTCAGTTCATACTCATGAACATTACATATCGTAATTATATTCGTTGCGATGTTTTAAATGTAGTCATCACCCGTTTGCGGAGCATTTCAGGTATATTAGCGTAGTATCAACCGAACTTTAAAATTGTGTAAAGCTTGACAGATTACGCGACGTGTTGAGCCGTTATTGAGTTCGCATCTCAATAACAGTCCATCACGTCAGCTACTCGAGATTTGTTCGATGGATTTTTCTCCACATTCCTCTTTGCTCGATATTCTATTCTCTGTTCCATTGTGTAAGCGAGTTTCATTTAGGAGTGTTTTCGTCATGCCACGGAGGGATTATACACACAGATCTTGAGAGATAAATGGCGTCGTAAACTGCGTGTTCCAACTATTGTTTGAGTAAATAGACACCTTTCTCATAACGAACGACGACTGATACATAGAGATTACTATCATTATGTGGATGTACAAAATATGTATCCGAGTCGATCTCTGGGTTCTAAGGGCAGATCACGACGAGTCGAAACATAATGGTAATAACCATTTTATCTTACAATATACTGGGGATAAGTCAAGAATGTAGACGAATATATAATGAACTATTTATTCGTACGGATTAACAAAAAGAAAATAAAATGGAACTCACGCGAAAGGAACGTGCTTGTGTCCGACCACCTGATACAAACATCGGTATCAGGGGGTCGGATACACGACAGCACAGAGTTAATACAGACAACACATGTTGATTGTAAGATAAAAATTACGAATGCTTAAGATTAGTCACAAAATCGCCGGGCGATCACAAAACGTTTTCGCAGAATTGACGACTATGAGTCCGTTTCTGTCTCGTAATTTTCTCGTGTTGCGAGGCGACGAATGGTTTGAATGTCAGTAAGCGATAGAAATTTAGGCCACATGGCGATTTAGGTTTAAGAACATAATCTTAGAGTTAAATTGTTTGCAGTATGATCTATTTGCGTCTTTCAATGAGATATCTTAATCGTGACGACCAGTAAGGGAAACTACGGCCCGTAGGAAGAACACAGATGCCAGTGACGTAGTCCTCCATTTGAAATT
The DNA here is from genome assembly GCA_031216915.1 of Pictodentalium vernedei. Classification (NCBI taxonomy): domain Eukaryota; kingdom Metazoa; phylum Mollusca; class Scaphopoda; order Dentaliida; family Dentaliidae; genus Pictodentalium; species Pictodentalium vernedei. The sequence continues at coordinate 462,810,998 of CM062292.1, forward strand.
CTCATCAGTCGATGTTGATTGCACGAAAGGTCTCTGTTATGAATTTTCGAAAATTCTCCGTATACCGAACAAGTGATTCTCACGTGATCGGAGGACTTCTGAGTGGCAAGAAAACAGACGGTAGTTTTAGTACAGCAGTCGGAACGTAGTGACTGTCTCGTTGGACAGCCACTACGCTTAGGCAGCTGAACTAACAATTGGTTTTCGTGTTTAACTTTATTAAAATTATTCTGTTCCATCTGATTTCCTCTGTACAGTTCCATTTCAACCAATTTGTATTTTGTTTACTGATAGCAGTGATAATGATCGGAATAACATGACTTTATCGAGCATTGTGGTTGATTAACGATCACTAGAAATAATTAACGACCCCAGCTTATTAGATTCAGACTGCTGCCAAGTTGTTAATTACTGATGTTGGGTTGTTAATAAACGGCAACAACGCAATCTCTCCAAAAACATGTTTTTATTATTTTTGAAGCCAAACTCCGTTTTATCGTTTGAAATCTTCGAGTAATGCATTTCGATTCTAATATTCTCTTATATTTAGTATGAAACTATATATGGAAATATATGTGTTAGTCATTCCTGCTGTCTCATAATGTATGACACAATTAAATTGAAAATTTGCTGCTTAATGGGCCAATGCAGATTTTTCCTGAAAACTTGGACCCAAATAATATGAGACGACCCAGAACTCAGTGAGAGGTTTAATATTATGAAAAACCTTTTAAGTGGCCCGCTCATCATATCAGGAACAAATATTATCAAACTTTTACAAAATGTATTTTCTAGAATTTTATTTTCTACATATTAGTATAATTGACTGAAATGGGTCATAAGCATTTTAAAAGATATAGCAATTTGCCAATTGGTTATTGCTAATGGTCCATTTCAACTAATTTAAAGTCATAACTAGAAAATACCATTCTAGAAAATACAATTATAGAAAACGGCTCCACAAGGGATGGATTGTTAAGCTATTTTGGAATGATCACCAGAAAAAAAAATACTAACACATACCGCTATTTTAGTAGATGAAGGTGCCAACTGCCACGTTAAAGCATTGCAGATGCCCTCTCCCCCAATTCCAGTGAAGGGATAACCTAATGTTCGGAATGCTTTTCGGATCGTGAGCCTTTCAGCGTTTAATGCACCAGTGACAGATTACTGTTTTAATGAACTGTAGTTGCAGTTTCATTGCACGCATCTCAGTTGCCAGGATTTCAATGTAGAGCATCTATGTTATTCCATCTGGTTCGTTACTTGGAAATTTGGAATGTTTCTTTACCCAACCACAAATGTATTGAAATCAAATCGAATCAATCATACCTTTATTTTTAAGTATAAATCAAATACACTTTTTTTGTGTATTCTTGTAAATACAAATAAGCGATTAATACCATGTGGGTTTCTGTGATGGAGTATTGAAGTCGAGACCTTGCCTCCGGGCATATATCGACAAGTCAGCTAGGACGTGTCCATATATGGCTCAGAGACGAGGTCGAAACTTTAATGCAACCTTTCAAGCATATATGGTAGCAATAACGGATTTACCTTATAACATTCATCTCTTTCTTGACTTGTTCGCATAATGTAAGGATCGAGTAGTGTTTCAACAGCATCTGTTTTAACAACCAGCGTTTATGAATTGACTTTTTTGAATAAAGATCATGACGTCATGGTATTATGTTCGTGCGCTGTGCACGACGTAATCCTTATTCATTGGCCTAGTTTTACTATAACCACTGAAGGTTATAGCAGTGATTCGGTTGTTTGTTTCTTTGTTTTATTTTTCATGTTTTTAGTTTGGTGGACCAAAAGGAAACTACCATCGCGGTTAAGAAAATGATCTGGTCCAATTTATTTAGTTTTGTTGGCTATTTATTTATCATTTAATTACTGCTATCACAGAACGATATCATCAACATGTGTAATAACTCGATGTCACCTGAATACAGATTCAGGACGCTCTTAATCTGGGTCGCAGGTACGGTTGTTTCACTCAAGACGGATTTGTATTTTGTCTAAATATTTTCACTTGTCTTGGGGGAAATACGTGTTTTTTGTTATAAAATAAGTAAAAAATATTCAACAAGAAAGTGTCATAGTCAGGAAAGCTCTATTCCTGTTGTTCCTTAAAATGGGGAAAATAAACCAAATAATGCAGTAGAGATATAGCTTACGTGAATATATTAGCATATGAGTCAATATCAAAAATGTGCCATTTAGGTGTCCCGGAGGAATACCGATTTTGGAATTGTAATTGTAGCCTAATAATCTTGTCAGTGGTCTGGAGGCCATTGGTTCTACCAGAAAAACAAGACAAAATGAATCAATTGGTGTGGTTAGCAGTCAACCTGCCTTGATTTATATCCCAAAATAAGGCAAAATGTACTGTCCCCAAACCAGTTTCTGGCATTATTTGTATTGCTGTTGGAAAATATGCGTAACACCCATTAATATTCCTTCTGATATTTGAAAAAGACACTTTAGACCAAGCTATAATCTATTATTGCATCACCAAGAATGATTTCTTATTTGGAAAATTTCCCGTCGAATTCTGTCCCTCGATTTTATGTATGTCCTGTAACGAAGCCAGTTTTCACCGAAGTAATGAGACCTCCCAGGATTGATGCAATACGTTGTTTCCCGTTTGAGTTGTTTGAGGCGAGTTTCATGCGATATTACAAGAACATTTCCGATATTCGTGTAAGTTACCAAGATATTTGTCATCAAGTCCTGACAGGTTGGTGCGTAATTTTTAAAGCTGTATATATTGTTACGGGTATATTGTGATATTACGGGGTGGTCGAAGTATCTGATGAAATCGGTTTGAATGTACTTCATTGCAAACATTATAATTGCAAATGCTCGTTCTCGGGCACAGAAGACATCATTATGATTTTGCTATTTTTCGGTACCTTGGTATTTCTTGTTACGGTATAGAGCTGTAACAGTGAAAATTGATACACGAAACACTAAAATTGTTATTTGAAATACAAATACGCCTTTCTTTCGTTGTAATGGAGAATAGTTTCTTGGTGGTTTCTCGGTTCTTGAAGAAAAAGATCTACCATGTGTAATCTTTGTATTCCAACAAAATGAGCCAGAACCGAAGGAAGAGGTTCTGTTCGAATATGAATATTTTAAAAATCGCGTTACAGTAAATACCCTTTTCGTTGTTGGAAAGCCAATATTGATCAAATAAACAGCTGCACCTTTCGTATGCAATGTCGTTGCAATGCCATTTGTTAATGCCTTTCCTTACTCACTTCTTGTTAGGAAGTGCTATGACGTGGTGGGAGATACCATCTTGTTTTGAAAACGCAAATGGTTGTTTTATTGTTACACGGAAAACACAAGATGTTACATGAAATACGGTATTGCGCTGGAATTGCTCAATCGAACATTTGGAGATACAGATTCCACAATCCACTTTGATTTCTTTTTTTATCGTCATATTGATTTTTCAATCATAGGTTCTAATGATTCCGAGAAATTTTCACATTTCCTATAAAGATGATGTAATTTTCTCCAGTGACATAGTAAATGCATATTACAGAAAATGCCATCTTTGTATGACTCGCCATAAATGTATCATTCATGGATGAATTCTTACTGTTAGTGTTCTATCCGAAACAAGGGGTCAAAAACGACTAGCCATCAGAATATTACAATCAACGCACGTTTGCTCTTACACCGATTACATTGTAATCGCCATTTGTTACAGACAGAAAATACACGCTCTGTTACAGGAAATACACAACGCGAGGAAATGTGAGAAGGTTGAGTGTGAGGCCCCGGTTGTAGGTCGAGTTGTTAGTGGTAGTGGTGAGGCTGAGTATGAGGCCCCAAATGGAGGTAGAGCTATTAGTGGTAGTGGTGAGAAGGTTGGGTGTGAGGCTCCTGATGTGGCTAGAGCTATTAGTGATAGTGGTGGTGGTGATAACGTTTAGTTTGCGGTATCTGATGCGGCTAGCACTGGTAGTGATAGTGATGAGAAGGTTGAGTGTGAGGCCCCGTATGTAGCTGGAGCTGCTAGTGATAGTGGTGAGGGGGTTGAGTGTGAGGTCTCGGATGTAGCAAGAGCTGTTAGTGTTAGTGGAGAGAAGGATGAGTGTGAGGCCCCGGGTTTAGCCAGGGCTGCTACTGATAGTGGTTGGAGGTTGAGTGTGAGTCCTGGATGCAGCGAGAGCTGTCAATGATAGTGGTGAGAAGATTGAGTGTGAGGCCCCGGACGTAGCTAGAGTTGTTGGTGATAGTGGTGAGAAGCTGTAGTGTGAGGCCCCGAATGTAGCTAGAGCTGTTGGTGATAGTGGTGAGGAGGTTGGGTGTGAGGTCCCGGGTGTAGCAAGATCTGGTAGTAATAGTAGTGAGAACTTTGAGTGCGAGGCTCCGGGTGGGGCTGGAGCTGTTAGTGATAGTGGTGGTGAGGCGGCTGAGTGTGAGGTCCCGGATGAGGCTAGAGCTGTTAGTGATAGTGGTCAGAATGTTGCGTGTGAGGCCTCATATGTGGCTAGGGCTGTTGGTGATAGTATTGTGAAGGTTGAAAGTGTGAATGTGCTCATTGCTGGTGGCAATGAAAGAGAGGTGAAGGGAGACTGTGTGGTGCAGGAGGTATTGGAATTTATGAGAATTCGATTGATGAGAAATCTGGCATGGAAGTTGTGCGCGCTGTCGGAAACTTGGATGGGCCAGCGGAGAGTGCTACGCCGGTGTGACAGGAATGATAGTCCGTAGGAACGTTAGTCCCTCTGGACTATTATTCCGCGGACTACTATTCCTAGAAATGTTAGACCTAGGACTATAATTCCGCGGAATAATAGTCCAGAGGGACTAATTTTCCTACGGTCTATCATTCCTGTCACACCGGTTACCAGAGATGGGCAAGTTGTGTTACCAGTGTGATTAGCCATTGCGCGCTAAGCAAACAAGTAGAAGGTGCCTGCCTGTAAGTCTGAATGGTCGAACATCCCCTCCCACCCCTTCCTCGCGAATGCATGGGACAGTTTGTCATAGTACGGTACCAGAAGGCTTTGTACCCAGGGCTAATAGAACGTGTGTCGGGTTCTGATTTGTTCGTTACATGTATGAAACGAATCAGGCGAAAGACAGCGAATTGTTTCATATAGCCTAAGCGATGTACAGAAACAACAACAGCTGTCGCTAAACTCCCCCTTTCTTATTAATATTCTTAATTGACTTTCCTGTCGGTATTTGAAACCATTCATTATTTATGTTTTTCCGTTATGCTTGGTTTCGATGAGTCTTTTTCATTGTGGTTGCATGTCACTGTAAACTGACGTCAGATATCGTTCAATCCGTATTAGACCACATTCCTTGCAGTTTCGGTACATCAACTGAAAAGTAACAATGTTGTTTGTGTTCCAAACCAGATATCTAATCATGTCCCCAACATATGCGTGGTGGTGGTGCATAATTAACTAAAGTATGAATAAATAACCTCGACCTCGAGCGAGTTTTATGTCCTTCGTGTAACTCCTATGTATTTACTGTAAAACGAGCCAGCGAAAATCGCTATGGACCCTCAATTATGACATATTTTGTGCAAGTTGACACTCTTATAAGATAGAGCAGACCTAATCAAGATTAAACTTCAATGTTGGGCTAGTAATACCTAAAACGAGTTTAATGTACTTCGTGTAACATTTCTGTATTCATTGTAACACAAGCCAACGAAAATCTCTGTTGCTCCCTTAGTCCGAGATCTTGTGTGTGGACAGATTTTCCCATGAAACAGAGCAAACCCAATTATGAATAAATTATACCGCAATGTTTGAATTGCATTGCTCGCTAACCTGTTCCTGTCCAGTTTATCATCATGTGAAAATCTGGGTGTTTCCTGTAAAAGTGGTGTATTTTCCGTAACAGGGGATGTTTTTCAAAAATATTCAGAAGCTATTCTCGGCCTAGAAATACTTTATCTTATCTACATATATGAGTGTTAGCCCCAACCGATCATATATAACAACATAAACAATCGATACAAAACTCCATGTGTAGCGAATATTCAAGTGTTTGTAAAATTGAAATTTCTGGATATCTATACTGATACTGGTCACAAACATGTAACAAGTATATTCTGTTCCCCGTTTTCTGGCATTATATAGTGAAAGTTGTCAACATTATGTAATATTATCATGATGTAGACCAGTTCTGACAATACTGCAAATCGTAGGAGTTGACTGAAGTGAAGTTGCCGTTACAGTAAGGACATATTATATTGCCTGTCATGCAACAAGCCATCACTGTATGAAAGCTCTAGACATTTTAGACTCAAATCGAGCATTCCTGTAATTCACAATGGTTGTTGGTTCGAAATATGTAATAAACTTTTATTTCGCCATGTGTTTGTTTTCACGACTTGTGCTAAGTGAAAATGGAACATTTTTTGATATTGACTCATATACGAAATTGTGATTGATTGGAACTCGCAGAAAAAAATATGCAAGGAATATGTAAGGAACTCCAAGAATATTTCATGCTACACATAAACTATAAGAAATCAGTTTCTGTCGAGGCATACCTACGTCGGTGGGATACAGATCCAGCTCTACAGTCACTGTAACTAAGAACGATATGTTTTTGAGATAATACCCACTGAATTATCACACAAGTCCATTAAGTTTGGATGCACCTCAGCCAGTATTTTGATTTGCACTAAGAACCCGTTCCATCTCCGACATACACGAGCCTTTAGTTTCTGAATGTAGATTGTGGTAAAGGGCCAGGAGAACAAGCTATTCTACTCCAGAATGTCATATGAGGTTTGCGCGGCGTGTGCTTCTTCACGGGTTCTTTTCAGTGGGTTTTCTGTCTCGGGTCGGAAACATTAACCATGCAAGAGTAATGGGTTCCAGTCACATTAAATGCTAAAAGCTTTCAATTTCCAAACATATGAGAACAGACTAGCTAAAGTTGAATCCTGACGGAATGAGCGGTAGCTCCAATGCGATGATTGTACATTCGATTCGAGTTCGAATCTTAACTCGCTTTTCGGTTCAATTTGGCTGTACGATTCGTTTCCTTACGAAACTTTTAGCTTGTGTTCTTATAGCTTGTTATCAGTCATCTTCGTCATCTCACGAAGCATATAGTAAAGATGGAAATTGTACATTAATAATGCCAAAAAATATAAACGGAATGTAATTTCCCCTCCATAACTTAACTGCACCCATGCTACCACCGCGATTATTCCAATTCCACCTACTGTACCAGGATTAAATGCAAAGAACCAGTATATATAAAATTATACAGAATAGATAAGTAATTTCAATTTACACGCGTCTCGTTAACCCACTTAACTTTGCCCTGTCGCAGCTCATTTCCGTACCACCGCTATGGTCTTGCCTGAAGGTATAACTTAACATTCCAGTGGTATATCCATAAACTACCTTGATCCTCGCTAAATAAATTCGTGACAATCCATTTCGGCCATCACAGGAAATGTTGCAAAAACGTTTTCACTATTGCTGGGGCGGTTCAGGAAATAAGTTGAAAACACGCACGCACGCACGCACGCACGCACGCACGCACGCACGCACGCACGCACGCACGCACGCACGCACGCACGCACGCAAGAAAGATTTGGTTGACCGTGCCACCATGCAGGCAACCGGGATAAAGTGCCTTCCCAAGGACACAAAGAGGGTCGTTCCGGACGGGGATCGAACTTGGGACCACTAGCAAAGAAGTCTAACAGTCTACCACTGAGCCACCGCGCTCCCGGAAGACATAATAAGAGACGAAAGTTTTCAAGAGTATGAAGTGCACGAATTTTTCCCCGTGGTAGGAATTAGTCTCAATAATGAAGGGGAGATAAGACTCAATGACGAAACGCAAGATCTTTTTGTCCGTCAGAGTGAAAGATATCTTGAGACAGAAGGACGATTGTCGAAAAAGGATAGTAGCGACTACACTAACGGTGACCTCATTACATTAGCTCATAACGGTATTACGCATATTTTCAACTGCATAGTATATCGTATAAACTGTCAGGTCATGAGATAGAAACCGTGTTTCAGGCAACCACGATGTTAGGCCTTTTGAAATACCCAGACGATTGCCGATGCAACTACCGATGATGTCGGTGTAGGCATGAGATTTAAACACGTCGTTCAAGCGTCTTTGCCTTCAGCAAAATTCTCGTTTAGGATTCCCCTGAAACACAATTTTAGATTCGTCGAAGATTACGACAAAATCGTCTACGGATTAAAACTCAATCTCTCACAAGTTTGTAATCATCGTCGTCGTGAGATGCAGGCAAAAGTACATCTGAGCTGGGTATTATGGTTCAATACCAAACGTCCTATCGAACGCCGATCAAAAAATGGAACTCTTCAAGATCATCGAATCAAAAACCAGAGTACCTTTAAGATTCAGAAAACGTCCCAACTTCGACTCAGTTCGCATGAAGATTGTCTGTATTACATTTTCTTCGGAAAATCGGAGTTTCATCAAAGTATGACTTCAGACGGACAGGATCACGTCTCAAGAAAAAAATCCATTTTTATTCGATCATTGCAACTTGAGAAAGATGTTTTTCAATTCCACGAGATATCCGACTATAGATTATAATGCCTTGTTCGAGAAGAACGACTTTCCTAAGATGCATGGCGATGTAGTAGACTTCAGATCGAATTATCATCAGGTGGACGAATTGATAAGCAAAGTGAACATAACATCCACCGAATACAAGACGATCTATACCATGTTCGTTTGCAGCAACCACTTTTGTTACATCAACCACTTTTGTTACAGCGCACCACTTTTGCTACAACGCTTGCCCACTTTTGTTTCAGCTGACCACTTTTGTTACAAAATCATCCGCTTTTGTTACAAAATGTGCTCACCACTTTTGTTACAAACATCACCCATTTTTGTAACCAAAACAATCGCTCACCACTTTTGTTACAACAATCGCCCATTATTGTTACAATTTTTGTCAGTGTCAAAAATGAAGTAGTAATCTGCAAGTAATGCGAAACGTGACATTCAGTCATAATTAACAGGAGCTCGGTTTCTCAGTGGTTAGAGCGAAGGTTTTGAGGGCTGAAGGTTGTGAGATTGGCGCCTGACCGGGGTTACTTGCGTTGTGTTCTTGGGCAAGGCACTTAATTCCATGTGCTGTGGCGTATCGCAGGTTGATAACAAGCACACATGCCTACAACCATTGCTGACCCTACTCCTGTGGGATTAGGACGCTAGAGCTTTGATAGTTACTCACCGCTGCTGGGCGGTACTCTTCAGGTACTCCAGCTTCATTCGACACAATATGACCTCAGCTATTAAAATGTCATAGAACACCAATAAGCCGATAATAATTATCAAACAAAACCACTGTCGCGCATGTTCAGTGGTAATGCCACAGCCCTCCTTATTATTGGGTGATATAGTAACCTTGCCACCTTGCGACACCATTGTCGTGATGATATTCTGTATCGTGCCCATGCGCATACGTATATCTGAAATGACACGTGCCTATCGGTGTCAATTATAGGAGATTCCAACTCCTTGAACCTTGGACCTTGGACCTTGGAAGTATGTGATGTTGACTTCTTGCCCTTTTATCAGGTTCTCATACAAGTTCTCATCTGACGTCACCAGTCACGTAACCGGAAGGGGTGGTGTGAGGTTGCCATGATAGCCCGCGTGAGTGGCCATCTTGTAACGTCAATTCCACTGTGACACGTGATTCCATTGCGCGTGCGCGGCGCGTTTCTAAGCTGACGCTCTCCCCCCACCCCAACCATTTTACTATATCTTGGCTGATAGGGGTAGCATGTGGTTGCTATAGAACCCAATGGCCTTCTTGTTGGACAGGGGCTTGTTCTGAGGGCTTGGTCGATTCAGCTGAGTACATCGAATCACCAAAAACAACCCAACAACAGCCCAAACATGTCTCAATGGACTTTTATTGGACCGAATCCGCACCGAAACTTACCGAAACTGACCTTTGTGAGCTTCGACCCACACGAGAACACAATGGCCTCTCGTGGCCTCTCCTGTCCTCTTAACCCCCACCAGGTGGCCTTCTCGGACTCATAGCCCCACCTCATGGCCTCATTTTTCATCTTTTCACTCATAACCCTCTAGTGAACATCTCCCGTATGAGGATAAGAGGCCTATGAGGTGAAGCCTCAGCGAAGCCTCACATCACATGCCGCTTATCCTCACCTTGGTTCGAGTGATCATTAGTGATCACCTATGGTAATCATTGGTGATCTCATGTGGTGATCACTAGTTATCATCTTCCCGTATAAGGATAAGAGGGGTGTGAGGTGAGGCCCAGGCCAAGGGTGGAGATGGATGGGGCTTATGGAAGGAGAGGGGAAGGGTGACTGTGTCGCTCTAAGCAAGAGTGTCTGGTGCAGGGTGATTTAAAATGGTCCCGAGGACAGGTCCTCATGTATAACAAGCTAGAGCTGGGGTCACTAGGGTGGTTCACCGAGTCACGCAGGGATGGAATGGAGGGGGGAGGGGTGGTAACGTGGGGAGGTCTTCGGGTCGAAGTTTCTCCGCTGAGTTTGGGTCACCGGGAAACAGTGTCGCTCGTGGTCGGAATGTGGGTGTAGGGTTCCAGGGCAGGTCTTCGCTGGAAGGGCCGAAGGGGTGGTGGGGTGCGGGGTTAAATGTGGAAGGCAAGGGCTTGAGGAAGAAGGACGATTCTGTCGCTTTCGCTGGTCCTGTTAGATCAACTCACTAGTGATCGTCTCTGGTGATTATTTATATTTTATATATAGATTTTTGAAACTTTTACTTTATTTCTAAAATCTTATTTATTTATTTATTTATTTGTTGGGGTTTAACGACACGGCCAGGGTTAACTCGTGTCAGACAGCTTTACTGGTGGAGAAAGCCGGAGTCCATGAAGAGAACCACTGATCAGCGGCGAGTAATTGTGAGACTCTCCAACTTGTGTGTACCATCGACGTGCTACACGCCTTAGCACACCGTGACACCGTGATCCCACTCGAGCAAATGAGTTCAAGTATCTTGCTGAAGGTCGAAACAGGCGTGACTCTAGCGAGATTCGAACTCATGGCCTCTCAATCACAAGGCCGATCCACTATCCAATGCGTCCCCGTGCTCTTCTAAAATGCTGTGGTGACGGGCTAAAGAGTATTGACAAAAGGTCCTACTCAACTAAGTCAATTTTTTCGATAAAAAAGAAAATGGAGAAACATTCAGGAGATCACTGTATAAAGTTTTAAAAAAAACCTCATGTCCAAAAGCTCGGGAAAGAAATAGCAGTCCCATTGCTCTAAAGGCCAGAATTTTCCGAAAATTATCAACTTTGGAACTCCTGGACACATGTGTATATGATGTTGTTATCGGATATACGCAGAAGGTTTAGATTTTGATAATCATGACTGTACATCACGTCCAAGTAGGGCTGCACGGTATATCGATAAACCGATACACACGTGATATGATTTTGTATATATTTTTTAAAAAATCGATAAGCAATATTTAAAAAAATAAATTTTGATATCGTCTGCGTCAGGTAAAGAGTTATTTGAACTGTATCATCAAGACATCCTGATTTGTTCTGATAGTGAATGATCAAGTCTCGATTATGGTACGTATGTCCAGATATCTGAACAGTCTTTCGATACACCGGTATACCGCGGTATTGTTTTGACTACCGATACCGGTATTCAGTTTCGAGCACCGTGCAGCCCTACGTCCAAGTACTTGCAGATTATTTCATTTTTCACACTGACAAAAGTTGTAAAAAAAATGGGCGATTGTTGTCAGAAAAGTGGTGAGCAAGGGTTTTTTTTGTTACAAAAATGGGCGATGTTTTAACAAAAGTCGTGACCTCATTTTGTAATAAAAGTTGTTGATTTTGTAGCAAAAGTGGTGAGCTGTAAAAAGTGGTTGTTGAAACAAAAGTGGTTGCCACATTCGTGTTTGACGTGAGCAAACAGAGCGAGAAACACACCACGAACACCGTTGTCAACATCGTCATCAAGATGCAGATCGATAGAAACGTACCCAGACAAACTAAAGCTTGCGCTGTTGCCATGTGCACCAGAGTGTTGATGTTCCAATCGGATGGAAATAAAATGTCTGCCATTCAGTAACTTCAAAAAAACTTCAAATAACTTTGAAAACCTTAAAATAACTTCACGAAAACTTAAAATAACATAAACACTTCAACAACAAAATTTAAACATACAAAAGAAAGGTCGAGAACTTTAGAAGTTATCAAACACCTTTATTATTTTTTCCTTCGGGTCCTTCACATGTTCAATTCGATTAAACGTTCTTCCCATACAGTTTATGCATTCAAACGATCGATTACGATCAACAAAGACACAATTGAAGAAGCAGCTTCGAGATAAGTGGTCTTTGTCTTGAAATTTATTCTGTCTCCCTCTTCGCCCCTCAAAGGTGTTGCGAATGTTCTCATATTGAAACATTCATTCACTATCCTCTCAGCTTTATATCGGTCATTTCCTATGAGATTCGCCACCAAGTTGACGACGGCTCTATTCTTCAAATCGGTAGAAGCTAGGCTTTAGTAAACTAAACCTGCTTCATGATGAATAGACATGAAGGCACTGTAACCTCTGGCAATAAGTTAATTAAATATATAGGTTATTATTTGGAATGGAGCGAATGTCAGAACCCCTGAATAGACATTACGGACATGGACATCTGTGAACACGTGTATGGACACCTTGTTGCACAGACTCTAACATATCATTTATTTAATAATCAGTCCATTATTATCACTGCTAGATAATGAAATATTCCTGTTTAAAATTCAACACCCGTGTCCTCATCTAACACATTTCACTCGAAATAACGTATATACACGACACAATACTGCAAGACAAATGTTGTCTGAAGAACTATATATCAGGTATGGTAACCTCGGTAATATATTATGCTGCTGTAACTAATTAATTACCTTATTGAAATAACATTTTCAATCCAACAAGTACCACAAGTTCTAAGCCTATAATAACTTGCCATAAGCCTATAATAACTCGCCATATAGTGTGTACAAATTGTGAATACTTCCACAAGACTCAACTTCTAAAAAGCGTTTACTACTTCGGAAGTGAAAAATAACTGGGACTAGTCTCATCAGATAGTTAAAAGACTAAACCTCGCTTTCGCAAGAGCACCAATACTCTCGAAAATAAACTTCCAAGTACAGCTTCTCTCAATACTTCCCTAAAGAATTCCAATGTTACTTCTAAACAACTGAGTTATAGTGCACCAATTCACCTTACGTCCTAGTTTCTAAGTCTCCCTCTCCAAATGAGCGTTTACGGTAATTCAACTCAAGTAATTTGGCCTTAATGCGATATCTAAACTTCAAAAATAAAAATAAAAATACTCCAAACCCGTTGCCCTAGCTGGTATCCTCTTCTCTCACTCTACCTCGACTTCTAATGTATATTTGTCACCCCATGATAACCCATCCACCTTCTATGAAGCATGTTTTCCTCTTTCCTGAAGTTTGTAAAATAGCGCCTATATAACTCTACGATTCCACCCAGAGCTTTCGAGGGGAAACGGCGAGGTCTTGTGACCAGTGCATGTCTCGAGACAATAGTTTTAAGCCCAGAATAGACTTTAGAAGCCATTGAAACTTAAAAACAAAGTTCAGAGTTATATAATACATGTCCCCCTTTCTGATGATTCCCGTATTATCTGCAACTTTAATTCGATAACAATAATTGAGTTTACTATCTAGCTCCGGTACGCTCTTAGACTGATCCCGCATCGCATTGCGGAACCACTCTTGAGGCTAACGTTCTCATTTACATTCTTTTTTTATTAGGGTTTAACGACACATTAACAGCCAGGGTCATATCATGTCGGTGACAGTTTTACGGGTGGAGGAAGCCGGAGTACCCGGAGAGAACCACCGAGCAACGACGAGCAGCTGTCAGCTCTCCAACATCGTAACTCTGAAATCTGCACTACGGCACAGGCAGGGTTAGATTGGTTGATGACATGCGCACCATCGACGTGCAGTACGCCCTAGTACACAGCGTCATTGTGCCCCCATGTAGGCAATCGGGGTTAAGTGCCTTGTCCAAGGACACAACGCGGGAGCACGAATCAGTCGCTGAAACGGTCACCCATCCAACTACTAACCGCGCTCGACGTTGCTTAACTTCGGTGATCTGACGAGAACCGGTTACCGCGACGCCACCGCCCCCTCCTCCCACCCCCACCCCCCACCCCCATTTACATTCTATTTTCTCGCATCGGTGTACTTCCGTTTTGAAAAACAACAAACGTTCTTCACGAGAAGGATTAAATGAAACGCTATAATTTAGGTAAAATAATTAGTATTTTACGACGTTAACGAGCGGTGCAGATGATAATAACATATTACAATTAGACGAGTGATTCTGTCAACACACAGGCTTTTCATTGTTCACAAAAACATTCCTAACACTTTCAGAGAGAAGTTTGTGATAATTCTTATAGTAACTTGGTTAGTCAGGAAAATTCGTCAGTAATGGACAGTACTAGCACATCTATTTATTTATGGATGCTTTACGCCACATCAGCAGCTTAGGCTATATCGTGGCGATGAAAGTATGTATCTTAAAAAGACAATTTTCCACAAGGAAGTAAGCCAAAAACTTCGTTGAAATATGAAATGACCGAATAAGAAGAATAAAACTAAGGAGTGTAAACCATAATGAGAATGTGAGACCAGTTGTACAAACAATGCTGTGTAAATCAACCTATGAAATAAGTATGGACTGATGAAAGTTAAGAAGGTAAAAACAATGTATAAAATTTATTAAAAAGGTCGATTACTTTCAAAAATTAGATGACATTTTGCCCGTAAGATAAAATAAATCACTCAAAGATCCAACTGTAAAATATTGCCCTCTGACATGATTAAAATCAGTACTATGTAAAAGAATGTGCTCTACTGACACCACCTACTGGCAGGGAACACACTATGGTCGCTTATTGTCCATTAACAAAAAGAAATGTGTAAATCGTGGATGACCAATATGACAGCGCGTCAAAAGCGATAGGCCTGTAATTACTTGGGTTGCTGTGATCGTTATCAGGCTTTGGAATGGGAATTATTGTAGCTTTATGCCAGGAAAGTAGAAACTGGCCAGTCACCCATGTCATCGAAAGTTGACAGTAAAAGTTCAAGTGGTGATTGCGGCAGATGTTTTAAAAATTTATAATGTATTTCATCGGGTCCATTGGCAGTATCCTTTGCTCTTTGTAAAGATATATTTAACTTTTCCATAGAGAAAAGTTCGTTGTAATCCTCTAAGTTGTTGGAGGTAAATTTAATCTTTTGTTGTTAGCTCAACTTGACAAAGTCAAGATAAGCTATTGCCATCACGCGTGCGGATGTCTGTTAAATTGTGAGTCTGTTCATATTTTTCTTTAGCACATGCTACACCCCGCAGTTCTTGTCTGATTGTCACGAAATGTCATATGCAGGTTTGGGGTCTTTTCTAGATGAGAATGAGAACGTCCCCTTTTGGTCGCGATCGGTCAACCGGTATGGCAGCGCGAGCCCAAATACCCAAAACCATTAGCACAGTCTACATGTCGTATTTATGAAGAGATTTCATTGTAACTTGGTAGGATGCCTCTGTATAATGCCTAGATGAGCACGTCTCTTTTTGGTCATGATCTGTCAACCGTGATGGCTGCCCAAGCCCGAAACCCAAAAACGTTTAGCACAGTCTGCAGTTCATGTTTAATACCTAGGGATTTCATTGTAACTTGGTAGGATGACTCCGGATGGTGTCTAGATGAGAACTTCCCCATTTGGTCGCGATCTGTCAACCGTGACGGCTGCCCGAGCCCAAAACCCGAAAACCTTTAGCACAGTCTACAGGTCAAATTTATGGAGGGATTTCATTGTAACTTGGTGGGTAGACTTCATACAATGTCTAGATGGGAACCTCCTCTTTTGGACGTGATCGGGCAACTGTGACGGCTACAGGGGCCCGAAGCCTGAAAACCATTAGCACAGTCTACATGTCGTATTTATGAAGGGATTTCATTGTAACTTGGTAGGATGCCTCTGAATAATGCCTAGATGAGAACGTCCCTTTCTGGTCATGATCTGTCAACCGTGATGGCTGCCCAAGCCCGAAACCCAAAAACGTTTAGCACAGTCTGCAGGTCATATTTAATATGGAGGGATTTCATTGTAACTTAGTAGGATGACTCCGTATGATGTCTAGATGAGAACTTTCCCATTTGGTCACGATCTGTTAGCCATGACTGCCCGAGCCCAAAACCCGAAAACATTTAGCACAGTCTACAGGTCATATTTATGGAGGGATTTCATTGTAACGTGGTAGGTTGACTTCATATAATGTCTAGATGAGAACCTCTCCTTTTGGGCGTGATTGGGCAACTGTGACGGCTACAGGGGCCCGAAGCCCAAAAACCTTTAGCACAGTCTAAGGTCATATTTATGAAGGGATTTCATTGTAACTTGGTAGAATGACTTCAAATATTGTCTAGATGAGAACGTCCCCTTTTGGTCGCGATCATTGAGCCTTGATGGCTGCCCGAGCCCAAAAACCTTTAGCAAAGTCCATAGGTATTTATGTAAGGATTTCATTGTAACTTGTTAGGTTGACTCCATATAATGTCTAGATGATGGCATCCCCTTTTAGGCGTGATTGGTCAACTGTGACGGCTACAGGTGCCCGAAGCCCGAAACCTTGAGGTCATATTTATGAAGGGATTTCATTGTAACTTTGTAGGATCACTCCAGATGATGCCCAGATGAGCCTTCCTTTTTGGTTGTGATCATTCAATCATAATGGCTGCCCGAGCCTGAAGCACGAAAACCTTTAGCACAGTCTGCAGGTCATATTTATGAAGGGGTTTCATCATAGCTTGGCAGGATAACTCCAAATAATGTCTACATGAGAACGTCCCCTTTTAGTCGCAACCATTCAGCCTTAATGGATGCCCGAGCCCAAAAAACCTTTAGCATAGTCTATAGTCATATTTATGTAAGGATTTCATTATAACTTGTCAGTTTGACTCGATATAATGCCTACTTGCCTAGATGATGACAACCCCTTTTGGTCGCGATTGGTCAACTGTGACGGCTACAGGGGCCCGAAGCCCAAAAACTTCGAGCACAGTCTACAGGTCATATTTATGAAGGGATGTCATTGTAACTTCGTGGGATCACTTCAGATGATGCCCAGATCAGAATATCCCCTTTTGGTTGTGATCATCCAACCATGATGGCTGCCCGAGCTGAAAACCCCAAAACCTTTAGCATAGTCTATAGGTCGTATTTTTGGAAGTATTTCATTGTAACCTATTAGTTTGACTCCATATAATGTCTAGATGACGACATCCCCTTTTGGTCGTGATTGGTCGACAGTGACGGCTTCAGGGGCCCGAAGCTCGAAAATCTCTAGCACAGTCTACAGGTCATATTTATGAAGGGACTTCATTGTAACTTGGTAGGATGACTCCAAATAATGTCTAGATGAGAACGTCCCCTTTTGGTCGCGATCACCCAGCCTTGATGGCTGCCGGAGCCCAAAACCCCAAAAACCCTTAGTACAGTCTATAGGTCGTATTTATGTAAGGATTTCATTGTAACTTGTTAGATTGGCTCCATATAATGCCTAGATGATGACATTCCCCTTTGGACGTGATTGGTCAACTGTGACGGCTACAGGGGCCCAAAGCATGATAACCTTGAGCACAGTCTACATGTCATATTTATGAAGGGATTTCATTGTAACTTCGTAGGATCACTCCAGATGATGCCCACATTACAACGTCCTCTTTTGTTCGCGATCATTCAACCATGATGGCTTCCCGAGCTCAAAACCCGAAAACATTTAGTACAGACTACAAGTCGTATTTGTGAAGGGATTGCATTGTAACTCAGTAGAATGACTCGGTATAATGTCGAGCTGAGGGCGTCCCCTTTTAGTAGCAATCGGTCAACCGTCATGGCTACACAGACCTGAAGGCTGAAAATCTTTAGCACAGTCTACAGGCCATATTTATGAAGGGATTTCAATGTAACTTGATAGAATGGCTCGTTTTGGAATAATTTCACTGTAACTTGGTAACGTTTGTTGAAATACGTTAATTGTGAGGGCCACATACATTAACTGTGAGGTCATTAACCCACCCCTCCGCCCTTTAGTACAGTGTACACCTCATATTATTTTTATGAAAAACATAGCATACAGGGAACAGAAATTAACATATTTCCAAATATCACAATTCTTGTCTTATTTCACAATCCTTTCATAAACATTGGACATTATCCTTTTCATCAAACAAAACACACAGACAAGTTAAGCTACAGTGTCACTGACACTTTCATTTTTTTTGTTGTTTTTTTAATTTTGAGAAATTCTGGATTCCAATTTTCAGACGACGAATGTTTAGAAAATGTAGAGGCCAGCTTGTTTGAAATTTCTTGTTTTGATGTAATGAGTGTGTTGTTATCTTTCATGTGTTGTACAGTTGATTTTGTTTCTCTTCATTCAATTTTTTCAATCATTTTCCAAATTTTAGTGATGGGGTGTTTTGATGTTTTGATTAAGTTTAGAAACATAAGTTTCCCATGAACTTTTCTTTTTTGTTTTTGTTTTATAAGTCGTCTTGTTTTTGCCCGATTTATACGTAGTTTATCTAAATTATTTGTGGTTGGTTATTTGTTGAATTCCAATTCAGTTTTCTTGTGATCCTTTCATAGTCTGTTTACATTCGTTATCAAACCATGGTTTGGTGAAACGTTTGGGATTTGTCGAGGATTTAGGAATGACTTGGCTTGCAATGTCAAGTAACTCTGTTGTTAAATGTTCAATCTGGTAGCATTTTCACTAAATTTCTCCAGTGTGAGGCGTTCAGAACAGAGCAAGATGATGGTGTCCAAGTCAGCCTTTTTTAAAGCTCCGCTGGGGCACCCTCCCATCGTCTGCCGGATCCACACTCTCCAACACAACCGAAAAGTGGTCAATCCCGCACAAGTCGCCTTCCACCTTCCACCTTCCAAAAATAATCGAGAAAGATGGAAAGGCATGCAATTGAAAGATCAGTTGAAGAACCAGATGCAGGGTGCAGGTGAGTGTCTGATCCATCATTGAATAAGCACAAGTCGAATTTTGTAATGAGCTCTTCTACAGTTTTGCCTTTTACATCTTCTTGACTGCAGGAATTACCCCAAAAGGGGTTATGAGCGTTAAAATCACCCAACAAAATGCATGGGATTGGGAGCTTTTGGACCAGCAGCACAAGATCACTCAGTTGTGGGGTTTTACTTGGTGAAACGTAAATAGAACATAATGTAACTGTCTTGTCTAAAGTTAGGCGTACCGCTACAGCCTGTAAATTTGATTGCAAAGATACAGGACTGTGAATAGTGTCGTTTCTAACTAAGACGGACGTTCCATGATTATGAAGTTCAGTTTCATCTGCCCAGGCATTATACGAAGTATAATGCTTAAAGGCTGGATGATCTTGCGCCTCGGGTTTCTTTAAGAGTTTCTTGCAAGCAAAAAGCAGTAGGTTTATATTTTGGGCTTAAAAGGCCCAGTTCATTAAAATTCGCTCTACAGCCGGGACAATTCCACTGTGTAATATTATTTTTGTGTGTATTAGCCATATTTGGTTGGGGAATTAGAGGGTGGGCGTATGGGCGAAATTGCCTCGGTAGTTTTCTTCGGTGAATTTGTCCTCGGGGATTTATTCTGTGAGGAAGTTTTCCTCGGGATTCTATTCTGTGAGGAATTCGAACGAAAGTGATCGAACGTTTCGTCGATACACTCACCAACCTCTATTTCCTCAAAGCCTTCAAACCGGTTGCGAACAACAGGGTTTTGAAGTACCATGGGTATCCTGTCCGATAATTGTTTTTGTTTTATTTTTTATTTTTTATTTTCTTCTTTTTCTAATTTTCTCATTTGACTCTGACTCAGAGTGTGCTGTTATGGACTTTGCTCTTGCTGTGGTTTAGACTTTGTTTTGGTTTGTTCATTTTTCGGCTCTGGATTAGCCACATGTTCATTTGCTTGTACAGCTTTGGGTGTATCCTTTCCTTGTTTTCGTTCTGTTTTGTCATCTGTTGTTTTTGAAGTTGTTGGTTTTGTTTCAGTTAACTGTTGTGGTGTTTCACTTAACTGTTCAATAGTGAAAGCCTGTAACGGAATTGGTAGCGTGCCTTTGATCCATGTATAGGTTTTCTGGCATTTCACTGATCTGGTTGGTATTTTACGTTTTAATGTGGGCGCGTATGATGGGGTCGATGTGTTGATTCCAGGCATAGATGAAACAATGCCCCTGGCTTCCTTAAAGCTGATCTGCCTTTCGCATATTATCTTCTGTATTGACTTTTCTTTTTGCCACATCTGGTAATCTTTCGATGATGACACGTTGTTGCCCTGGCAATTTGCACACTTGGTGGCATTGCTACATGGCTTTTGGTGTTGTTGGCCACATCTGTAACATCGTATCTGACTTCTACAATTATTCAGTCCATGGCCATACCTCTGGCATTTGAAGTATCGGAGTGGATTTTGGAATGTACAAATCCACTCTGATGTTCATAAATCCTACTTTAATGGACGTAGGTAGTTGTAATGTATGGAAAGTCAAAATGTAGGTATTTCTTGGCATAAATGTGCCATCCTTTTTAATTTTTATTCTTTTGACATCAGTGACCCCTTGTGATTTTAACTCTTGTTTGATTTCCAGTTCATCGATGCCTGACAGTTCGCAACCCCTTTGCTGCTACTTAGTGTTTCATGTGGAAAAACTTTGACTGCCATAACCATCATTTTTCCAATTTTTAATAAATTAATAGCCTGAAAATCTGATGCACATTCTACCAGCAAGGCTCCTGATCTAATTTTGTTAACATTTTTAACCGTACCAGCTATTCTTTTTATTGTTTACCTAAGGGCAAACTGGTTAATGTCTGATGGTCTTTTTCCTTCTTCTGTCGCACGCACGAATAATAATACATTTTGGCTAGTTCCTGTTTACAATAACGGGTTCCAAATCATTATCTGAGTCAGAATCAGTATTTTTTTTTTATTTTCAAGACCTCGTTTTGTTTTTTTGTTTGGTATATCCGTGTTTTTGTTTTTGTTCAATTTTCCACTTCCCACCCTTACTTCGAGCCCAAGTTAGGGGGTATGTCCCAGCCTAGCAAGAGGTGGCGACAAGACACCAGAAGTACACAGAAGTACATGAAGAGTGTACTCCCCCGATGTTGATGCTAATGCATACCGCCGGGGGATTGACCCGTGGAGTTTTAGGGAAGTGCCAGGTCGTGGTGGTCATTCAACCAATCATTCTGTGTAACTTGAGCTATGACAATGGCTACGAAGAATTGTAGCGAACATCGCAACAAAACTGTGTGTGTTGAAAAGGTTAAATATGACATCGAGAGTCAATACTCCGTATCAATGACAAAATTTAAATAAAAGAAATGTCTGATTGAATGACCACCCAATGCCCCCCGACGTGACACCCAGTACTTTTTGGGGTGGGGGCTTCCGATTGGCCAGAACGGGCTATCCGACCATCCGTCGGAAGTTGGGGCCAAAGCAGTGTATTGAACAGGTACCTCCATGATGGAGATCAGGGCCAAATCGGTATTTACGACCTGATCTCCATCCTTGAGATTTGTCTTAACCGGGACCCAATCTGTTCTCAACTGCCAGGATTCCTTCCTCCTGGGTCTTCGGAACTCACCTCAGGGGAGAATAAGGTGCCTGCAAGATGGTGTTAGCAGGCTTGACCATTTTGGTCCGGGGCTGCGTATTTTGTATATTTCGCAGCAAACCAGCTCAATTGAGCAAACCTGCTAAATAAAAACCAGCAACCCTGCCCATTTGAGCAGGCCGTCCTCTATCCGCCACCGGAAGGACCCGCGTAATAGGGGATGGTCAAGCCCCCCCTAGGTTTAGCATATCTGCGCTCCAACTGTTGGAAACTACCATGTGTGGAATGGCAGGAGAATGTTTAAATGGAAGAATCACGGCGTGCTGGTGTGATCTCGCTTATACATCTGGTTGCGGTCTCTTTGGCAGTAGCCATACAGTAAAGAAGTGATAACAAAACAAACTCACCATTTAGAAATTGTCTGTCAGATGGCTATAATCCAATTATAGCTGTATTCAAATTAATGTCGATATATAGAGAAATTGGTGTGAAGTTCCCAAAGCAACGCAAACAGAACTTATTACACACTCACATTTATTTACAACTACCCGAGGACCCCTTGCTGTTCACAATCATCATTTCACAAGCTCTTCGGGTCCCCCGCTTTACTGTGGTTGGACGTTTTATCTTTAAGGCAGCACCAACGCAATCAGGACCAAAGCCCGTGTGCCTTTTCTGGTAAAATGTTGGAGTGCGGCCTGACATTGTCGGAAAGGTTGATTAATTGCAGGGTTAAATAACCACTTAAAAGCCCCTCGCCATGTTAGTCCTAACCCTCAAATTGCCCCCCCCCCCCCCATTTACTCGGGTCAAGGGGTCAACGTGAAAGAGCTTGACGAGATCGTTCTGATGAGAGGGTTACTTGTATTCTGCTAATTCACAGTACCAAAATGTTCGATTTTCAGGTTTATTTTTGCTGTTTTGGAAAATTTGGGGAGAAAAAAATAATTTTGATAAACTTTTGTTAAATGTTGCTTATGGAAAAGTGAATTTATGACAAATCTGTGAAAATTTCGGGTCATTAGCACATTCGGATCAGGAGATATTGGTCAATGAAAATCTGAGCGTTTTTTCACGCTTGGTGGCCATTTTGAATGCACTGAGGATAAAATCGATTTTTTAGGGATTTATGATAATGATACATTGCATTCTTACTATTCAGGAAATTACTGGTGTTCTGATAATTCACAGTGCACAGACTGTAGGCCAAAAATATTCGATTTTCAAGGCTATTTTTGATTTTGGAAAATTTTTGGCAGAAAATATCATTTTTGTAAACTTTTGTTTCAGTTAGTTATGGAAAAGTGTACTTTTGACAAATCTGTGAAAAATTCCGGTCATGAGCCCATTCGGACCAGGAGATATGGGTCAATGAAAATTTGAGCGTTTTCGGGCAGGTTTTGGCAGACGAATGTTAACGGCCAAAGTCAAAAGCTTATTGTCAATAGCCGTTTATGGCTTTACGTAGTTTTAACGAAATCTGTAGGATCGTTCTTGAGAATTCCTCTCTTGTAAAGTGTTGGAAAAGGAGAAAGAAAGTAAGAATTTATTTTCCCCGTACAGTAACAAATGTCTTTTCATTTTAGGAAAAGCAAAGAAAAAAAGCACATCGCTCTGGACAACTGGCATTACGGGAATGTATAGAAAAATGGTTCAACGAGTGAAAGTAGTTGCATTTTATGGATAATTCCAAATTAGTGTTACCCCTTATTATGTGTCCTTAATAACATTTTCTATATAATAAGAGAGACGGCTTATCGGCCAAACTCGATACTAATACCTTCTATCCATCGGACGGTTATTACTAAAATATTCTAAGTATACTGACGTGCAAATTAGACTGACGATCAAAAAAAGGCTTCCAAAAGTTGGTTTCCCTACAATACGTTTTATACTTATTCCCACATCTTCACATTCACAAACATCAAATTCATTCCTTATTAAATATGTGACATAAAATATCTTCGACTGTTGTAAAAAGCAAAAGTGAAAAGCGACAGTTTGTTTTTAATTCCTTCAGTGCTTCAAGTATAACTATTGGTGGGAAGAAAGTATCGATGCCTGCAACCAGACTCAATAATGACCAACATAATTATCGGTTGAACTTTGCATCAATTACAAAATGAATTCGTCCATTAGAATGAGGCTGTGTTGGAAAGAGTAGATCAGAATCGGCTCGATCAACTTGTAAAGGCTTGTCATCCAGAGTTGGGTTCACATTAACTCAATATAGTTGATTTGGGTTGTTTTTGATAGAATTGATTTTAGAGCGTGAAGGAATGTAATAAAATGTACACAGCATATGAGCAAAAATTCCAGTACTTACACTGCCGTTCAAAACGAACGGAAACCTTTTTATTTCATGCTCCTGCTGGTCTTTATACAACTGGATCTCAGAAATATCCGCGAAAAATGTGGCCTCTCAATCTGCCCCACAACACCCAAACCCCACTTCTGCCCAGCTCCTCCTCTCCCCACTGCATCACGAGAATCAACACGATAACGCTCCCCAATTGATGACGTTTGATTTGTTTACTCTTAACTGTAATCACAACAGCTTTTTGACTTCATAAAACAGCATGCTGTTTAACTAGCACGAAAACTACATGACACTTTATCAGTTTTCCACTCACGGTACTTTTTATCAATGATAAAATATGTTATAAATATTAAAATTGTATTTTCGCGAAAATTGCAGATTAACAACCAACATATTCACTTGTTGACAAACAACAAAGTGCATTCGTTAGAAGCGATTGCGAGGCTTCAAATATTTGAATTTTTTTTTTTTTTTTTGGGGGGGGTGGGGGTTATAGCAGCATCCACACCCCCAAGATTTCGGAGGTTGCGATAGTTTTGTGAATGTGACCAATGGGCGTTCCAGCAACCCAGTTGTTTAGAGATGGGTAATGTCACTTTATAGGAGAACAGGGATGTTCAACACATATGTTTCGACATTTACTCTAACTGTAGATAAAGGAGAATCTCTAACGAAAGTGGCACACATCATACGATATGTTTTGGTGGATTCCACTGGGATCTTCTGGGGTTTGGGTAATTTAAATGCAATTAGAACTATTTACATATAATACAAAAACTAATAGTTTAGACTAGGTACCAGCATCTTTTTGTTCCTGATTGCAAACATTCCTGACTTATATCGTCGTGAAAATCGTTTTCGATAAAGTTATCTCATTTGAAATTATTAGCCAAGTTTAATTTTGTATCACTTAATGAAAGAAAACAACTGTTTTCGTTTTTCAAGTCTAACAAAAGTTTTAAGGCAAGTTCATTAGAAGCAACAACTTCAAGACAATTCGCCATGAAGAATATCGATCAGTACCACACCTGCCAACTCTAAATAATCGTCCACTTTGGCTCTTCGTTTAGCGAAGCTGCTTCTGCAGTAACTTGCAGGTTTCTGTTTATTATTTCCAGGAAACGAATTGGCGAATCGAACCTCTTGGACTTTTATATTAACCCTTTACCCAACGCATACGATATCAAAATTTATTGTTTTAAATATCATTTTTTTAAATTTTTCAAAAAATTTCAACAAAGCCATATCATGTGACCCAACGTTGGAACGAGCTCGACGATTTATTTTATTTCGATAATATTTTTTCAAATGCTGAATTTGCATATTACGCGGGCGGATGCGGGATCTTATGAGAGGTATATGGTTAATGAAATGTACGGTGTCTGTATTGTATGTCGCGATGCGTACATTATTGATGCAATGAACGGAAAAAATACGTTAAAATACGTTTTAATTTCTTATTTTTAAATGCGTTTCAACAGAGAATAATAGTCGAAAAATTCGGAAAAAATCTGAAAAGCTAGCCTATGGATTTTTACACTACTCTAGCGGAAAATGCCTTAAGTTTGTGAAATGATGCTTACAGGGATGATACAACTTCACTAACATTTCAAAATTTTAATTTTTCTATGAAATTCCCATACCCTTAGTGTTAAATTTACTGGCAGCTTTAGAGAAGAGAATTAAGGGGGGGGGGGGGGAGCTGACTTTCCTATAAATCTCTTCCAATGATGAAAACTAACAGCTATGGAAATGTAAGCTTTCATTGTAGGCTTATTGGTTCTCGTGGAGACTTATTTTGAATTGCATGGATTGGAGGGACCACCAAAGAAGATCTTCTGCAACAGAAAGGAACGTTTTCCCGCTCCATTATTAGACCTTATAAGACAGTGCGAAATGTCACACTTATCGATATCTAATTTAAAGAAAGATAAAAGTGAATACCTGCCGTGAAATGACAATCATCATGCAATACGTCTAGATTGACTCTACTGTTATCTTTTGGGGGGTTGATGATTTAAATACAATTACGAAAGTGTGGACCGAGCGGATAAGTGTACTGGTCTCTCATGTCATAGAGGTTTCCTCAATCAGGGAAGCTCTCTAGGTGTTCTAACACGTTCTATTGCACCAATAGTGCAGTTGATACTGTCACAGCGCATTGTGCTGTCGGGCGGGAACTAAATATGCCTCTCACGTTTGCGGAGAGAGACACGTTCTGTGTGGGCAAAAGATCCAAACGTAGTATTCAAGAAGAACGAAATTGTCGCCTTTGAGATTATCCTACATCACGCACCATTGTGGTGCCAACATGATGTTCAGGATTTTACAGTTTATTAATGACCCGACTGGAATGATTAACAACCCAAGGGGTCTATTAGTTAATGTAGACAACGCTAATTGGCCCAAGAGTTTTTAATCATTCTGGAGGACGGTTAATAACCTGTGAATCCCGATAAAAATCATGTTATTGCCATTTTTACCTCATATTTGGACATTTGGCCCAATCAAGACCTTCCAAATTAGCCTCATACAAATCGCTAAAATGGGACATTGTAACAGTTTGAAGCAAGTGTCGTCTGTATATTAACATACGTCATGTGACATGTCAGCAAATATGGGAAAGAATAAACCCAGCATTGAAGACGATTGACGAGTTATAACAGATCGATAGATAAAATTACTAATGCATACTCTAGAGATAATCCAAATATATAGCTAAAATTTCTAACTATGACAAACTATAGTGTCGATAAAATAGAATAAATATTCAAACCCTTTATACAAAACAAATTCGCTCAGGCGGAAGTTCAGGGGACGTGAGTAGTAGAGATAGCTGTCTGTTAGTTGCCGGGTCGGCGGGCCTATAATGAAAAACAGCTTTTCATAATCGCCCGGCGGTCCGGCGTTTTAGTGAGAATACGCTATTCGGAACACCCTAGAAAGATAAATTAACAGTCTGGAGCACGCCCTTAGAAATGGTGATATATCTTGATTGCTCTTTGTAAAATGCCTAACATTAAAACTAAAAGACCTAGATATAGTTCTTTGGAGTCCCAAACAAGTTATGTTCAAATAAGACTAAACTCCCCGCCCACTGATTGGAAGAGACCTCCCTAATTTTGTTTTCCAACGTCTCCAGTACCATTTGTTACCGTCTCACGTCACCACGTGCAATATTCGAAATGAGGTTGCGTATTTATTTATTTATTGGAGTTTAGCGACACTTTTGACAGCCAGGGTCACCTCGTGTCAGACAGTTTTACGGGTGGAGGAATCCATAGCACTCGGATAGAACCACCGAGGAATTGAGAGCAACTGTCATACCCCCCAACGTACTAACTCCATACAAGCAGGGTCTGCATTGGTTGAAGACAAGTGCACCATCGAATTACATACCGCCTTAATTCACCCACGTGGGCAATCGGGATTAAGTGCCTTGCCCAAGGACACAATGCAGTTACACCGAGCAGGAATCGAACAGCGGACCTCTCGGTTTGATGATCAATGCCGTAACCACTGAACCACCGCGCTCCTGAGGCTGCCCATTTCGCAATTATTGAACGGAGAAACTTGCAAACAGCGAAAATGTTGTACATTTTTCAGAATTGACCTCTATATTTATCTGCTTTATTGATTGGTTGTGCAGTGATTAAAGGGGTACACGAAAGGTTAATTACTGAACTTGTGACCGTTAAAAGTTGCCTTCTTTATTTCATAATGTAGGTTTGGGGCTATTGGTAGGGTCTTATTGGAACGTATTCGTTATTGTGATACGTACACGTGGGGGTGGTGAATTGACGGTAACATGGTCCTAAGGATTGCGCTCGCAATGCAATGGTCAACCGAGACGGTAAATAACTTATAATATTATGGTACTTATACATTTTGTCTCTGCTATTGAGATTTTCTTGTTTAATTTCAGATCTATCATCAACAATCGGTTTCAAAGCATAGCAAGTGGATTCCAGGGATTCAAGAGCTTGGAAAGAATGTAAGTGTTTGTCATACTGCATTATTGTTCTTAAGTTAATACACAGAAGGTCACGGCGTGTGAATGCGTTCGTCAGTACGGCACGAGTACCAGCGCGTAATAGAACGGATGTCCAGTCTCGAGTTCTATCCTTCCGCGATGGCATAAGTGCCTCTTGACGGTCGCATTCACAGATCGCGGCGTATTGTTACGCGCTGTATGGTGCAACATCATAAAGTTCTGATTGAAATAAAAACAAAAACAAAACTCAGGTACGATTGGCGTGTGACAGATCGGTATGTAAATATAAACCTAGAACATAATTAAGCACCTCCTGAAATGTTGCATGACCGTGAAGCTGCTGTTACTGATTATTATGTTTTAATGATTACTATGTCTTGCTGTACATTTCGTTTAGTGAAACATGATGTTTCTGGTTGATAGCGTACCCCAAACACATCCCATCGTCCACATGACGCATGCTTCCCAAAAATGTCACAAAACCCACTTTCATCCACATGCAATATTTGAGTATAAAACAGGAAACTTTGTCAGTTCTTTTATCAACAAATGTTGACATGGCATGCCATTCAAACTTTGGAAGGCAGCTTGGCTATAGTCATTCTGTCATCAGCAGACTTGTCCGAAAACATCAACAAAACAAAGATGTTAAGGAACGACCAAGGCCTGGACAACCCCAAAAGACCCCTCCTCGCGAAGATCGGAGTCTGGCACGTCTCGTTAGTCGCGAACCCTTTGCTTCAATTGGGGTTTTGAAACGCATTTGGCTCCCAACAGGCGTTTGTGCAACACAACTTTCCAAAACCGCATCAACGCACTGGGTATGAGGGCCAGAAGGGTCACCAAGCGTTCAGCTCTGTTCGGTCACCTTCAAAGACGACGTTGGAGTGGTGTATGGCACGGCAAGATTAGAATCTCATGACATGGAGGAGAGTCCATTGATCAGACGAGAGTACGTTCCTGCTTCACGTCACATGTGATCGCATAATAGTGTGGAGGCATAGAAATACTGCTTACGTGCCCAGGAACATCAGTCCTACTGTTCCTTAAGGTGGAGGATCAGTAATGATCTGGGGATCACTCTCTCATGATTGTAAACTTGATATGGTGACTGTACGCGGGAATCTGAAACGTCATCAGTACATTCGGGAGATTACCAGTCCGGTTGTCGTGCCTCATTTTGACAACCACTCTTTGGCTATTCGCCCTGTATTCATGGACGACAATGTAACGCCACATCGTTCCCATTCTGTGAGAGCATTCCTTCAGAACAGCGCTATTACAACACTACCTTGGCCCCGATTTGAATCCCTTAGAATACATCTGGGACTTTCTTGGACGTCGTGTGCAAGCAATGACTCCGCCGACCTGGAAGCTGCATTGTATGATGAGTGGCAGCAGTTGTCTCGGGACCGTATTAGAAACCCCACTGGTCGCATTAGGAGGAGGCCCCACCAACCGAAATGGATGCACAACGAGATAAGACTTCTGATAAGACAAAGAAAACGCCCTATCGAATAGCCAAACTCAAAAACAATCCGCTCTCATGGGAAAAATACAAACTCAAACGTAACGAAGTTGTAACAGCTATAAGAAACGCCAAAGCACTAAAGTACAATATACCCTGTCGGGTAAAGACACATCCTCATCACAATTGTGGAAGACCATAAAGACGTTCATAGGTAACGACTATGTAGTAGAAACTCCTTTCATCAGTTACTTGAACAATATATACTCCTCGTCGGCTGAGAAAGCAGAAGCGTTCAATGAATACTTCTGTTCTATCTCTTAAGTTGATGGCTTGAATGCCTCACTCCCTGACACACCAGCCCAAGCTTCTCAGAAAATTGATAGTATTACCTTACACTGCTGTGAAATATATGATGCAATGAATGAAGACGATAAAGGTGTCTAAGGAGTCCGAGCCTGATCTTATAAGTCATCGTCTCCTTGAGGAAAGTAAATCGTCACTATGTGAGGCACTCTCGGTATTATTTAACATCTTGCTGACTAATTCATACTTTCCGTCGTTGTGGAAAAAGGCCAATGTGTACTCTATTCTGAAGAAACAACCGTCAAATTTAATCACTAACTACCGCCCAATCTCACTCCTCAGTTGTGTTGGTAATGTATTTGAAAAACGTGTTTTTAAGCGTTTATGGCAGTTCTTGAAAGAGACTAATGTCCTTAGTCAAGTTCAATCTGGCTTCAAGCCAGGTGACTCAACTATCCTACAACTTACCGATATATATGATGAGTTCTGTCGAGCGCTTGATGAAGGTAAAGAAGTAAGGCTGGTCTTCTGTAATGTTAGCAAGGTCTTTGACAAGGTATGACATACTGGTCTCCTCCACAAACTTGAGCGAATTGGCGTTTCGGGAGAACTACTATTGTTTCGGAAATCTTGCCTTTCGAATAGGTCACAAAGGGTAGGCTTAGCATCGGAGTATTCCCCCTGGAACGCCATTAATACTCGGACCCTTGATGTTCCTGATTTACATCAATGATATAACTGAAAATTTACACAGTGGTATTCGGCTCGTTGCAGATGATACCACGTTATACATGTACCTTATTGTAGACAACCCAGAACAAGCCTCGACTCCAATTATTCGAGACTTAAATAAATAAAAATAGAAAATTGGGCCCAGACATGGTTGGTTGAATTTAACCCCAATAAAACAGAGCGTATGCGTATTTCAAATAAACGTAATCCCTATGTCCACCCTCCACTACTTCTTAGTGATACCCAGATAACGGAAGTCGCCAATCACAAACACGTAGGAGTAAATTAAATAGTTGGTGTAAGACGAACGATTACATTGACCATATATGCTTAAAGGCCTGGCCACGTTTAGACCTACTGAGGAGAAACAAATTTAATTCTGACCGTAAAGTATTAGAAAAAATGTACTTTGCCTTTATTAGACCTCTCCGTTGAATACGCGGATGCAGTTTGGGATAACTGTTCGATATCCAAAATAGCCGACTTGGAAACAATACAGATAGCTGCAGCCCGAGTAATTACAGGGGCAACTGTAAGCGCCAGTAACGCCGCTTTATATTCTGAAACACGCTGGGAGACATTGCAAGAAAGACACCGCAAACACAAGTTAATTCCGTTTGCAAAAATGTATCATCGGCTGCCTCCCTCCTATGTTCCCAACAAAGTTCCCCCGCTTATCTCTACCATGAGTCTTTCGCTTAATCTTCGGTCAGGTCACAATAATCGAGTTCCATTCTGACGTACACAACAGTGCCAGCCTTCTCTCATTCCTTATGTTACTGATCAGTGGAATAACCTGCCTGTGTCCGTCCGCGAGAATTCTTCATTGAATAACTTCAAGGTCTCCTTGAATGAAGGTAACCAACGGCCGCCTTCGTTTTATAGTATTAGCGAATCTCGTGCAGCACAAATTTGTCACTGCAGGATGCGTTTACTTTGTAGTAACTTGAATGCACACCTATATGATAATCATCTTGCATTAACCCCATTATGTCGTTGTAATGAGCAAGAGACGCCTGAACATTTTCTTATGCACTGCCCAATTTATACAGACGCTCGTCGTGTTACGATCGATATACTTCCATTCAAAACAGACGTATCCATACATCTTTTGGGTTCTGAATATTTCAAGAACGATGCAAATAATCTTATTTTCGAGGTTGTTCATCATTTCATTCTACTCAGTAGGAAATTTGGGTGATTGCAACACTCCTGTCATTTACCTAAATATAAGAATCATATATATACCTAGTTTGCAATAGATTCTTGCATTACCATATCATGTTTCTGCCAGAGGTCCCATTCAACTAAGACCTCGCAGGCCATTCCTCTCAGCAGGTGTACACCACACAGGCAGTGCACTGCCAGTGTTTTTGTATTGATTACTAGGATATTGCATTTTGTGTTCAAGCTGACTTTATTTCTTTTTTATATCCTTTTTTATCATTCCCTTTATTTCTTCTCTCTTCTTCTACATGGCAAGTTTAAACAATCTCACGCATCGTCAGCTATGGGGGTTCGACTCTCACTGAACTGCTTTCATATTCGGATAGAGCCAACTTTAGTCCCGTACCTGCCCCATCATCTGCCCCTTCTCCCAGTCAGTGTGGATTGTACGCTTCTGTGTTTGTGATTACTTGTGTGTGTGTTAAAACATATTGTCCAAGTCTGTCGGGGAAATGGCATCGATCCGTCTGACCATGAGTCATCATGCCCTCGTGGCTGATGACTGCTTGCGTGGTGGATGCGGTGGCTTTCTACCTCCAAGGTGTCGATGCATGAGTCTAGCTATTTATCCTAACCATCTTCTTGTGTCAGTTTATCCAAGAGTTAGGGAGATGACCCAAATAAGCTCTTACGTTTTCTGTCGAATGCCTCCTATAAAAAGTATCTTCTCTATTCTTATACTGTGTAATATTGTATAATACTGAGTTTTGTACAAGTATTCCATTCTGTACACAGCAAATGTAATATGGTCTAATAAATATTGCTTAAACCAACTAACATTTTGTGTCAGTAATTACCAGCATTGTTTCATCATGGCCCGTTCCAGCACCATACTTGTCGAGAGAACATTGTTCCATCAAAAACATTAGTGACAGATTTGTGTAATTTGCACCATTAAAATACTGCATATCGTCATCATTGTGTTGTCTTTCATTTGTCAATATGCCATTTTCCGCAAACAATCACTTTTGGTCATCCGAAAGAGAGAATGAAAGTAATGACAGTTTCTATTAACACCACTGCGAAAAAAACAGGGGGTGCTTAAAAAAGTTTCAGGTGTATAGAAAACAAATATAAATGAAAATCGTGTTCAATTTTTTTCGCACCTTTAAGAAATTAGCTAAGATATTCCCTCAAAGTCGAAATTCAGTGTTATAAAATCACTCCCCATTTATCGAATACATTTAATTTTGGTGGATTTGAACAAAAATTTCCATTTGACATTCGACTGATCCGCAATTGGGTTCGAATGCGACGTTTCAATTGGTCGATCACGAAATTCCACGTAGTTTATTTCCTTTGATCCATGACGCCAATTGGTAAATGGTACGTCAACGGAAATCCGCATGGAACATGTGTTCCCTACGCATTTGTAAATATGGAACTGGATCTGTTTCATCATGTACAATGATTTGTGATGAAATAAAATTAACTGGACTTTTAATCTAACGATTGTAGGTTCGACCCTGTCCTGCTTCATCGTGTTTTTGTTTTTGTTTTTTTTTTTTTGGGGGGGGGGGGGGGTCGTAAAACACTTAATTCGAGTTCTCCGAGTGGCGCAGTGTGCTCGAAGTATTTTACGCTGGTAATATGAGTGGTCTGAAGTAACTAATCCTGCATGTACGAGACTTGTAATTTTGAGAATTTGGCATGGTTGACATCTAATGTATGGCATTTGTATTTTCTTTTAGGCGTACACCAATCACTTGGCACTTATCGGGGTTTGTTGAAGTTGAAGGTTCCTCTACGCTGTTGCTATCGCTATGAATAGATCACTACCACATCAAGTTTCAAAATTTGTTACGGTAGAACGAAATGTTTCTATATAATCTGAATCTTATCAAAACATTTGTTAATGTTTTTTTTTATCTCGATTAAGCTTTTTATAATCCTTCTGGAAGAAAATAAATTATTTGGAGTGAATAAACTGTGAGGAAATAATAATCATGAAACTATTTTGTAAACCTCCACAATAAGCCCTTACTTTTTTATTATTTGTATTTTATCATTTGTGGATCTTTGTTTGCAACTAAAATACTTTTTCAAAAAGTCAGGCAATACAAAAATAATGAAGTACCGTCCGCTGAGTGCAATAAAGTGACATCTACAACGCTTTTCCATTGCAGATGGTGCCTTGTTGCTTCAAAAGACGATTTGTTCACATCTAGTCAGTCAGCTTCCATTCTGAACCCGAATATTATTTAATATGGCACTCTAAGAAATTCATTTGGCACCGATCAGAAATTCAGCTGGGTACCAAAAAATTCAGGTCAGCATTAGCACTATTCAAAGCTCATGTAATGGTGTCACTCTGGCGTTTTAAGTTCACTCCGCATTCCCCAAGGTTGAAGTTCCACGCTTAGTTTAAACAATATTTATTCATGAATTATAATATAATACATACAGGTAAATGATAATTACATAATGTTCATGGAGACTTGTAATACAGGTGTATGCATAAAGGTAGTTCAACATAGTTGATGTACAAGTTGTATGTGTGGGATTCAGCAGTAAGCTATAAGCTTATGTTAAGCTGTCTCCCAGAACAGAATTATTTAGGCACTGGAAATAATTCTGGTATCAAATACAAATTGTAGGGACCCGAGAATCGCCCATTTTAGATTTGAATCGAATCTAGAATCGAATCGGGTATGTTATTCGAATTTGAATCGAATCGAATGAGGGGCGTCTTGAAAATGGCCGACTGGGAATAGGGATGCTGAAAACCTGATTTTGTTCCGACAATGATGGCTCAATTCCCAACTGATAACATATTCAAATTACATCAGTCAGACATGTAAAAGTTGGAGTGTAAGCCAATAACGGATATAGTTCAAAACAGAAACGGGTGTGAGGATCACCGTACTTAGCACTGGAAATGGCAAGTGTTTTTTAATTTTTTCAATTTTTTTTTAATTGATGCTTTTATTGCTTTCAGTTATTGTTGATTGTTTTAAATTAGATTTAAATAGATTGAATCATTTTAAGGGGATTCCAAGCTCACGTTCGGGTCATGTTAATTAACACATGTCCATTAATTTCGATATCGTTTCGATTAAGTTTTATAAACCTGTCAATCAGCTGCAGCCGTGTTTATAAAAAGGCCGGTCTATATATCTGAAATGACTTGCTCTCTGCTCGAACATGCGTGTCATCCATCGAGGTCCGATGCGGTTGATTTGCTGTAGCACAGAAAAAATGTTGCTAATTGGTTAAACGAAGACGAGAAGGGAACGCCCCTTCTGTTAACTGAAGAGATTAAGCCAAACACAACAAATGGGATATTTACATGAATTCTATTTCAGCTATAAAAATAATACGTTTCTTCATATTTCGGTTACAAACGTATTACAGTTCTTTTCACAATACCACAATATAAATATAGCATCGGCCTTCTCTCGTGGTGATGTTTGTCGGTCGACACATCTAAAAACCTATATTTTATTAATCAAGGATCAAAAATGTATTTTAGTTTCTCAAATTCTAATTCTTTGGCTTCGTTCATCCCGTAACCCTCGTCGCGCCGAAGTCGCTGAACAGTTTCGTTGATTTTTTTTTGTTGGAATCTGAATGATTTCCCCATATCTTCATATGATGGAAAGGGGATTCCATAGATGACTGTATAAGAGATTCCACAAGTGGGAGTCCAGTAAACTCGGTGTTCGATGGAATCCCTTTTTCGTCATATGAGGGTATGAGAAAGTCATTCAATGGGGAATTTTTTCAAACCTCTTATACCCTCATATGACGAAAGAGATTCCCTTCAACAAATGGAGTCCAGTAAACGTGGAGATCGACGGAATCCCCTTTTCGTCATAAGGGGAAATGGGGGGGGGTGAAAGAACCCCTCATTTTGGAGATGAAGTGAACTAGCCTCTCTCATAGCTCTCCAATAAATCATCATTTCATCATAACGCTTTTAAATACAATGTTGTCGGTGGGGTTTCATCAGTTGTAAATTTACAGCTACGCTGTGGCGATATTCCGGAGTGCGAGTCCGTGGAACGTCCTATTCTCGATCAGATAATTTATCGAGACATTGCAGGGAGTACTCTTCCCAAATAATAATGGGAGATGAAGGCCATGAGTCGAAAGAAGATGACATGTTTTCGAATTCTGAGGAGAGCGCAAATTCCGGGTCAGAATATACCGATACAATTACTGAAAGCGAACACTCGGAAGATGAAACCGACACAATAGCCCTGTAGACGATTTAATCCAAAGAGCATATGAGGACAACACGGCAGAATTTCTGGAGTTGAAAGCGGAGTATATAGACCATGGTTTGACCAAAGACGACGCCAATGAAGTGGCCAAGGAATCTCTTGAAAACAGTGTGACATATGCCCTCTGCAAGAGCTTTTTCCGGGGGTGGGGGATGAATCGAATACGAATGTTCACACAACATCCGGTCCACATAAAATCCAAGAATCTACTCAGTGATTTCGGCACGATGAGGGTTATGGGATGAAGGATGCCGAAAAATTCTCATTTGAGAAACGAAAACACGTTTTTGATCCTTCATTAAGAAAATATACGTTTTTTTTTAGATGTGAAACAGATGACCCCTAGAAAGGTCCCTGAAGATATTTGTATTGTGGTATTGTGAAAAAAAACTGTAATATGTCTGTAGCCAAAATAAAATTTAAAAAAAACATTTGTCTTCGCTGAAATAAATTTCATAACGTTGAACATACTTCGTTTGTTGTTTATGGCTTAAGGTGTCACAGAACTAAATATTTTCCCATAGGCTACCATTATAACTTTCGAGCGAAAAAAAAATATGATCGCATCACGTCAGTTTTGGCATTCTAATATCTTTGTCATGGCTAGCCCTGCAGACAATTTTTCTGATCCGAAAACAGGGTGTCATGCAACAAATAAGAGAGAAAAAAATGACACGAATGGAAGTTCCGGTCACGTGCACATATGTGAAAATATACGTTTTTTTTAGATGTGAAACAGATGACCCCTAGAAAGGTCCCTGAAGATGTTTATATTGTGGTATTGTGAAAAAAAAACTGTAATATGTCTGTAGCCAAAATAAAATTTAAAAAAAACATTTGTCTTTGCTGAAATAAATTTCATAACGTTGAACATACTTCGTTTGTTGTTTATGGCTTAAGGTGTCACAGAACTAAATATTTTCCCATAGGCTACCATTATAACTTTCGAGCGAAAAAAAAATATGATCGCATCACGTCAATTTTGGCATTCTAATATCTTTGTCATGGCTAGCCCTGTAGACAATTTTTCTGATCCGAAAACAGGGTGTCATGCAACAAATAAGAGAGAAAAAAATGACACGAATGGATGTTCCGGTCACGTGCACATATGTTTCAGGGAATTCCCTACAAAATATACAAAACGTTTATTGTATGTTTTAGGTCCAAAAGTCATCAAAAAGAATATTTAACAAAAATGCAAGATGTCAGTAGAATGTTTCAAACGTTTATTGAAATAATATATTTTCCCAAGGCTGTTTACATTTAGAGATTGCATCATTTCCGAGCGCAACGTTTCAAGGCGGGTAACTCTAATTCAAATATTCAGTTCAGCGATACCTTAATCTCCTTAGTTAACAGAAGGGGCGTCTCCTTTTCTGCTCTGCTACATTCAGCCAATCAGCGAGGTTTCTCTGTGAGACAGCATGTCGACCGCGTGCTTCCTCGAAGGATGACAAGCGTGTTCGAGTATGGAGCAAGTGATGGCAGATATATAAAATAGACCGGCCATTATGCAAACATAGGTGTGGGTGTTTGACAGGTTTGATATCGAATAGGTGGATAATTACCCTAACCAGAAATGTGACCTTAGATGAACGTGTTCTGGGATCTCCCCAAAAAAGCAAATACATCTAATTGAAAACAATAAAAAATAATTTAAAACAATTAAAACATCAATTAAAAATTCAAATAAAAAACTTAAAATACAACGAGCCGGCAGACAAAAGCCATTGGGGTCATATATGCTACTGATATTGCTCGGCAACTTTTTTTTCAACTGTGGTGGTGTCTTGTAAAACCGGAAATGGCATGACTGGTGGCATGGGTACAGATACTACTCAAAGTTTGCTAAACACAACATATTTAACACATCATTGTGAAATTGTCTTGAGACACATTTGCGATATTTTTGGTGGATATGATTGAGGAATGTATTGAGATGGTCCCCAGTGTTTACATTAGTTCCCTTGATAAGCAGATGTTTCGCGACAGTCATGGAAAGCATGTACCTCATGATTCACATGATGTTCTCGTGAACTGTCTTTCTTTTATTTAATCTTATTTGTTTTACAAGGATTGGCGAACAAGTTATGCAACTTATATTAACGACTCTCCTTGGCTCAATGGCGTAGGTGTGTGGGATGACCCTCATAACGGCAACTTCGTGGCCTTGCTCTTCTCGAATACTACGAAGGGATCTTTAGCCTGCACGGAGTGTGTCTCTCTCCGCACAGAGGACAGCCATTTTACGTCCCCACCCGATATGACGATACGCTGTTACAGCATCATCCCCACAATTGATGCTGACAGAGAGTGTTCGGAGACCTCGAGTACTTTCCCCGACCGAGGAGCGATCCCGGGACCTCTGACATGAGGGACCAGCGCTCTTATCCACTCAGCCACCACACTCTCATGTACTGTCTACATGTACATGACATGTGTAGGATATTCAATCTTCATTTCAACACAAACCCTTGTGATTTAATGATTGAATATGGCAAATGCAAATGTAAGAAGACATTTGTCTGAAGCAGAAATGTGTCGGGTAGTAGGGATGGTGGAGCAAGGGGCTAACAATCGTCAGGTTGGAGAAACCTTTGGTGTGCACCATACGGTGATCACCAGAACCTGGACAAGATTTCAGCAGTATGGCACACCAGCAAGTCGGCGTGGTGGTGGCAGAGACAGGGCAACATCCGCAGCTGAAGACAGATTTTTGATCATTCAGGCCCATAGAAACCGCTTTGACCAGCAACCCAGCTTCACAGTGACCATCACAATGCATCCGGGGTAAATGTTTCGACGCAGACAATCCGGGCAAGGTTGCTCGAAGGTGGTCTCAGATCGAGAAGACCATGTATTCGCATTCAGCTGTCCCAGAACCACCGCCACGCACGATATGAATGGGCTATGGATCACGTTGGATGGACCAGAGAAGATTGACGACCTGTCCTTTTTACAGATGAGTCAAGGTTCTGTCTAGACAACACAGATAGGTGTTCTAGGATATGGAGAAGATCAGGAGAGCGATTCCACGCAGCCAACATTGCTGAGCATGACCGCTATGGTGGAGGGTCAATAATAGTCTGTGGCGGCATCAGCTAGGATGGAAGTACAGAGCTCTGTGTCATTGACCGTGGTACATTGACTGCACAGCGTTATATCGAAGAGATCCTGGATGCCCACGTCAGATTGTATGCAGGTGCAGTTGGTGATAGATTCATTCTGATGTACGATAATGCTCGTAGTTATGTTGCCCATGCTGTCGGGGAGTACCGACAGAGGGATGGGATTGAGAGTATGAACTTGCCAACAAGGCCCCTGACCTCAGTCCAATCGAGCATGTCTGGAAAGAGTTGCAGCTTGCAATTTCAGCCCGTCCAGTCCAACCAAGAAGTGTCCAGGCGCTTGGTGCCATGCTGGTCCAAGAATTGAACAACATCCATTAAAGGACCATCGGGAACCTGACTGGGAGCATGAGAAGGCTTTGTCAAGGTGCAATTAACATAATAATGGGTCTCATACTCGATATTGAACCCATATCAATTCGCTCCGTCAACTTTTTGGAAAATTTGAAAAATTTCTCCTTTCACCAATAATATTCATGTTCCATGGTTATCGTATTCAAAAGTAACAAAATAATATCAAACACAAATGAAATCTTAATTTCTGTGCTTAAATCATTAAAGATACAATTAAATATAAAATATATACACTTTTCATTACAATTTTTCAACTGAAACGTAAAACAGGTAGTTGGATATACTTGGTGCTTAGCAAACGTTGAGTAATATATGCTATTTCTGTTCAGATACCATAAAGTACTCTCAGTTTTTATTTTCAATATTATTTACGTACACTTTCCGCCTGAACTACGTTAATTGCGAAACGACAAAGATGACTGACGGCATACTATATTTCAATGAAAAGAATCGAATTGAATAGCAAATTAAGATTCCAAATGGAATCGATCTCAAAGCTTCGTAATGTCCTAACAAAATGTGTTTTTTTCAGAAATTTACAAGGCAACACCATATATGATGCGACGAATGCATTCACTGGATCAACAAACCTGCGTTATATGTAAGTATAAAAATGTAGTCCATGTCACTCCTTCTGTAGCACATTCATATTTATATCCACTTATTTTTAACGCGAAATGACATGACCACAACATATGTTTATTCATTGACAAATTAATAATTGTGCTCTTCTGGGGTCCGACATGATTGTTTTAAACCAGCATAACATGTTGTATCTGTCAGTGCCACTTTAAATTCTTGAAATGTGTTCTATATTATAATTCAAGATGGGGAGGAGAGTGTGGGAAGGGGCTATAATGCATTCCTAAAAATGTTGAGGTTCCGAATCTGAAATGAATTTATCATTTATTATCATTACTTCAATCCGGGTGATAACAGTAATGGTTGTCTTCTTGTTACCCAGCATTTCCTGCTGGTCGCCGAACCTTCTTCCCTAACTTGTTCGGTTGATACGTAGTATCTCGCAGGGATCGCGGTGGCTCAGTGGTAGCCTGTTGGACTTCTATGCTAGAGGTCCCGAGTTCGATTCCCGTCCGGGACAACCCGCGTTGTGTCCTTGGGCAAGGCACTTTATCTCGGTCGCCAACATGGGGGCACGATGGCGCCGTGTTCTAAGGCGAACTGCACGTCGATGGTGCACATGTCTTCAGCCTCCGTAACCCTGCTTGAGCGGAGCTTGACCAGAGTTAAACTGTTGAGGAGCTAACAGTTGCTCGTCGATGCTCGTTGGTTCTCTCCGGGTATTCCGGCTTCCTCCACCCATATAACTGTCACGTTCACGATTAGCCACTGTACATAAGTTTATGACCTTAAACACAAATAAATAAATAAATAAATAGAACCTCGCAAGTGCCTGGTTGGTGAATTTTCAAACTGAACAAGCGCACAATTCCTTTCATCCACCAGCACTATTTTTTCTTACACGCCATTTTCTACATTTTGAAAGAAGTACTGTTAAACTTTAGGCGAATTTCACCAATAAGAACAACCTCTACCTGAGGAGCCAAAAATCATAATTTTAGGAACTTGTTCACAAATGTTCTGATCGCTTTGAAATTTGAATTGTACGCATACCTCATGAATGGCTAATATCGTTGTCTTTGTTGGATATCACCCGCCCTTTAGGGCATCGTTCGTGGAGTTTGCGCGTTTAAGTGAGAGCTGAATGGAATTTTGTTCTCGGGATAACATCTAAACCAGGTTTTAAATTTTACGTAATGTCACAAACTATTATAGCGTTTGTGTTTCTAAAACAAATCGATTTCTCTTAAACACTTCACTGCCGTGAACGTTTTATGCTTATTTATTGAGGGAGTCAGATTTATGGGTTACTAATTTCTTTTGGATCTTGAGATCCCACAGTTCGTGATTACTTCTTTCCTCAACCCTATTCACTTTTAGTAATATGATTCCCATTTATGTGAAATGTTTGACAACATGCCACGAACAA
The DNA here is from genome assembly GCA_031216915.1 of Pictodentalium vernedei. Taxonomy (NCBI): domain Eukaryota; kingdom Metazoa; phylum Mollusca; class Scaphopoda; order Dentaliida; family Dentaliidae; genus Pictodentalium; species Pictodentalium vernedei. Next base: position 462,852,481 of record CM062292.1, read on the forward strand.
AATGCGAAAGTCGCCCCAGTTTTATCATATTTGGTATGTTACAGCTCAACATCTCAATATGTAATGTGCTGCAATTCTAACATCTATTTTTCTTCGTTTCCGAAATATGAGAATTTGAACATTCCGACAACAATATTTTACGACAAAAATGTCCAGCAATCTTCTTCACAATAAATAATGTCAATATACGAGAATTAATCGTTAATCCCCTTTAAAATGAAATACCGTTTTTTCTGGTTCAGAAACTCGATACAACCCGAATTCAAAAAGTAGACAGTCGCTCAGTGAATTTATGTCGTAGAACAATCAAGTTTTTTCAACGTGCAGCCCGTAGGCTGCACGTTGAAAATATCGATTAGTCTTCCTCCAAGTAACGAATATAGACCCTACCAGTTGATGGCTCTGAACTGGTGCGGATTATACCATCAGTTCCCAAAGTGTTAAATTCCACAGGTCCTTATTGGGAATCAACATCGTTACCTTTACTCTTTCATTTCATGTTTTTAATGAAATACAAGATTTGTTTAGCCTTTTCCTATATCAAACCCTGCAGACAGGAACACTTCACTTGCCCAATTGACTTGAGATTTTGTTCGTGGGTAGCCCAAATATATGGAGTGCACATTTTGTTTCATCCTCAGATCTCCAGAAAACAGGAATGTAGGTATTTTATGGAGCCAGGAGCCCAGAAGCGATCGCTTTTGTAGGCTAGGGGTATGGACACGTTTGGTCGACGAATAAGGAGCTAAGATCCATAACTATCTGGGCGCTACAAGCTAATGCGCTATTTCGGCGCAAAGTTTAACGGAGTGATTTTGATGGGTTGTTACATTTTAGGCTCCAATTGTAGTTTTCTCAACTGATTTTTCGACTCTTCCGAAACGTGAATGAGAAACGTCAGAGACACGGACATCAGACATTGTTCTAATGCTTCTTTGACCCATTCCAATTGTCTGCTTTACCCCTTTGAACCATGGTGATAACTTCAATGTCAGTTCAATGGGAACAATTGGAAGTGTCCACATGTAACATCTGGGGTAGACCAATTAATATATTCAACTTGCAGCCTTGGCGCTGCACGTTGGATCTATTGATTAGTGTGGTCCACACTTTTACTTAACAGCCACCCCACTTAAAAAAAAATATGACGTATCATGTTCCTGGCCCAAAGATAAAACAAAATAAGAAATAACAACAACAAAAAAAATGCCCCGACCTCTCGGGTTCAAAGGAAGCATCAGAAAGAAAAGACATGCTCTGTTGAGTTGAGTTGAGTTGAGTTGAGTTGAGCTGAGAATGTCATGGGTATATACGCCTATGATACGAGGTAATAATGTAAGTCAGGGAGCACTGTGGTGGATTCTAGATGTTAACATTCCATTATTATTTTTCTTCTTTTTTATTCGAATAAGCATTATGACTTTTGTGATCGTATGTCTAGTCAGAAAGAAAAGACAAAATAAAAAGAAGTACAAAGTTACGAAAAGATTGAACTGATTGAAAAACCTAAACGAATAACAACATTCTTGTTTTGCGCTCCCTAAAACGCTTCATGCGTTCAACAAAGAACAGCAGAAAACAAGGTCACAATAGCCTCATGCAACAACCTTATGGGGATATAGTTTTAGACTTTGAAAGATAAATAGAATCTCGGTCAGAAATCAAAATTGGCAACTGTTGTTACTGTTGTTACTCCGCTACATTTGCTCCTTTCCTTTACAGCACTATGATTCTTCCAAAAACAACGTCCACCAAATCTTACTATATACATATATGAAAGAAACATATATACACCCATTAGGACATGCTGTCCAGAGCACTAACACTACGTATTGTATGGAAATGATGTTACAATCATGTGACAGCCTATGTAATGCCGCCCAAGCTCCCTGACATCACTAACTTCTTCCTGCATCAAACCGACAATGATATATGACCGTACTTTGCACTCAAACAAAAGTTTACCTCTATTTGACCCTCTAAAATCAGATGGGTTAAAAATCAACCTAAATCAACTCCTTTGAGCAAATATGAACCCTGCTAGCTCAAACTGGTGGGTATTACAGTTTGTTTATTTTGTTTTGTTTATTTTAGGTTTGATACAAAATAAAATTTATGTTTGGAATATTGATGCATCACGATACAGTGATTTCAATATAAAATATACCTGAGGCTCGGTCGCAAAGTCCTGTTTTAGTACAGGTTAATTTTTAGTTTTGACATGTCCCCCTCCCCCTCACAGTACTCGGCGAAATTTCAGCATTGGATTCGGTTTACAATCCATTCACTGATTCGATTCGCTTCGCAATATTCTCGAATCCCTGGGAGTTATGGATTTTACACATTTTGTACTGTCCACTTTTTGAAGATCACGAATTGGGTCTTCTGCGTCCCGAAGAAAGAGAATGATCGTATCCAATCTAACAAGAAAACACAAATTCAGTCGGAAATTTATTGAAAAAATTGGTTTTGAAACAGTAACGGAGATTGAGTTGCATCTACTTTTCACAAGATATATAGCCTTCTCTTCAGCCATCTTTGTGATACCTAGTCCTTGTTTGTTCGGATGTAGACCCGTTGCTAAGATAATTGCAGTATGAGTTGTTCCCATTTGAATATTAGGTTGTCAATACAAGCACATTAAGAATCGAAAATGTCACAAAACATTGTGTTTGTGATCAAGCCACATCGTTAGCGTAGAGGGCGCATCAATTGCGAGTAACTCTGGGAACAAACTCTCAGGACACCAGTCTAATTCTGCAAGGAATTCGACGTTCCTATGGGCTCGAACCAGTCTAGCCCTAAAACAATCTATCGCCTGTGTTTTGACTCGTCTGCAATATTTTAGCTGATTGTCTTTTTCCGATCAACTGATAGATTCCAGTCGTTTGAATTAAAACATACTGTAAAGATTCATTTTCTTCTAATCACCAATGGAAATGTTGCCCAATCGAGACTTGATTTGAAAGAATGTTTGACAGAGCTGTTGTTTTTGGACAACGCTGTTTAGTTCCACCAGTTGTGTGAATATCTTGCTGTTTTCGAATTAAATACTTACCGATTTGATTATCTATAACCTGGGTAGAATATCTGTATATAATTTTGAGTGAAGAAACATCACACTGTCTCAACGGTCGTCTGTGCGCAAATTTGCACAAACATCCATAATAGCATCAAATTACGGTCCTGCTAAGCTTCGAGATTCGATTCCACTTCGAATCTTCAAGTTGCAATTCGGTTCGATTCAAAATCGATTGCCCTATGTTTTTCCCTTCGAATCTTTTTCAAAGGAATATAGCTTGGTATCAGTCAGCTACATAGTCTCACGAAACATATTTTTCGGATGGAAATCGTACATAAATAATGTTGAAATAAAATACTATGTGTAACTTCAGCTGCATTAACATGAATAACATCTCGACTCGTGTCACCAGTCAAGCTAATTTCAATATCACTAGTCCCGACCACTGAAAGCAATGTTGACGATTAACTATAAGTATCAAAGCCCGACTTATAATATAATTCAACTACAATATCAAGGAAGGCCTTCGTAGACTTTTGTTTGAATATTACCCTGTCGGGTCTTGAGCTGTCACAGTCGGAACAAATCTAGTTTATAAGGCTCCAACCACCATCGGTCATCTTCAAAACGCCACTGATTCGATTCGAGGTTCTATTCGATTTCGAATAATTAAAGAGCTTCGATTTGAAATTCGATTCGAATCCAAACTGTGCGATTCGCGGGGATCTACGCCGAATTCCTAACGGATTTTGATTGATGATCCAAGAGCTTAGGATTGAACATATAAATTAGCATTCTGAACAAACGCATTGGAGAAATGAATTAATAGTCTTATTCTCAAGCGAATCATTAACCTTCTAATAGCTTAAAAAAAATAGTATTGTAATACTACGGATATACAAGTGAGTAAACTGTACATACAATCTATTAAATTCAATTGATAATCTTATAATAGATAATAAATCGACTGTTAAAGTTATTGAAATGCATTGATAATTTAAATAAACAATTTTTATTAATTTTCAATGGAAATTATTTTATCGGTATAACCTATCGCAATCTAACATAATGTATGCATAAACATTTTTTTTTAAAGATAGATGTCTGGGTATTTAAAAAAACAAACTTTTTCAGTTGACAGAAATTTGAACGGTTATTTTGATCAAGGGTATGCAAATTAAATGTCTTCTTAATCACCCAATGATCCCACCAAATCAGTAGCAAAACTTCTGTACCCATTTGATGTAAACCCCGAGTTAACCCACACTTCTCCTGTCTTCGTGTCTTATTTTCATAACTTGTATATATCCAGTGTTTGCAAAATACAGTCAACCTGCCATTCCATTGAACGGATTTTTTTTCAATGATGATGGGGGAGGGGGGTGGCTCAGTTGGTAGAGATGCAGGCTTCAAGCCGAGCGGCAGCCGCGTTGTGTCCTTGGGCAAGACACTTACCCCCATTGCCCACGTGGGGGCACGGTGGCATTGTGTACTAAGGCGTACTGCACACCGATGGTGCACCTGTCTTCAATCAATGCTAACCCAGCTTGTGTGGAGTTAGTATGTTGGGGAGAACAGTTGCTCGCCGTTGCTCGCCATTGTTCGAGGGTTCTCTCCGCGTACTCCGGCTTCCTCCACCCGTACAACTGTCACGGTCTTAAACACCAATAAGTAAATAAATGAATAATTATGCCTCCCGTTATGTCTAAATTATTTCTCATTTTTATTTTAATTTCACTGTTTTTTTAATTATTTTATTTTTAGTTTTAATTTATTTTTTTTATTTTTTACTTACATATATGTGACAAAAAATATTCCCCTCCTTGTCGTTTTTATTTTTTTAATACGCTACCCTTTGCATATTCTGTTCCTAAAACTTTCTCGTGATTTTTTCACCGTCCAATGCTTCTATCTCACAAGTGATGCAATTGGCGTAGAATACTCGAACCACGATGAAGATTTCTCCGCCAATATGGGTGCATAACTTTTTCAAATCGTTTTTCCACTTGTAAAAATTCCCTCGATCACCCACGACACATTTCTCTCCGGGTACTCCGACTTCCTCCACTCGGAAAACAACTGCTCGAAACGAGGTGACCCGGGCTGTCGAAAGTGTCGTTAACCCCCAATAAATAAATACATTTACGATAATGACACGGAATTAGTAAATTACGCTACTATCTTCGACAAATCAAGATATTTTCCAAAGGGGGGGGGGGGGGTGGTATTATTTCGGCTGCAGGTGTGAATCTACACTTTGTAGATGAGGTGACAGGTATTCCAGACTTTTCTAGATGAGGGGGCGCCTAAAATTATTTCTCTTTTATTAATGTTTAATTGAAACTGCGGATCCAGATTAAGGTTAATCCTTTTACACCAGTGAAAGTAAATTTGTTCTTGAGAAAGAGCAGTCGTAAAATGAATGTTCGATGATTTACTTTGTATTGCACCGAATGAAGGTTCTTCTTGCTGATTCGGAATCTGAATGTGTTGGCAAAGGAATAAATGTAGCCTATCGTTAATAAATTATTCCTCCTTTGACATCAGTGGTCCCTTTTCCTACAATTTTTCTCAAACATGGTTAGCCCTTTACCCTAAGCTCAGGATATCAACATTTATTATATTAACTATTGTTTTTCTGACTTTTTTCAAACAAATTCAACAAACCATAGCATGTAACAATTCATTGGAACGAGCTCGAAGAACTCGTTCCAAATAGTAATCACACGATATTATGGTTTCTAGAAATCGTTTGAAAACAATAACGCACTTAAAGGGATATTTGCGAGGGTGGATGCGGGCGATTCGTTAGATAAGTAGTTAAGAACATGATGTATAGCAATAAGCCAGAGGCATTTTGTTAATATAATCAATCCAATAATAAGATCATAAGAGCGTCATAACAATGGTAATATTGGATAATGTTAGTAGTATTTTCCTCCTTTTACGTAGCAGATTTACCAAAATATTCGCTGTTTTGAAGATAACAGGGACAGTACTTTATGACATTCGAACGTTTGTGATGGGATTCCTTCAAGTGTGTTTTCAGATGAATCACAAAGTCGTTTCGCTATGCTCCGCAGGCCATCTTGAACAAAACTGCCGAAGGGACATTTGGTTAATAAATAAATACATTTAACTTTCAGTTGTTTTATGTGAGAAGTGAAATTCAGTTTGCTGGCAAACAACAAATCTAAGAATTTCACTTCCTTTACAACTTTAATGGTCTTTCCATCCATTTTCAACTCTGGATAAAGATGATGCTTCCGGAGCTTACATAAATGAACACAGTTTGTCTTGGTCTTTGAAAACTTGAAACCGTTTTCTGTAGCCCATTTCTGGATTATATTTAAACACAGCTGAAGTCTGCGCTCGATAGCATTCATACTTTTACTGCTATATCCAATTAAAAGATCATCAACATACAATGAAGAATCTACCATATTCTCAATTGCATCGATGATACTATTAATTTTTATCGAAAACAGGGTAACGGACAAAATACTACCCTGAGGAACCCCCAATTCCTGCTCGTGAGGATCAAATAACGTTGACCCAACACGAACCTGAAATCGACGGCCCTTTAAAAAAAATTCCATAAAAAGAGGCATACGCCCTCTCAACCCCATGTTAAAAAGATCTTTTTAAAATCCCATACGTCCACGTTGTATCATATGCCTTCTCAAGATCAAAGAAAATGGCGACCACATGTTCTTTTCTAACAAACGTTTCAAGTCTGGCCAAATGATCCACAGTACTTCTCTGGCTTCTGAAACCACACTGAACATCCGCAAGCAGATTGTTCGATTCCAGAAACCAGACAAGCCGATCATTGATCATCTTCTTCATGGTTTTGCACAGACAACTGGTTAAGGCAATAGGCCTGTAATTGCTTGGGTTGCTGTGATCTTTATCAGGCTTAGGAATAGGAATTATTGTTGCTTTACACCAGGATGATGGAAACTGGGCAGTCACCCAAATTCCATTAAAAATTGATAATAAAAGTTCTAGTGAAAATTGAGGCAGATGTTTTAAAATTTGGTAGTGAATTCCATCGGGACCAGTGGCAGTATCCTTTGCTCTATGCAAAGAGTTGCATAACTCTTCCATAGAGAAGGGGTCATTGTAATCCTCTAGATTGTTGGATGTAAATTTGATATTTTGTTTTTCTTGCTGTTTTTTTAGTTTTGTTAAATTCTGGATTACAATTTTCAGACGACGAATGTTTTGAAAATGTGGAGGCCAAAGTGTCTGAAATTTCTGTTTTAGATGTAATTAAAAAAAAAATTCTATAAAAAGAGGCATACGCCCTCTCAACACCATGTTAAAAAGATCTTTTAAAATCCCATACGTCCACGTTGTATCATATGTCTTCTCAAGATCAAAGAAGATGGCGACCACATGTTCTTTTCTAATAAACGTTTCAAGTCTGACCAAATGATCCACAGTACTTCTCTGGCTTCTGAAACCACACTGAACATCCGCAAGCAGATTGTTCGATTCCAGAAACCAGACAAGCCGATCATTGGTCATCTTCTTCATGGTTTTGCACAGACAACTGGTTAAGGCAATAGGCCTGTAATTGCTTGGGTTGCTGTGATCTTTATCAGGCTTAGGAATAGGAATTATTGTTGCTTTACGCCAGGATGGTGGAAACTGGGCAGTCACCCAGATTCCATTAAAAATTGATAATAAAAGTTCTAATGAAAATTGAGGCAGATGTTTTAAAATTTGGTAGTGAATTCCATCGGGACCGGTGGCAGTATCCTTTGCTCTATGCAAAGAGTTGCATAACTCTTCCATAGAGAAGGGGTCATTGTAATCCTCTAGATTGTTGGATGTAAATTTGATCTTTTGTTTTTCTTGCTGTTTTTTAGTTTTGATAAATTCTGGATTGCAATTTTCAGACGACGAATGTTTTGAAAATGTGGAGGCCAAAGTGTTTGAAATTTCTGTTTTAGATGTAATTAAGGTGTTGTTTTCCTTCAGGTGTTGTACAGTTCATTTTGTTTCTTTTCCTTTAAGCTTTTTAATCATTTTCCAAGTTTTAGTGATGGGGGTGTTTAGGTTAATCTTAGAAACGTAAGATTCCCAAAAACTTTTCTTTTTTGTTTTATAAGTCGTCTTGTTTTTGCCCGATTTATACGAAGTGTGTCTAAATTATATGTGATTGGTGACTTGTTAAATTCCCTTTCAGCTTTCTTACGATCCTTTATAGCCTTTTTACATTCATTATCAAACCATGGTTTGGTGAAACGTTTTGGATTTGCAGAAGTTTTGGGGATGACTGTGTTTGCAATGTCAAGCAGCTCGTTTGTAAAATGTTCTATTTGGTCAGCACTATCCTGAAATTTCTCCCGTGTGAGGCGTTCAGAACAAAGCGATGAGAAAGTGTCCCAGTCAGCCTTTTCAAAGTTCCACTGAGGCACTCTCTCATCGTCCGCCGGAACTACACTCTCCAGCACAACCGGAAAGTGGTCATTCCCGCACAAGTCATCTTCTACCTTCCAAGAATAACCGAGGAAGACAGAAGGGCATGCAATTGTAAGATCAATTGATGTACACTAACCAGATAAGTGTCTGAACCATCATTGAACAAACACAGATCATATTTTGTAATGAACCCTTCTACAGTTTTACCTTTTGCATCTTCCTGACTGCAGGAATTACCCCAAATAGGGCCATGCACGTTAAAATCACCCAACAAAATATATGGAGTTGGAAGTTGTTGGACTAGTAACTCAAGATCATTCAGTTGTAGCGTTTTACTTGGTGAAACGTAAATAGAACATAATGTGGTTGGCTTGTCTAAGGTTAGGCGTACCGCTACAGCCTGTAAATTTGATTGCAAAGATATAGAACTGTGAATAATGTCGTTCTAACCAAGATGGATTTTCCACGAATATGGAGATCAGGTTCATCTGCCCAGGCATTATACGATGTATAATGCTTATAAGCTGAATGATCTAGAGTTCCAGGTTTCTTTAAAAGAGTTTGCTGCAGGCAAAAAGCTGCAGGTTGATAGTTGTGGCTTAGAAGACCCAGTTCATTAGAATTGGCTCTAAAACCTCGACGATTCCAATGTATTATGTTATGTTTGAATGTACTATGCATGTTTGGTTGGTGAGTTTGAAGGTGGTCTTATGGGTGAAATTGCCCCCGTTGTTCTTTTTGGTGAAGTTTTGCGTGGGGACCTTCCCTGCAATGATGGAAGGGGATTATTTGAAAATGTTTCCGTGAGACATTCGTCCACGGACATTTCCTCGAAGGCCTCAAATCTATTTCTAGTGACAATATCACTAGAAAATTTGGGAATTCGATCTGAAAGAGTTTTCATTTTTTGCTTTTTGATTTTCATTCTGACTCTGACGTTGACTAGATTGTGGATGATCGTTTGACGTTTCATTAACCTTTTTTCCTTTGTTTTTAATGTCCGTTGTTTTAGTTTGAGTGTATGAACTGTTCGTATTTGTTGTTTGTATTATACTGAATGGGTTTAAAGGTTTTGGTCGTATATTATCAAGCCATGTAAGATCTGTTTGACATTGTACTGATTTTGTAATTGGTGCAGAATGCTTAATAGCATTTGTATAAGATGACGGTGGTAAATTAATCCCCGGCATTGACATTATGATTTCTCTTGCTTCTTTAAAACTAATATGCTTTTCGCATTTCACGTTTTGTATGAGTTTTTCCTTTTTCCATACAGGGCAATCCTTAGATGATGACATGTGATTGCCCTCACAGTTAACACATTTATAGTCTGTAGTGTTACAAGGATCTCCATGGTTGAGACCACATTGAAAGCATGTTTTCTTGCCACGACAAGAATCCTGGCCATGTCCAAACTTTTGGCACTTGAAACATCGCAGTGGATTTGGGATGTACAAATCCACTCTGACGTTCAAGTAACCAATCTTAATTGACTTGGGGGGCTTTGTGCCATCAAAGGTGCAGATGTAGGTGTTAGTTTTAATTTTGTTTCCTTGTTTGTTAATTTCAATACGTACAACTGGAACAGTCAGTGCAGCAAAACTAAGTGTTTGGTAAAATTATGTGTTTAAAAACAGTACACGATGGCAATTATGGTATGTGATAAAAGAAATGACTGACTGAATGATCACCAAATGCCCCCTGACGTGACACCCAGTACTTTTTGGGGTGGGGGCTCCTGATTGGCCAGAACGGACCATCCGATAATCCTTCTACCCCCGAAGTTGGAGCCAAAACAGTGTATTGAACAGGTACCTCCATGATAGAGATCAGGTCCAAAGCAGTGTTTACAACCTGATCTCCATCCTAGAGATTTGTCCTAACCGGGACCCAGTCTGTTCTCAACTGCCAGGATTCCTTCCTCCGGGTCCTTCGGATCGCACCTCACGGGAGAACAAGGTGCCTGCAAGATGGCATTAGCATGGTTGACCATTTTGGTCCGGGGTTGCGTATTTGCATATTCCGCAGCAAACCAGCTAAATTGAGCAAACCTGCTAATTATAAATCAGCAAACCCGCCCAACTGAGCAAACTGTCCTGTATCCGCCAACTGAGGACCCGCCTAGTAGGGGATGGTTAAACCCTCCTAGGTACGGTTGAAAGAAACAAACGAATTAATTAACCACTAATCGTCATCCCAGTGGCATTATTTTTGTCAACACACAGCACAGACCCCTCATTGGAACGAGCTCGCTGAGATTGTTTCAATAAAAGGTCATAAGGTTTTTTGTTTTGTTTTTGTTTTTTGGGGGCTAAAAATGTTGTGTTTTTTTCACTTTTTAGGACATATGTCTCCAACTGTCGCTTCGTATTAGTGGTAGGTAAAGGGTTGAGTCCTGCAATTTCCTTTTGCTTTGGACCAAAAATATTCAGATGATCTAAAGCAATTAAACCAAAGTGAATCCCCGCTATGCCACAATGGTGCCATTTGTGTAACGAATAAAAGCTTAAACTTGCTGGTAACAGCACCCAATACTCGGGAAGTTAGAACCCCATGCCATTGTAAACGTTTCAATCGTCCCTGGATAGCAGCACGTGCCGGTACTGATGGTCACACTTATTTGGTTCCCCATGGTATGAACATTAGCATAAATAGAACTCCCAACAAATCCCATCTGCAAACAATTTCTCACGTGGAAGGAAGATCATCACGTAAAATTCTAGTCAAGTGAATGGTAATTCTGAACATCTGATTAGCACCGGGTTATTTATTTATTTATTTATTTATTGATGTTCAAGGTCACATATTTCAGCACAATGGCTAACCATGACCGTGACAGTTTTACGGGTGGAGGAAGCCGGAGTACCCGGAGAGAACCACCGAGCAACGGCGAGCAACTGTCAGCTCCCCAACATACCAACTCCACATAAGCAGGGTTAGCATTGGTTGAAGACAGGTGCACCATCGACGCGTACAGTACGCCTTAGTACACAGCATCACCGTGCCCCCACATGGGCAATGGGGGTGAAGTGTCTTGCCCAAGGACACAACGTGGTTGCCGTAGGTGGGATTCGAACCGAGGACCTCTCGGCTTGCAGCCTGCACCTCTACCAACTGGGCCACCGCGCCCCCCTAGCTCCGGGTTACCAACCTTGGTGTTTTCAAGGAATACCAACCAATACAGTTTGCTTATACTCGCCCGCGAAGTGATCTTTGCGAGTAGTGCTACATCACATTGTCAGTTTGGGATACTGGGTTGCCACCTGTTTGTTTCGCAGTACACAAGAATTAACAACAATTTACTGCGAAAGAGATATACCGGTGACTGTTATCCCATCACTGACCAACTGATGTTTTCACATACTTTTCCTGCTACTCTGGTCAAATTCTCACAATAACTCACGGAAGGGAAATGGATCAGCGGGAGTTCTATGTGGGGAGATAGCCCAGCTTCAAGAACCCTCTGTGACAGTGAATGAAAACCATAGTTTTCAGGTACAAAAAATAGTTAAACCAACCTACAATATATCTTTACTTGCGCACGTGACAATGTATTGGGTAAATTGTTTTTGAACTCGAAACCTGGCAATTAAGGCCCCAGCCAGTTTGTCAAACCCAATCGACTTTTAACGTAACTAAAATATGCTAATAAGAGAAATGTAATAAAATGAACATCGCATTCTTTCCAACAATCACCCACTTAATCCAATTTGCTCAAATTGGATGCTATAAATGTTTTTTATTAAAGTCCATATAACATCGAAACTCTTTTGACACACTTTCTTTCTATGGAGTTTTAACGACACTTAAGACAACCAGGGTCACCTCATGTCGGAATCTGAGGCACTTTAAAAACTGCGATTCATGTAAAGGTTCATTGCAAATTGAAAAAATCTATCTACTTATTAAATAAAAACAAAATCATCATACTTTTCTCTTACAGCAATCTAGCTGAAAACGGGGTAACATTTATAAAAGACGCATTTACTGGATTATCTAATCTCGTGGAACTGTAAGTATGACAAATTATAATTTATTATGTTGAACTTTTATAAGTACTTATAATAATTTATGCTGGCGTCAGGATTCAGTAGAAATGGTGAAAACAAATGATATCAACGCAGACATAAAAGTGATCATTTTTCCTAGTCTCGTCTGGCAAAGACATTGCGAAGATGGCCGATCGGGCTGGAGATTTCGTGTCTGGGGGTGAAATATACATGGTCGGTATTGGACTTTTGAGTTTGATATCGGTTTCAGTATTTTAAAGGGGTATACTCCTCGGTATCGGTTACTGACTTGACTGATATCTGCTGATAGTACCAATGGGGAATTCACATTAGGAAAAACAGAATAAGGTGTTGTAGAATCATTCTTCGCCGAAGCTATAAAGGTCACTGCCAATGAGCTCAACGGTGGTATTCTTGTACGACCACAATTCATAACTATAGTAATTTTGATACTTGTTAGTTTAGTTTAAACATATTTTAATTGTCAAAATAAACAAAAAGGATTGGACAACAAGTGCTTAACATTTACAACACGTCCTCTCTTTTGTATACGATTGATAAGTAATGCAGCATCAACTCTTCCACCACCCTCCTCGTAAACTGCCCGAATCGGATACCAGAACCACCGTACATTTTGGTGATTACACCGCGTTATTCCACAAATTATGTTTATATGTTGATGTTTTCAAGGTGAATTGACTACCTATTGGTTGGAATATATATAAATGGGGCAGGACAGAATATTTGTATATATTTGTATGTGAAGGCACATCACATTACATCAAGGATGGTCTGGGCTCATTTTTTTCAAAAAGTGTGTAAACAAAGAGGCCACGAGCGCGTCGAATTCTTAAAGGAATAAATAGACTAGTGAAAAAAATCTGGTTCTGTATTTGGTCAAAGTCTCCAATCAATATTGCAAATGAGATGTTGTAATCTAACTGCTCATAAATTTTACAGATTTCTTATGCAAGATCCAAAATGGGATTTGGTTTGGGATCCGAAAGCAATGTTTTTAATAGTCAGCTATATATTGCCCAGTTAAGTACCCTTCTGAATAATTTGAATAATTTTAACGTAACACTAAATGATTGTTTTTCATTTGATAATGCTGCAGTCTTTGGATAAGAATAGCAAATAACTAATTTTGACATCTCCACAATATATAATTGACACTGGGAGATTCCGTAATCAATGTGTCTGTTGGACGGTTTAGTACCTGGGGGAGGGAGCGTTTATATAAGCTTAGCCAGTTCGCCAAACCATATTTCCTCTTGAAAGAAATAAAATTACGGTTAAAAAATAAAAAAAGCACCAAAAGTAGTAGATTTTTTTACTTTATTTCGTCAATACGAGGAGGAGTAGCCCGGAAGGCCCATCAAAATGTCCTTTAATACGAATGTCAAATCGAGCTGCAGGTCTTCGTAAAAGCAGCACGTGTCAGCACTTACAATTCGTTGGTCCCATGGAGTATAGGGCGATGGACAACATGCAACAATACTTATCGGGCAATGAATCAGGGGCATCAGCACGTAAAATATACATCGCATAGGAAATGGGGAACGTGACAGCGGTTTTATATTCCCTGTTCCTTATTCAGAATTCGTTACATAGTGAATATTAGTTTTGAGTAACGAATTTGGAGTTGTCCCCCTATTTTTGTGCTCCCCGAAAATTATTCGGGGGAGGGGGCATATAGTCGCCGCATTGTCCGTCTGTCCGGGCAATAATACGACACTTATGAGCTTTTTTGTCCAAACAGCCATTATAAGCTTACTTCCATGTTATGAGCTTACAGACAAATATTATGAGGTTAATTGCCAAAATATTGATATTATACACACAACAGTGAATGTCAAAAACAAAATCAAAATGACTGTACATTATGGCAATTAGCAAAGTATGTATTATTATCAAGATAAATGAACGAAACGACAAATATATAGTCAGGATTCGGCAGGAAACTAATAGCATATTTAGAGTCATCTCCCTAGGTAAACAGAATACACGAACAATTGAAAGATTTGATATCTTGATATTGTTTAAACGTTAGTGTATAGACGAGAAAAAGATGGAAGACGGAACAGGAGAGAGAGAGAGAGAGAGAGAGACAGAGAACCTGAAGGGTAATAATACTTGAACACAAAACGTTTCCATTGAAAGAAACACAACCTGTTCGATCGCAATCTGTATGTCTATTGCTTGTCAACTGGTTTTAATCCACTCATTAAATACATCATTAAACACATCCCTGGCGCAACGTCAAGTTTGCACCCCAGTCACAGTCCACATCGATGTAGCATTACGACCACTGTAATTGTGACCGGTGAGGGCACCCAAACGTTGTGTCATGGAAGTGTGCCAGGCGGGATTTAACTTCTGATTTTTCCTTAAAGTATAACCACAGAATAAGACACATGTTAAAGAAGAATTGCACCGACCGCATCTGTTGTCGGGTTGCATAGGCCACGGATATAAGACATGGAACGTCACTTAATACCTTACAGAAATCATCATTAAAATTAATCAAGCATTAGTTTGTTATGTAATCGATGACGCTCACTGGAAGCATCCACTCAGTAATAAGTAGTCTTGGACTGCTCTGAAAACTTCGGCGTTTTCTGTGTTGTTCAATCTTTCCGAACCAAAGAGAAACAGAGGGATTGACGTTGAACGGTAAAACATTAATGGTGGAATTACGAGCATCAGAATACAGTGGACAATGCAAAAAGAAATGGTCAGCTGTTTCGTTTTCCAACTTAGACAGGTTCATATTGATTCCGGACGATAACATTAGTTTGAGTGAACGAAACGAAACAAAATTGTATACATAGGTTTATAACAACACAATGCAGGTTAGGATTAATAGTGGGCTTGGTCCCGTATTTTTTGGCAGAATTGTGGTAATTTTCCGTCTTAGAAAGCATGTTGATATTGGTTTCCGGATAATAACTTTAGTTTGAGTGAACAAAATGAAACAAAATTTTATACTTAGGGTTATAACAAATAATACAGGTTAGGATTGATAGTGGACTTGGTCCGATATATTTTGGCAGGGTTATGGCACTTTTCCGACATAGACGACATGTTGATATGGCTTTCCGGATGGTAACTTGAGTTATAATTGTCCGATTTCAATCTTCAATTTGGAATGTAGCTTACTGTAGACAATATAACATACCTGTTTGCTTTTGAGTGTGGTGCGATCATTGTTATCTGAATTATGGCCCATTTTTCGACCACTAAAATATAATACAGTTTTTTTATGAAGTGGAGGGCATTAGTGTCCCGTGAATGCATTTGGTGGCCTGCTGTATGGTTTAATGGACATAAGATAAAACATTTATTAATTCAAGATCAACAAAGAAAAATGACTAGAAACTTATGCTTGCCAATTGAGGACAGGAGTGTAGCCAGCCTTGGCGTTCGGGGATCATCTGTTGGCTGTGCCAACTCATTGTCCTTGTTTCACTTGTGACTGTTCACGCTACTGGGGCCGAATTCTCTCTTGTTCTGTCGGACTAATTAAAAAAGGTGCATGCCTCACTGTGAGACACCATTAAAGTAATTAATTTCCAGTCGTCATGAACATACAAATAAAACGATATAAGACAACGATATGTGGATACCAACAGATGGCGACTTATTGTAACCGGAACATCGTATTCTGAATACTTGTATGTCCAGGGATCGGCCTGAACTGAAAACAATAATGACTACAACTGGTGTAACATATTTTAAATGGTAAAACTTAAACCCTTGAATCTGATATACATAACAAGTTAGTGAATATTTAGAAAAAAACACTCGCCACGAAACATAGAAATCTTAAAGTATATGTATGTGGGTGGGGGAGGGAGACTGCTTTATGTCATGTAAGTTAGAAAATGGTTATTACTACCATTGACAGCTACAGAAAATTGGAAATAAAAAATAACTTAGTTTTTTCGCGCATGTACATCCAGGTGGATAAAAATAGTTTACATGCTATCCGATAAATTCCGTTGGTAACAAATGTCGAATGTTACGTCAGTCAGAAAACGTATAAATAGACAATAAACATATAGTGTGTTTTTATATCTGTGTTATACAACGAGTTGAAATATGGTTTCGCCGAGAAAAAATAAACCATATTTCAACGAGTTGTATAACACAGATATAAAAACACACTATATGTTTATTGTTTTTATCTGATAACAAACAGACACCCGTCTCGTGCGTCTACCCGACTTATATATGCTTCCCACGGGCCTCCAAAGAAAACCAGTCTACGGGACAAAAGAAATAGGACAAGACGCATAGAGTTGTGTCCCTTACATTACAAAATCGATGACGGCGATTGTAAAGTGTGATTGCACTTCTTGCATCATGTAACTGCGCTGGAACAAAACAAATTTCAACTATTTTATTAACAGTAACAAAACGGTGTTTCAGTAGAGTTATTCTTTTTTTGACATAGTTCCAGTTTTCTTCCGTGTTTTATGCTGTAGTCCCAATATAACAAATAATTTTGCGTTTGTTTACAATTTTTACGAAGTGTTTTTTTTTTTTCAGGTAGAGCAGACGAACTTTTAATTAGCGCAGTTCCGCGAGTACTTTTGATCGAGGCCGTGACTATAAATAGTTCGCAGTCGCCGCATACTAATTACTATTAACATTCAAGTAATTTCTACAATGTTTTGAAGCAAAATTTTAGGTTGCCTTTATTGAAGCAAAATAAGAAATGACACCATCAGAGGATTTTGAGAAAGTGCAATAAGCGTACAATAAAAACCTGCCCTGTGATATAACGATGTTTCATGAATGAATGAATTGAATAAAAATGGAATTGAAAGAGGTCAGAGGTCGTTCGCATAAATTTTAATTATATACAACACCCGTTGTGTATACTTCAAGTATATACAACGGTTGTTGTAGTCTATGGTTATCAGATAAATGAATGCATGACATGAATAATCATATTGGTGATACTGGTAAATGCCTTCGTCAGTGACGATACATTTTACATAATATTTTACATATCCCGTTATTCTTCACTCCCCGGCCTGACTGAAAGCTACTGTACTGTTTTCAGAAGTTTCACCTACCGAGAGAGTCTAACATATAATTGCGTACTATACACATTCTAAAAAAAGTTGCCATGGTATATTCCAGAACGTTCGACTGACTAAACACCAGCCCTTTCAAGAATATTTTTAAGTAATTTTGTTTCTTTAATTCTAAGTTCATACTGAAAGATATTGTCTTTGTCAAGGTCATTGACAGTTGGCTGTATACTTTGGATTTGAGTCTTCATGAGTTTCAAACTTGTTCACCGGATCGTTCGATATAATATAATGTAATAATTATGCCACGAAATGTTTTTGATAATGCCAAAATAGTCGTGCTCGAAAAAGAATAATCCACACGCCTCCGGGTGGAAGCACTAGCCCAGTCTACCTGGAGGATAGTCTACTCCAAACTTTAGAACATTTAATAATATTGCAAAACATCATCATCCAAATCCGGAATTCGACAATCTAATATGGATATTTTAGTCAGTAAATGCACAATTCGCGTGCACTAATTATATATTGGACGTATTTTTACTTCTGAACTGACATATCGATAAAAAAGCTAACTGATTACGATGAATTAACCTTCAACTGAATATCTAAAAATATTTTTCAGACATTTACAGAAAAACAAGATATCAGACATAACAGAGGCGTTCATTGGATTAACAAACCTCGAATATTTGTAAGTAGAACTCCAAGTCCAGGTTATTTCTCAATCAAGCATGTGTATTATAAACAATCATGTCATTTTTTCTATAAACTAATGGATTCGCATGATATCACTGAGGAACATGTTTATATTTTCTCTCAGCTTTCTAACTTTGTACCTGTCAGGCCAAACACACCCCTTCAAAAATATACTGCAAAATGTGTCTCCGATGATGAAAATTAGACTTATTTGCCATGTAATATCGTCTCCCCAGAGCAATATTCTGTTTTGTAATTTCAGTTATTTAGGAGGCCATTTAATTTAGTTTCGTTAATTATTTGTTGAAAACTTGATTCCATGTATTGATTTTTTATTGATTTCCTAATTACAAGAAGCAGAAGGTCTGGTTGGCCAAGCCTCTTTTTCAGACACTACCCACAGTCGGAACATCACAAATGAAGTCTCCACAAAGGCAGTCGTGTAGTGTCCACGATGCCCACCAACTCGGTCCGGGCTTTCTCAGACTTTTGAACATTTTGCCTCGCCACTACACTCTAATACCAAAAAACTAACCCGAATGAACTGGGTTGAGTGAATATAAACCCAATTGGGTTCACATTCACTCAACCCAGTTGATTTGGGTTTCCCATTCACTTAACCCAGTTGCTTTGGGGTAAGTTTTAACCCAACGGATGTTAGAGTGCATATCACTTACACAGGACTACTATTCCTGAAACAGCTACCGACGTGTCCTCTCTCTGGTGAAGGCTTATAATCAGTTTCTTACTATAATGAAGGCTTATTCCGTGGGACACCAGGTCTCAAGATGACAGGTCGGAAATATATCACTCGCGGTACAGGTCTCTCTCCTCATATACTGTAGCACAACTTACGCTGCACATCATAATCAAAACAACCTGTTATGGTTATGCGATGCAGATATCTTCCTCTAAATTAAAATTAACAGAAAAAACAACATAAATTATGCCCTTGATCTTGATTGACAGTGTTGACGTGACTGGCAACTAAAGCTGAAGGCACGACAGAGCAAAACAGCCGACTGTAGTCGACATTTTATCCAATACTGTGCGTCTGTCTCTTTCTCGTGTTTTTCGCAGTGGTGTTAATAGAAACTGTCAAAACTTTCATGCTATCTTTCAGATGGCCAAAAGGGATTGCTTGCGGAAATAATGGTCTATTGACAAAAGAAAGACAACACAATGAAGAAGTTATGCAGTATTTTAATGGCGCTAATTTCACATATCTGTCACGAATGTTTTGATGGAAAATGTTCTCTCGACAAGTATGGTACTGGAACAGGTCTCTGATGACGCAATACCGGTAATTGCTGACAAAAAATGTAACTTGTGATCTCCTGAACACAATAGCAGTGTCTGACATCAGTAGCTAATATCTCCGCCACGTGCCCGGGTGACAGCCTGAACCCTCGTCCCACTGCTACCACTGAGCCTTCTGATACTGTCCAGAGGCAACTGCTGCCACTGCGCAGGCAAAGCAGATTCCACATCGGCCACATTCTGTACAGGCGGATTCCT
The DNA here is from genome assembly GCA_031216915.1 of Pictodentalium vernedei. Lineage (NCBI taxonomy): Eukaryota > Metazoa > Mollusca > Scaphopoda > Dentaliida > Dentaliidae > Pictodentalium > Pictodentalium vernedei. The sequence goes on from CM062292.1 coordinate 462,872,208, forward strand.
TGCTAGAATACAACGTCCAAGAAAATCCCAGATGTGTTCTAATGGATTCAAATCGGGCTCATAACAGGCTAAGGTAATGTTGTAATAGCGTTGTTCTAAAGGAATGCTCTCACAACACAGGAACGACGTGGCCTTGCATTGTCGTCCATGAATACATGGCGAGTATCCTACGGCTGGTGGTCAAAATGAGGCACGACAACCGGGTTGAGAATGTCCCTGATGTATTGGTGACCTTTGAGATTGCCACGTACAGTCACAATATTAAGTTTACAATCATGAGAGAGACATCCCCAGATCATTACTGATCCTCCACCATATGGAACAATAGGCCTGATGTTCCTGGGCACGTAAGCAGTATTTCTATACCCCCACACTCTCATACGACCATCTATGACGTGAAGCAGGAACCTACTGTCATCTGACAAATGGGCTTTCCTCCAAGTTCTGAAATTTCAGGGTTGTCGTACCATATACCACTCCAAACGTCGACTTTGATGCTGATTGGAAGAGCTGGACGCTTGATGACTCTTCTGGATCTCATACCCAGTGTTTTGAGACGGTTTCGAACAGTTCTGTTGAACAAACGCCCGTTGGGGAGCCAAAGGCATTGCAAAACCCCACTTAAAGCAAAAAGATCACGCCTAACAAGGCGTGTCAAACTCCGATCTTCCAGAGGAGAGGCATTTTGGGGTTGTCTAGGCCTTGTTCGGTCCTTAACATCGTTGGTTTGTTGATGTTTTCGGAGAAGTCTGCTGATGACAGAATGACTATAGCCAAGCTGCCTTCCTATGGCTTTGAATGACATGACTGTTGCATGCATGCCAATGGTTTGCCATCTTAGTGCCTCTTGCAGTCTCCCCCTTGTTCACGACAACATTTATTGATGAAAGAAGTGGCAGATTATCTTGTTTATTCCCAGTTATTACATGTGAATGATTGTTGTGACAATCGTGTGAAGTATGCTTCACGTGGACGGGGGTGGGTTTGGAGTAGGATGTTATGCGTGTCCCATCCAGGGCCATGAAAAGCTTCGAAATTCTATTCGATTCCAATCTTACTTTACTATTCAGTTCGATTCGAATCGTCTGCGCGTCTCGTTTATATTCGAATACTTTCAATGGAATGTAGCTTGTCACCAGTCATCTTCGTCGTCTCACAATACGTATAGTTCTAGTGGAAATGATACATAAATAATATTGAAAATACAGACTGAGTGTAGTTTCCGCTATCAAAACAGAAATAACGCCTGTACCGATGTCGCCAAATATGCCAATTCCAGTCTTACAAGTTTCCAATCAATATCAACGATGAGTTGTTACTATCGGCTTTCCTTGTGCGGTGTATTGTACCGATGATTCTCACACCCGTTTCTGTTTTTGAACTATAATCCTTACTGGGTAATATTCCAACTACATCACCAAAACATGCTTTTGTCGAATGAAAGCCTTGGTGATGTAACTGGAATATTTTATCATTCGGAACTTGAGCCATCACAGTCGGAACAAATCAGATTTACAGCATCCCCTTCCCCCTAATCGGACATTTTCAAGACGCCCCAGATTCGATTCGAGATTCGATTCGAAGCGAAAATGGGTGATTTGCAGGTCTCTAACCCCTCATTTTCCAAACTTTACATTTACAATTAGGTGGGGAGGTACGGAATAGTGCCACACATATCCTATCTACTGGACCAAATGCTAGCTGAAATAGTGGACAGTGTCTGGACGGCTGGTCTTGAAGCAGTTGAAGCGTTGACCATATACACAGCTTCTTGCTTATCAGTAAACTGTAATTGCTGAAAAGGTTGCTACTGGATCCACTGTATATGCATGTGCCAGAACAGTCTGAGGAGCTACTAGAACTGTAGGGACGACAAGAGGACCTACGACAGGATCCAAGACAATAGCGCTGTCGAAACGACGACACTCTATTAGCTGTAGTAGATGGGGTGAGTGGTGGGTAGTGTCTTGCACGCCGTTACACCTATCCAATACAAAAACATGCCTGGCAATTATGTGGATAATTTGCTCACCAGGTGCATGTATAAGTAGAAGTTGGATTGACAAAACATTTCTTAACTATAACATTTCTTCTTATCCAACAATTAACAAATCCAAATTGTATACCTACCTCAAAGAAGACTCACTTGCTGCGCTAGCTATGTACTCGGTGTATGTGAGCAAAAACATAGCTACAGGGTGCACTTAGAACCACTCGCCGCAGTAGTGCGTTCAAAAAGTGTTAGGTGTTTCAGAAGCCATAATGATGGGTACAGTGCCTGTAAAGTTTGCCAATCGAAAGTCAGAAAGATTAGAATAGCACCCACTACAGGGGTTTGGGTGTAATGCATCCGTCCTTCTGGAATGCAGTTCAGTTCCATGTGAATTCACTGTTGTTCCAACATGTCATTAACTTCCGGAAAACAACACACTAACACGGCTCGGCTGTGTAAACCGTAGGCCGTCCCTCGGTTGCTTCTTGCCAGTTGGATGTGAAACTCGCCAAAACGAAGACTCCAATTTTTTACGGCTCCTTATCACATCAGCTTAGTGATTTTGGACATTACTGAAACGTCAATAATCTTGATTGCAATGTTGAGTAAAATTGGGCATTCGAACTCAGCAAAAATTTACTTCGAACTCATCCCCAAAACTTAGGCTCACACCAAGAATTTACCTTGAAACATTCGAGATCAGTTTAAACGGAACTTAGCCAATTCGAGCTTAATTATCGCCTGCGTTGGTATTTTGGCTAGAGTTAATCCAAGGGGGGATTTATTTTGGAAAATAAAAAAAAATAAAACTCGAGGTGTGCTAGAACAGTGGATCTCGAAAAACCTTCCTTTCCATAGAAATTTCCAGTAGGAATGTTTAAACCTCTGAAGATCGCTCGCCTCAAACACCTGCGAAATGATTCTTTTTTTTTTTTTCATTTATCACCTTTTTGGTAATGTTTCTCTAATGAGGATTTTTACGAGAATTGTATAGAGAAGATGATTTTTCTTCTTCCATTGTAAGCGATGACTGGGTTTAGGAAAGCCGATATCGAAATAAACCTCACGTTTCCATACAGATTTCCCATTGGAATGCATCCGTCAGATTTGTAATTTTCCAATTATTGCCGTTTTGTGACTCGTGTTACTCTAATTGGAAAATATGTAAGAATTACGACATCGCGAAATTGATAGGAATGTTGACATCGCCCTTGTCACAAAGAGTTAAAAAGAAATTATCAGCTGTTTTTTTCTGTTATATATTAAATTTGAGAAGAAGACAAAAAAATAAAATAAAATATGACATTTTTGGAGATTAATAATCCAATTTTGAGAGGCAAGGCGGTTCGCCGATTTTTAGAATTGAAGAGGAATATTCGAGAGAGCAATATGGCTCGAGATGAAACGAAAGATGACCAAGTTGTTTAAGCCCGTGACAGAAATAAAAAAAAAGATAGTCAACGAATTGAAACCCTTGAGAAAAAAACAGGACGCATAGACATCCCCCCCCCCCCACCCCCTGTTCAGTATCCGCCGAGTGTTTCGCGAGGGAGACGATAGAAATCTCTTCAAAAATGACAAAAGAGTAGAAACAACCGAAGACTACAATTTGATCTTCGAAGATCAAGAATACGAAGGTACTAACGGATTGTGGAATTTGCTCGCGTTGGCTAAACCTAAAGATTAAGAGGAAAAAGGTTACAAAACATGCGGCAATCTCCTAGTACGGACGAACGTCATGAGAAAAAAAACGATTACAGAGAGACGAGACCGTAAGCGAGCAAAAGTTCGAGTTGGGAGAATGTGGTGAAACGTATACGGGATGTGAATAAAGTATTCGCCAAACCGGGCACCGGACAGGTATTGCCAGTCCGATCATTCCTTGCGATCCTAATGCGCTGCTGGAGGGATTGGATCTCTTTATGGCGAGTCGAGAAGAAACTGGTAATACCGGAGTTGGAAACGAGTTGGTGAGCACATGTGACGATGCGACAGATGGTGTTGAATAGAGAAACGTATAAATCGATCATGAACGCGTTGAAAGAAGAGGGGAAATAAAACAATAGTAAATAAAATGGGAAGGAAAAAAATTAGTTAAATTAAAACAATAAAATTATTTATAAAATAAGATAAGACGAAAGAGAAAATTATGTTAGTGATAAAGAACAGAGGACTTTTGAGATATTACATCTACAGTGGTTCGGGTTTGCTGGATGCGATGATGAGAGCTCTGTTGTGTGTCTTTACCGGTGATGTGTCAAAAAAGATACCTTCAACCGCCGTAAAGGTGAGAAAGAAGACAGCGATGGATGTGTGTAAACAAGCTGTGACGGAAGCAAACACTAGAATCTCTTCCGAAGCTGGCAAGAGAATGTGGGTAAACAAGCTGTGACGGAAGCAAACACTAGAATCTCTTCCGAAGCTGGCAAGAGAAGTGCTGATTTACTACAGAAATTGATAAGACCGCCACCAGCTAAAACGAAATTATCATTGAAATCAGAAGAGATTCTAGCCAACATGAAACATGTAAATTTCAAGTGATTTAGTGACGTACTGATACAGGAACTGAATAAGACGTTGAAGAACAGCGGATCGGAATTGAAAAAGTCAGACATAAATTGAAAACAAAATTATTATATACAATAAAATAAATAAATAAAATTAGTTTAAAAAAAGCCTAAAAAAATAACTTGAAAAAACACAACGAGAATAGAAATCAAAGATTTATCGTGGAATGCACAAAGAATGACACATCAAATCAGAAACTCTTTCCCCAAAGCATAAAAGAATTTATAGTGGTAAAATCGAATTGTAGGAAGACGAATCTGTTGATGAACTTGTTGTTGCGTCTGGAGTAGTTGGATTATGATAGATTGTTCGTTTTTGACAAGAGTCTGTTTCAACCCGAATACGAATTATTGCGAAAAGCTCTGAGCGCAATCTTTCCAAAGGACATTATAATGAGAATCTTCGATCACCGAGACGAATTCGAAAAATATGATCCATTGCTCACAACAATCTTGTAAGAAAGAGAGAACTCGGAAATAATAAAACGTCTAATGCGGAATGTCAATTTTATGAAAATTCGAACGATGTACACGATCCTCGCGACTTGAATTTGGAGACAGAAATCTCATGAATGTTTGGTGACTTGATGTTGGAAAACAGAATCGATGCGAATCTTACGACTTTTGTGGACATCACAGCAACGTGGACTGTTTCTATATTTCTCCAAATTAGTTCAGCTTGACGAGACAGACCATAAGAGAGAAAGCAGCAAGAATTTCCATCACAATTACGATGACCACGTGGCCAACGATATGAGCAAAAAAGAATTTAAGAGATTTTGTAAATTGGTGTGGAATTGCGCACCTTATAATTTCGTTATAATAGGTCTGATGAGTAGTAAATATCGCAGAGAATATAGGAATGGATTCCTCTATTTTTATATTCCAGACAATTGCACTCAATAATGAACAAAAATAAGCATATTAAGTAGAAGTAAAAAAATAAATAAATAGATGAAAAAATTAAAAAAATAATACAGTTATTAAAATATAAAAAAAGAAAATTTTGCGAAAGGATAGCAGAGAAGATGGGAAGAACAACCGACAAAACTCAACTCATAATGAAATTCAATCCGTCGATCGAATTGAAGAGGGATAAAAAGTATGAGAATGCACTGATAAATGTGTAGACGTAATATTCGTTTCCTAAATTACAAAAAAAAAAAAAATAATATGTTAATATTCGAACGAACAGATTGGTTCACGATTCGCATCCCCAAAGGCAGTTAAGACATAGTCGATCTGAACGTACTCATTCAGACTAGAACGAAGATTGATGGTTGGGGAGTAACTGCTATCAACATAACTGCCAATGTCAACACTCTGCGAACGATACTGGGCATGAGAGAGGGAAATCGAGTGGATTTTAGAGGAGAGGACACATTGGAAAAGATGTTGGGATTCGATCGAGACACGTACAAGGGACATGCGATATCAGAAACCATTCTCTCTGTCAAGAGCATTTTGGTAAACGTGGAGACGATCTGTGGAAGTTATGTGAAGGGTGGCACACAGCCCACGATCTACTCTTTCCTTCCGGACGTTTCTCCGGGCTACTAGATCATAGAGCTACCACGAAAGCAAGTCTATCTGTCTGTGTTCACTCATACTTTATATTATACATTATTGCCACAAGGGTTTAATCCCTGTTTTCGAATGCCAGTCATGAAACCCAGAATTTTCCGATGGTTGTTTCTGAATATCTACCCCGATAACCTGGAAATTCATATAACAGAACCGGGAATCAAAGGTTTCAAAAAGCTTTGACTTATCAGATACCTGATAGTACACTACATAGGGAAATGGAAGAATCCTCTGTTTTAAAAAAATATATGGTGATGGAAACTGCCTTTTCCGTGCACTAACATTTGTAATTACTGGTAAAGAAAATCAACATGACACAATTAGATTATTAATTGTTGGTCATATGAGGAACCTCGTAATTGATGTTTTACAAAAGGTGTTGCCAGACCTTAACAGAAACTTAGCACACTGAAAATGTCTAGGTGTGAGCTAAACAGAGACTTAACGTTAAAAATGTGGAAATAAATTTGAAAAATATTGACTGGATGAGGATTAAATGATAACGAGGAACATGTATGATTTATATAAAAGCCATGGGAAGAGAAGGAACACAGAAACTGACATAAACACTAAGTTAAACATGACATTCTGAGCTAAACAGAATATAAATGTAAGTAAATAAATACAAAAGTTAAGAGAACGGTTTAAAACACATACGCTGGGGGTTAAATAGTGGTAGAATGATAATAAGCACCATATAGAAGCAATATAAAGGCCACGGGATGAGAAGGGTGTCGGAGCTGCTCTGAATAGCAACATTAACACACTGAAATTGTCTAAGTGTGAGCTAAACAGAAAACTCAACGTTAAAAAGCTGACGAGAACTTTGAAATTCAGTGGACAAGGGTGAAACCATGGTATAATGATAATGAAGAACATATATGAGGAATATAAGCACCATGGGAAGAGAAGGAACACAACAGGTGACCTAAACACTAAGTTAAACATGAAATTCTGTGCTAAACAGAAAAGTAAACGTAACTAAAAAATGTTAAGAAAAAGGTTTAAAATGCACTGGTGAGAATGAAATAATGGTAGAATGATAATAAGCACAACATGGAAGCAATAGAAAGGCCACGGGATGAAAAGGGTGTCGGCAGCTGACCTAAACAAACACTTTAATAAACTGAAAATGTCTAAGTGTGAGGTAAACAGGAAACTTAACATTACAAATAGGATGAGAAATTTGAAGAAAATCACTGGTTAAGGGTTGATGATGCTAGAATGAAAATGAGGAACATGTATGATGGAATATAAGCACCATGGGAAGAGAAGGAAAACAGCAGCTGACCTAAACACAAATTTGAACATGAAATTCTGAGGTAAACAGAAAAGTAAACGTAACTAAGAATGGTTAGAACAAGTTTTAAAAAACACTGGGCGAGGATAAATAATGGTAGAATGATAATAAGCACAATATAGAAGCAACGTAAAGGCCATGGGATGAAAAAAGGTGTCTACATCTGACCTAAACAGAAACTGTAACACACTGGAAATGTATAAGTGTGGGAAAAAAAGAAGAGTTAACGTTCGAAATTTGATAAAAAATTTAAAGAAATTCACTGGAGAAGGGTTAAATCATGGAATAATAATACCGAGGAACACGTATGATGAATATAAGTGTCATGGGAAGAGAAGGGGGCACAGCAGCTGACCTAAACACGAAGTTAACATGACATTCTGGGCTAAACAGAAAAGTAAACGTAACTAAATAACGTTAAGAGAACACACCGGGTGAGGATTAAATAGTGGTAGAATGATAATAAGCACCATATGGAAGCATTATAAAGGCCATGGTATGAAAAGGTGTCAGCAGTCGATGTAAACAAAATATGTAACCCAATGATAATGTCAAAGTGTGAGCTAAACAGAAATCTAAACGTTCAAAATTGGAAGAAAAATTTCAAGAAATTCATTGGGCAAGGATTAAACCATGGTAGAATGATAATGAAGAAGATGTATGATGAATATAAGCACCATGGGAAGAGAAGGGACACAGCAAGTGAGTTACACACTAAGTTAAACATGGAATCATGAGCTAAAAAGAAAAGTAAACACAACTAGAAAATGTTAAGAAAAAGGTTTAAAACACACTGGTGAGGATGAAATAATGGTAGAATGATAAGAAGTACTACATAGAAGCAATATAAAGGCCATGGGATGAAGATGGTGTCGGCAACTGACCTAAAACTTCAACACACTGAAAATGTGTAAGTGTGAGCATTAAAAATTTGATGAACAATTTGAAGAACTTCAGTGGACCAGGGTTAAATGATGCTAGAATGATAACGAGGAACATGTATGAGAAATATAAGCACCATGAGAAGAGAAGGAACACAGCAGCTGACCTGAACACAAAGTTAAACATAAAATCTGAGTAAAATAGAAAATTAAACGTTGCTAAAAATGGTATGAAAAAGGTTTAGAATGCAGTGGACGGGGTTTAAATAATGATAGAATGATACTTAGCACTATTTTGAAGCAATATGAGATGAAGAAGGGTTAAATCATGGAACAATGATAATGAGGAATATGTATGAGGAATACAAGTACCGTATGAAGAGAAGGAACACAGCGTACATCCGTAGACAGGACCTGGAATTTAATGGCTCTATAATGTGTTTTGAAGTAAATTCCAAGTTAAAAACGTTTCTTCTGGGGGTCTCGTACAGATCAGAACAGTACGCGCCTTCGAATTATTGGGACCTCCTAGACATTTTCACTGAAAAAGCACTAGACATCAACCAGTCTCTAATTCTCATCGGGGATTTTAATTCGGACCTTCTTCAGACCACAAGAAAATTATATGAAATTATAACTCATTATAATCTAAAAAATTATATAGATAAACCCACACGAGTTACTGCTAGTAGCAGCACTCTTCTTGATCCAATATTGGCCAGTGATCAAATCGACATAATGGAATGTGATACCCTCGATCTTGAGGTTTCCAGTCACCTCGCAGTCTACTGCTGCATTAAATTTGATTATCCGTTAAATACACCCTATACTAGAGTTGTTAGGAATTATAAAAATGCAGATTTCGATCTTGCGAATGATCTTATTACCCAGGTGAATTGGGGTGATTTAATTCAAAATACTCAAGACATCAATGTGGCCACTGAAAATTTTACTCACACATTTTTGGATATAATAGATAGATGTATCCCAAAATCTACAGTTGTTATCCGCCCGAAAGATAAGCACTGGTTTTCATCAGAATTGCGATGTAAAATACGTCAGCGAGACAGATGTAGGAAAAAGGCCATGAGGTCCTTGTTACAGGAAGATTGGAATAAATACAAATCAATACGAAATTCAGTAAATAATATGAAAAAATATGCCAAACGCCAGTATGAATCAAGCCTTGAAAATTTATTATTGACTGAAACATCCTCAAATAATTTCTGGCACGTTATTAAGGAATTGCTCAATAGGAGAAAATCACCCGGGATTCCACCCCTATACAAATGTGATAAAAGCACGCCCAGTAATGTAGCAATAACAGACGAAGAAAAGGCAAATTTATTAAACGATACTTTTATAAAGAACGGAGATATTGAAGACACAGATCACAAACTTCCGAAATTCGCTGCTCAATGTAGTCTTAAATTGAATGAAATTGCCTTCGACGTCGAAGACAGTGTCTCGGCTATTAAGTCTTTGAAAGCTAACAAAGCACACGGTCACGATAACATCAGCGTGAGAATGTTAAAAGGTACAGTGCTAAGTATCTCTGCTCCCCTGTATTTACTATTCCAGCTTTCATTCAGTTCCTGCAAGTTCCCTGATAGTTGGAAGAAAGCAACTGTTATACCTGTGTATAAATAGGATGACCCAGCAGATAAATGTAACTATAGACCGATTTCACTCTTGCCATGTCTTGGTAAAGTACTGGAAAAAGTTGCCCTAAAATATATTTTTTCTTCCAAGAAAAAATAATCTCCTCTATCAATATCAGTCTGGTTTCATTCCTGGCCATAGCACAACATATCATCTAATAGAACTTTATCATTCTCTGTGCGATTCTCTGGATGACAGACTTCAGACCTGTTCGATATTTTGCGATATTTCGAAAGCATTTGAAAGAGTATGGCATCAGGGACTGATCTTTAAACTTAAAGAATATGGGATGGTCGAAAAAACGTTCTTGTGGATTGAAAACTACCTACTAAGGTCGTCAACAAAGAGTGTTGATTAACAATGCTTTCTCTCAGTACAAAACAGTAATTGCGGGTATCCCACAAGGATCAGTGTTGGGGCCATTTTTCTTCTTAGTTCACATCAATGACCTGGCCAATGTTCTCGATTCATTAGCGCGGATGTATGCTGATGATACATGCCTGACCTCCTGTAGAAATGAAATAGAAACTCTGGTAAATGCTATGCACCACGACATGGAGAAAATAAATATATGGGCCAAACAATGACTAGTCTCATTTAACCCCCATAAAACGAAGGTAATATTCTTCTCGTACACACCAAATCCCGACCTTCCATATATTACTTTTAATAATATTCGCCCATGTAACTCTCACAAACATTTAGGAATATTTATCCAAAGCAATTTAAAATGGGATGTTCAAATTAACGAAATTTGTAAAAAAGTTGCACCCAGATTATCACTGTTAAGGAAACTTAAATTAAAACTTTCTCGTAAAACCTTGGAAAAGTTGTACCTATCATACATATTACCTCTTATGGACTATGGGGATGTTGTCTGGGACTGTGCGCCTAATTACCTTCTCAAACGACTCGATAGATTATATGTGGAAGCAGGACGCATTGTCACAGGTCTAACAAGATCAACCTCTACAGAGAATATTCTTTTGGAGTTAGGCTGGTGCAGTGTAGCACAGCGTCGTGAAATACACAAACACTGCACAATGTATAAAATAGTAAATCAAAAAATCCCTGATTATTTAGTTAACTTATTACCTCCGCGTGTTGTGGACCGAGGAACCTACAGCCTACGCAACGCAGATCATTTTACCATGTATCAATCCCGAACCGAACATTTTAAAAGATCCTTCTTGCCATCCATGGTAGTGGCTTGGAACAATTTACCTCAATATGTGTCATCAGCTGAAACCGTAAATGAGTTTAAAACTAAAATTAAGCTATTAAAATTAAATCCTGTCGTGAAATCTCCGCTTTATTTCTTCTCCGGAACAAGGAAACTGAACATTCTACATTGTAGGTTAAGGAATGGCTGTAGCGAACTGAACGGTGATAAATATGCAAATTATATATTTGATACATGCAGGTGTAGTTTTGGACACGTACTTGAAAACAGTTTTCATTACTTCTTCGAATGTCCTCACTACGTAGTCCAGCGTGAAATCCTCTTTAGACGACTTTCTCAATTTAACATTACCTCCACAGACGATGTTCTTTTCGGAAAACCTAATTTATCTCAAAATGAAAACAATCTGATTTTTAAGTTAGTACAGTCCTTTATTTCAGGTAGCAATCGTTTTAGTTAACTCTCAAACTTACCCCTTTTTGGTGTGCCTTCTCTCCATCAAGTTAAGGCTCGATGATGATTTGCGATGGCCGCATCCGTACGATAAGGACACAACACTCAACTATCCTCTGCTTTCTTTTGCTTTATACCATCTTATCCCATACCTGCATGTCATGTCTTTGACTTCTTTCCAGCTACTATGAATTGGTTTGAAGCATGTTTATTGTATTGTAGATATAAAATGTTTTTGTTTTGTTTTTTGTTTTGTTTTTTTTTTTTTTGGGGGGGGGGGGTTGTTTGCTTTGTTTTCGCATATTTTTGTTAGCTGCCATTGAATGTTTTAGGAGAGGAACTTGTATAAGTTTAATAACTTTTGTTCCAATCCTTTTGTCAGTTTTCAATCTAATGACAATAAAATATGTTTAAACTAAGGAACACAGCAAATGACCTAAACACTAAGATGAACATGAAATTCTGAGCTAAACAGAAAACTAAACGCAACTAAAAATGTCAAGATAAATGTCTAAAATGCAGGGTATGAGGGGTTAAATCATGGTGGAATGATAATAATCATCATATAGCAGCATTATAAAGGCCATGATATGGAAATAGGGTGAGTAAATAACCTGGACAGAAATTTTAACATTATTGGACACGTACGCTGACGCCGACCGATCGAGCCATGCCATAAGTTAAAAATGTACATGTACGCACATCCGAAAAAGTCAGAAAGACACACTTCGTAGAGCATTACAAAATCGAGATGAAGTGTTGAAATTGAAATTACGTCATCAAGATTTGAGCAATGTACACTAGAAAACCGCCTGAACCAAAACGCAATTTAATAAAATAGCCCAAGCGCATCGTAATCGAAAAGGATTGCCCGCTTGACTCAGTTCCACAAAACTGAGATATGATTTCATATGATTGTTGGCGGGATTGGCCACCAAGTGCTTGGGTATAGGAACTCTGTCGGGACTGGCCAGAGCCTGTGTGCAGAAAATCATGAGAAACAGTTTGTTTCGGAAAAGGGAGGGAGTTGTGTGTCGAATCCATATGGGTGGTAAAGGATTGTATCTGGCACGCGTGAAAGGTAGGAATATTTTAAGCTCACGGAGGCGGACTCTGTCTCTATCAGAAGAGGGGAAAGAGTTTGAATGACGGTCGTGGACATGTTATAAAATTAATAAAATAAAATAAAAAAATGAATATGCCAAAAAAAGGAATTAAGAAGTGTCAATATATATCCCGACGTAACGACGACTGTATTACCGACGACACCTACTTTGAGGGATAGAGGTAACGCGTTTGGCATCTATCAGATCTTTAAGATTCAACATTATTTAACTACTGAAAAAGATAGATGTTCATTGCTCAAAATCAGTATGCGTGAATGACAAAATTGGTCGATGGATTGGATCTGACTCTCATCAACGTATCCATTTTTATTAAGTGCTGCAGGAATGAATCTCTAATCGGCCGTGGCTAGCATTCCAGCCGTGTTGGTGATAGAGGGTGTTGCTCTTGCAGGTTATTGAGCACATTTGGAGCATTCGTTAGTAAAAAATTATCCTTGAAGGCCAAGAAACTCGAAAAGATGAAAGTGTTGTCTGACGCGAAAATCAACTCCATAAGCGACATATTTTCTGGAAGACGGAAGGCTTTCCGATGGGGCATATCGCTACTTTCTCGCGGAAAAGGATAAACTCGATGTGTTGAATGAAGGCACAAGAATAAAATCTCCTCAGATAATCAAAGAGGAAATGAAACATAATCTGATGGGAAAAGGTTTAGGAGAAGCCAGAGAACCTTTTCGTAAACTATTGGGAAAAAACAAAGATCCAGAAAGAGTGACAGATTTAATATTAAAAAAAATTATATTATATATTTTAGAAAATAATAACAAAAAAAATAAATAAATAAAAACTTTAGTAAAACAAAAAAACAATGTATTGCGTAAAATGGTAGAAATCTCAGAAAATCTTGCGAAAATTGAAAACTTAAAATAATAGACAGATACTTCGTGGCACTTGTAAAGTGTACGGTTTGACTAAAACCCAATTCGTCACTAGAGTTGGAGAATGGTCAGCAGACTCATCAATAATCTTCCCTTTGAAATGCAGCTGCTAGGATAAAGATTACCGGGAACGGTCACGAAACTGAACAAGAGACTGAATAAGATCTATTCCGAAATCATAGAGCAAACCCATCAATCGAGTGGATGGAGCTGCTGGCAGTTGCGATCTTTGTTACTCGAAGCATTCTGCACAAAAACTCGGAACGATGTATGCAACAAGAACATGTTAACAGATGTAAAACAAATAGTCAATCCCACGATGACAAAACAATTCGAACGTTCTCTAATCAGTAAGCTCATTGACATGAAACGCCGCTTCGGAATGAAAAATAAAAATGCAGTTTACTGATGAATTAGCGCGCGAACCACATAAGACTATAATGCTCAGATTTTGAAAGAGAAGAGTATTCGTCAAAGGATTGGATCAGGTGTGGGCAACCGACCTGGTGGACATGCAATCGCTGTCTGGACACGGCAAATGTGTGAAACATCTATTGACGGTCAAAGACGTGATTTCGAAATATGGATGGGTGAGAGCGTTGAAAATAAAATCAGGATCGAGTGTGGCTGAACCTTTAAAAACTCTTCTGCAAAAAACAGAGAAATTGTGGATGGCTAAAAGTCGAAAATTTTACAACGTTCGCGTCCGTCGACTCGTTGAATCTATTCCACAGAAAGCGAGGAGAAGGTGAGCGCAATCGAACGATGGAATAGAACCATTAAGGAGAGAAAATACACAGATATTTCACCGCCAACTCAACTAAGAATACTTGAATCTCTAAGAAGATTTAGTTGACGACTATAAAAACGCGCGCGACAGTTTCGCGATCCTCAAAATGAAAAGGACGTCTATGTCTACGCCAACCTCTATCCATTAAAAATAGTGGCGGCGACAATACGTCAGAAATTTGCTGTTGGTGATTGGGTGAGAATTTACAAGTTGAAAAACATTTGGAAAAAGGTTATACACCTATATGGACGGAATAAATCTTTGTCCTGGTTCGAGTCGGCTACACCAACTCCGTCACTTATGAGATAGAAGCATTGGATGATGAAGAAATCACGGGAAAGTTCGATGAACTGCATTTGCAAAAGACCACGTTTTTTAAAAGAAAAGATATATATATATATATAAGTAAAAAATAAATAAGAATAAAAAAATTAAAAACTATAGTGAAATAAAAAATTGAGGAACATGTTAAACATAACGTAAGGTATAATAAGAGAAGAAAGTATTCAAGATTAGGGAATGAATGAATATTTACCCGTGGCGAGAACTAGTCTCAATAATGAAGGAGAGATAAGACTCAATATCGAAATGCAAGATCTCTTTCTCAGTCACATTGAAAGTTATCTCCAGGTAAAAGAACGATGAACGAAAAAAGGATGGTAGCGATTACGCCAATGATGATGTCATTAGCTTGATGCATATTTTCAACAGTATGTCATATAAACTCTCATGTCAAGAGACAGAAACAGTCTTTCACCACGATGTTAGGACTTTCGAAATATTCCGATGATTTCTCCAAATCTAAAGAACTCAATTAACTGTGGATGAAAGACACCAGCTCTGATGCGACTGTCGACAATGTGAGTGCAGGCTCGGGATTTAAACACGTCGTTCATGCATTTTTGCATAGAGGAACGTTCTCATTTAGAATTCCTAAGAAAAACATTTCTGGCTTTGCAGAAGATTACGACAAACTCGTCTACGGACTAAAACATAATCTCACACTAGTTCATAAAAATAACGACGATATCACCATAACAGCGCCCGCAACAAATGCCGGAAAGTTGCATCTGAGCAAAGTGTAATGGTTCATGCCAAGCGCACTACAGAACAACGATCAAAGAATGAAACTTTTCTATATTATCAAATAAAAAAAACAGATTACCTGTTGCTTTCGTAATGAGACCGTCTGATATTGCAAACGTTCCAACATCGACTCAGTTTAATTTCTAGATTGTCTGTGAAATCATTTTTGGAAAAAACGCGTTTCATTATATATAGAATAAATAGGTACTAGGGACAGGAAACAGATTTAAACCACGAGTAGGATGAGGGTTTTAACCACGAGGCTTGCCGAGTGGTTAAAACACTCATTCTACGAGTGGTTTAAATCTGTTTCCTGTCCCCAGTACCTATTTCTTTTATTTCTACCATGCTCTTTATCATTTCTCCACTTCGTCACTTAAAACCAACAAACATTTCGAAAACGCCCCTTCTGTTGACAGTTCAATGAAAAACTTTAACGTGCGTATGAATACATATCGACTGGTGAGGTAGCACAAGCAGACGCAGAAACACATGAGTTTTGCTTATCTTTGCGTCTGTGGGCAGTACTTCCGTCAGCACGTGATGTTTGATTAACAGCTACGCACATCGTCAATGCTTATTGAACTGAACTTGTATTTTCAGTCAAATTAATATTATCGGCCCTCAAATTATACTCTAAATGTGTAATTGTAATCAACTTTATACTTAAATAGCCATTTAATATCGTACCAGTGCCGTAAACGACACCTGATCCGACGCTGATTGTCGAAAACATCGTGAAGTGTGAATGTATTGAAGTCGGGAAATTCGATCATGTCAAAGGTCAAGTTCACTTTAGTTCCTACTATAGGTTAAAATTTTTGTTTGGGAAATCTCATTGAAAACGTTTTAAGCACAGTAGACGCTTTTAACCCTAGAGGGATTAAAAGCTGAAATTTAACATGCAGGCTTTCAACATGTAGTGACGTAGTTGAGCATGGTAGAAAGTTAATATTTCAGACGGACAGGCTCAATTCTCAAAAAAAAAGAATCCATTTATATTCGATCATGCAGGTGTTTCTCAATTCCATGAGATATTCAGCGATAGGTTGCAGCACCTCAGTTGCGAAGAACGACCTTTTTAGGAAGTATGGCGATGCTGCAGACTTCAGATTGAAATATCATCATGTGGACGAATTGATAAGCACTCTGAACGTAACGCCCATCGAATAAAAGGTACCCTAGCTCCTGTTCCTGTCTGTTATCTGCAAACAGTTGGAAAAACTCAAGAACACCGTTCTAGACATCATCGTCAGGATGCAGTTCGATAGAAAAGTACCCAGGCCAACTGAAGCTTTTGCAGTTGTCATATCCGACAGACTGTTTACTTTTTAATCGGATGGAAGTAAAATGTCTGTCATTCAATAACTAAAAAAAACAAAACAACTTCCAAAAAGACTTTTCCAAACCTTAAAAAAAACTCGAAAAAACTTTAAATGTTTCAAAAAACATAAAAAACTTATAAACATGAAAAGACCTAAAAAGGTAAGTTTGAGAACTTTAGGAGTATTTAATTATTTTTCCTTCAAGTACTTTAGGTGTTCAATTCGATTAAACATTTTATCCCATTTTTTAAAGGTTTCCATTCACTACACAGATAGCTTTCAGATTAGTCATCTTCTTCTGAAATTAATTCTATCTCCAGCTTCGACTCTCAGGGGTGTTCCGAATGTGCTCGTTTTGGCATACTGATTCTCCATCTTTTCGAAATTTATATCGATCACTTTTTTCTATGCCATTTACCACCACGCTGATGACTGCTTTATTCTTGAAGTTGTTCGAAGTTCAACTCAATCAAAGGATGCATCCTCCTATCAGCATTGGATATTCCGTTTCCTCCATCTTCGAAAGACCATTCCGATTTGTCAGAATCTGATGCAACCCTTTCTTCTATCCACACGGTTATCAGCTGTCTCAAATATTGTATTTTCTCCATGACCCAAATCATACTGCAAGCATCCGTCATTGTCGCAGGATCGAGTAGATTCATGATCCAATGAC
The DNA here is from genome assembly GCA_031216915.1 of Pictodentalium vernedei. Lineage (NCBI taxonomy): Eukaryota > Metazoa > Mollusca > Scaphopoda > Dentaliida > Dentaliidae > Pictodentalium > Pictodentalium vernedei. The sequence goes on from CM062292.1 coordinate 462,889,713, forward strand.
GTCCTATGTCAAGATCGCCTTTCATCATATCTCTACTTTTCTCGAATTTACTGTCGTCCGTGTATTTTCTGCTGCCTGGACTTGAATCGTATTCCAGGTCGTCACCGAGACCAAATATTTTGCTACCATTCATGTCGATGCCGGAAACCATTGTTCCTTCTGATCGTTTGTTTAGGTACATATCATGCACATGCTTGATATAGGTTTGAGATTTCGCGAGAACAGAATACACAGAGCCTTTATTGACTGTGGTTGGTTCGATATCGTCTTCTCCGATTTGTGCCAGATTGACGATCTTATTAAATCCGGCGTTCAGATCGGTCTTTTAATTTCATTTTTCTCATTCAAAGCATTTACGATCTTTCGTTCCGTGCTATCTACATATTGTAGATAAGATATCGAATCTTGGAGAACCAGGATGCCTTTGTTCTCCTAGAGTCGATATCTTGTTAGAATTCACATCCACTCCGAAATTATATCAAGGCGTTCTTATAGTTGCATAATTGCAAAAATATAACGCAATTTCCAGTAACTAATATTGGAGCTGTGAGGTTTTGAGTTGTCAGATTCGGTTGGATTTTGGCTTGTTTTCAGAAAAAAATCGGTTTTGGTTCAGTGTTCAATGTATTAAAAACATATAGTAAATAGCACTTCAGGTTCCATAATCTGGAGAAAATTCGCAACAGTTTTTACGACATGACTCACAATCCTGTAATCTCCAGTGTGTTTAGACTAATTCCTTTTGTTCTTTCTCATGTTTTCTAGATCAGTTATTTAGCTTATTCAGTTGGAAAGAAACCACAATTAGTGTAACAAATGAATAATGTTTATCTAATATACTATTCAAAAAAGTAGGGGATATTCAAACTGATGTTGATATTTTCGGACAATGGTATTGGATACGTGTGAATGGACACATCAGTATGTTACCACGTTTAGTGTGGGTGATGCATGTCACCGGCCCATGAAAGCTTCGAGCAGGTTTTTTCGCACGAGCGCCGCGTTAATGTCTGTGGGGTATGTGTTGACATTTTTTTCTTGGTGTAAACTCGTTTATCAATAGTTTCTGGTCGAAACGTAACTTTTGATGTGTGCGAATACTGACACGTGATGGACGTTTACGTGCCATTGGGATGTTGGAAGCTGGCAACAGATAGATAGATATATAGATTAGATAGATTAGATAGATAGATAGATAAATAGACAGACAGACAGACAGACAGACAGACAGACAGATATATATTTGGCAGCACATTTAACAGATACAAATGCAATCATCAAAAAACAATAGATCAGTAAAAACATGTTGCTCGGGAATGTCATAGCCTATCTGGCTGTCTTCCTGGCATTCCCTTAAGTGATACTATTATACTTGGCAGAGGGGAACTGTTATTTACGTGAAGTGCTATTCGAAAGTGTCCTGCAGAGTACCATCCTTCAAGGATGGCCCCCGATAGTAGTTTTTTAGTCATGAAATTGTAATAATCAACGTATACCTGTTCATTGTAGCCTGTTGAAATATTAGTTTATTGAGTTGAACCGGTCTGTGTTGGTCCTTCTCTGTCATATGCGTTGTCATTGTATCGAAGCTGCAATAAGCCTCGAACTAGGGCGAAAGGAGTAAAAATAATAAGTCCATCCTGCGCCCTCTGCCCCTTTAAAAGTAGTATTACCAGCAACAGCAACAAGAATCACATCAATGGTAACAGCAACTCTAACTGGGTATAAAAGGGAATTTTTTTATTAACTTGAGCGGTATCAAATTTTAACCATGCTTGTTGATTACTTTCTTTTTCAGTGAAACCAGACTACACGGCCTCCCGCGGAGGGGGCTAGACTCGCTCCATTGGCGGTCACATAATCTGGTCGCTCTGAATGTTTTAAAGAGTTGTATTTTCCACTCTGGTGTTTGTTTATTTAGTTATTTATTTATTTGTGTTTAATTAGCGCACAATGGCTTATAGTGACCACAATATGAAGATGCAGTCAGGGTTAGTCAATAGTTTATTCACGTGTTGTCCACTTCAAAGGACTTCCCGCCCAAGCCCTAGGTGACTGGGTCCTATTTTACCAGTACAACAGAGCTTGTCTACCACAATAAACAAGCACTGCCTCTCTTCCCTGGGTTCCCATGGGAGTCTTATGTTTGTCAATTGGTTTTTGTTTCATTGGTAATGTGGCCAACAGTAGCGAGAAGGACCATACAGGCAACTTAACTTGCTTAGTCAAATGGTTGCAGGATGAGATCGAGAACATTTTGTAGATCAAGTTGACATTTAAAAAGCTGTTTTATACTATTCTGTACAGTCTGAACATTGTGGATTATCACATTCTATATGAGATGAGTACTGGTTAAAATACCTGTCTAACATTTTTTTAAACAGTCTACGGTCATATTGTTGGACAGCATGTTCCAGGTTGTTCCAGGAACGGGGAAACGTGTGTAAGGGGAGTTCAGCTGAAAATTTTGTTCTTAGTGTTCGGGTCTGGATTTGTCCACGCTGTCTGGTGTTCATACCAGAGGGATTTTGATATACATCAAAACAGTTGTTGAAGCTTTCAGGTAATTTGTTGTTTGACCAGTCATGCGTAAATAAGAGAACATGGAGATGATAAAGATCCCTAAATTTTAAAATTCGATGCTGCCTGAATAGGGGATCCGTATGGGAATTGTTTTTTTATTACTTATAATGCAAAGGGCCCTTTTTGTAATTTGAAGATTAAATTGCTTGAGGGAGCATGTCCCCAGGCTTGGATACCATAGAGTAGATGACTGTGCACAAGTGAAAAAAAGGGTTTTTAAGGCTTTTAGCGGGGAGTATTTTTTTGCTCTGTTGATTGAATAAATGGCATTTGCCATTTTTGCACATACTGCTGAGATGTGAGCTTTGAAATTGAGGTTTTCGTCTATAAGAATGCCTAATAATTTAACACTTGTGTTTTCATGATCATTTCCAATGGCCTTAACTGGAGTTTGGTGGAGTAATACAGATTCATTTCCAGTATTGTATGAATCACCTTTCGAATGAAGCAGGATAAAATTTGTTTTATCGGCATTCAGAGTAAGTTTGTTGGCTATACACCATCCGCTGATGTTTACAAGCTCCGAATTTACATTACTTATTAAGCTGTCTATGTTACTGCCAGATGTATGAGCTGTTGTGTCATCCGCATATGTCAAGATTTTCAAACGTGTTGAATTACATATATCATTTATATATATATATTAGGAAAAGAAGGGGACCCAAAATAGAACCTTGAGGTACACCAGGAGAAACATGGTCAAGGTCGGAAACTGTATCAAATTGTACATTCTGTTTACGATCATTGAGATTGTCTTGAAACCAAGATTTCGCCACACCTCTAATACCGTAATGTCCCAGTTTTTCGAAAGTATTATGGTCAATTGTATCGAAGGCTTTTGAGAAGTCCAGAAAGAGGGACAATGTGCAATCTTTTGACGGCTAGTCATTCTCAAGAGCGACATTATTCATGAGATGTAGAATCGGATGTATTGTGGAGTGATTCTTTCTAAACCTTTGCTATGCTTGGGGTGCAGATTACGTACAGTACGTGGAGAGTGGATTGTAACTAAAACACCCACGGAGTGGAGTATCACCCAGAGTATCAGTTTCAAATTCTGTACATATGGACAAAAAACACAAGCAAAGTTTTAGCCAATGGATCTCCGGGTTTAACCCAGAGGTCCATTGGCTGAAACTTTGCTTGTGATGGTTATGCTCTGCAACAAATTTGCAACTATTGCTCGGGTGGAATCTCCACTCTGCGGGTGATTTAATGATAATACACTCTCCACGTACTGTATACAGCTAATAACCTCCTCGGGACATGTTGGAGAAACAAAAAATGAATTAGTAGTACTATTATTGAGAAATTCCGAAAAATGGTGACCAGTTGTTGGTAATTCACACCTAACCGTTTTGAATACATTCACAAAAAAACAATTAAATTTGTTGGCAATGTCTTTGTGGTTGGTATATTCCATCCCTTCGTCAAGAAAACTTGGTGATAACACTTCAGTACGATTTGATTTGCAGATTGCTTGTCGCAATATTTCCCAACATGTTTAAGGTTGTTTTTGTTGGATGTTAGAGATGTATTATAATAGTCAGCCTTACAAACACGTTTGAGTCTATTAAAAATTATACAGTAATTTTTGTACTGTTCGACATTTTCGATTGTGGGAGACTTCAGTTTTTTCACAAGTATTATTTCTTTAATAATGATGATTGGAGCAGTCCAGATGTCATCCACAGTTTATGCTTAATAAACTTCTTCGGAATAGACACGCGTTTTAGAGGAAATGCAGTTTAAAATGCTTTGTTAAAGTTATCTAGAAAGCAGTCATAAGCTTCAGATGGGCATGCTGAAGTGAAAGTGTCCGAAAAATCACACGTATTTAACAGGGCCTTGAATTTGTCAATTAATAGGGTCTTAAATTTATCAACGTTCTCCTGTTTGAAGGATCGTTTAAGTATACGGCTGTCATTATCATTTTTTTCATGGAGCTCTTCAAAGTAAAATGTGGCAAAGTGATCGCTCACATCTGTAATTATGATTCCACAAGTATAGTTACTGGTATTATTACGAAATATACGGTCAATTAGTGTCGCTGTTTGGATAGTAATTCTTGTAGGTCTTGTGATAATAGGCATAAGGCCTTCGCAGAACATGGAATCAACAAAGGAGTGTGACGATTAAAACCAAGTAAATCGATGTTGAAGTCACCCATAAGGTAGACTGTTTTCTTTGCAGAGTTTATTTTATCCACTAATACGTATAATGTATTTAAAAACATATCAAGATCGGCTTTAGGGGCAGTGTTAGGTCTATAAATGATTCCAACAATGCATTTATGTTTCGTTGTTATTTCTACGAAAGCCCATTCAAACACATGGGGTATAAATATTGACAAGTCTTTGTAAAATAAGTAATCCTTTATAAATACTTCTACCCCACCCCACCGTCATCTTCTGGAGGTCGCGTACGAGTAATAAAGGGATGATAACCCTCAAGCTCATATGAAATGTTTTGTCGAATATTAAAAACTTCAGTTAGGCCAAAGATATCAAATAAATTCTTATTCGGTTGGATATCACAGATTTAATCACGAAGGTGGTCCCAATTGGAGTTAAGACTGCGGCAATTTATATTGAAGACAGAAAAGGTTTTGTTATTAACTGTGGGCAAGACTTGGATTTGTTCAGGGTTGTAATATTTACAATTAAGATCAGTCAACGAAAAGGGGGAGGAGATTGTATCATTTGTGTTATTGGTTATTGTGTCATTAAAATTTGACACAAAGTCATAATGACTACTGTTCTCGATCTCATCAAGGGTGATTGTATTAGCCATATAGTGTTGGTTTGTGAATTTTGAAGGTATTACATGACTAATTAATGAGCAATGAAATAAGTATTCGTTGTACTGACGATAGAAAAAAGACAAACTTTCAGATTACCTGAGGCAACCCCTCCCTCTGCCAGGCCTTAGCAAATATATTTACAAAACATGAAAACTTTTGGAGCACTTGGATGGGGACATTTTCCTTTCAAAATGTGCTTTTATCTCTAAACACAAGGGTTATGGAATTATCTCTAAACACAAGGGTTATGGAATTATCTCTAAACACAAGGGTTATGGAATTATCTCTAAACACAAGGGTTATGGAATTATCTCTAAACACAAGGGTTATGGAATTATCTCTAAACACAAGGGTTATGGAATTATCTCTAAACACAAGGGTTATGGAATTATCTCTGAACACAAGGGTTATGGAATTATCTCTAAACACAAGGGTTATGGAATTATCTCTAAACACAAGGGTTATGGAATTATCTCCAAACACAAGGGTTATGGAATTGGGAGTATGAACTCTTGACTAGAACATGAGATATTTTCACCAAGTATTGATATTGTGGGGAGGAGAGGTTGGGTTGTGGTAGGCTTGGAACCAAGAAGAAAAGGGGTATGAACTATTGACTAGAACATGGGATATTTACATCAAGTATTGGTATTGGGTTACTAGTTATTTTTCTTACCAAATTAATGGTAGTTTGTGTGGTAATAATAAAAATAATAATAAATGTATTTCAATTTGTAAAACTTGTTATCCATGGTGGACAAACACTCATTGTGGATAAAGAGTTAGGGAGTTGGCAAGAACTGTCTAGTAATGCTAATTTGAACAGAGTGAACTGCCCTGTTGGGGGGAGTATACCATTGGGAGAGAGCATACCACTAGAGTGTTATTATGTTTCCTATTCTCCCCAAAACACAGTCCATGACCCTCCAATGGAAGGAGCTCATACACCTCATTCCAATGAGGGGCCACTAGCTATGCCTTTGGGAAAGAAAATAATATTTTACGAGTTGGCAAGCTCACCCTAATGAGGAGTCACATGCCATGCCTCTGAGACAAAAATGAACATTTTTAGTTTTTCAAAAATATTTTAAAAGTGTCATTAATTTCCCGCGGGGGTCAAAGGATTAAAACATTGCCAAAAACTGCATGGTAAATGCTGATATGCGCAAACTGAATTTTGTGTGGGAGGCACAATACCTCTTGGAGGAAGCATGCCATCATTTTTTATTATGTTTTCAATTATCTTGTCAAAAAATGCTGATTTGCACAAGTTGAATTTGTGTGGGATGTATGATACCTGTGGAAGAGAGCATACCATCACTTTTTTATTTTGATATCCATAAACCTTCCCAAAAGCACAACATATGACCCATTGCCGGGAGGATCTTATTGTGCTTATTCCAATCAGGGGTCACAAGCCATGCTTCTGATATAAAAAAGAAACTCTTCAAAACATTTTATGGGTGTTTTCTGCTGCCACAGTGGGTAAAGGGTTAAGGAACTGGCGAGAACTACCCGGCATATCTGGAACATGAGAAATTTATACCAGGTATTGATATTAATGGTAGTTCTAAAATATTTCCAGGACTGCTCTCACTGAGCTGATTGATATTCCTCATCTACTAATTATGTATATAAATTTGAGTTTTCTAAGTGACAAGTTAAATTAAGATGAATGTACCATTTGTCTTAATTGACTTTATAATGAGTGGAGGAGGGGGTGGTAGTCTTGGAACAAAGAAATAGGGGAGTATGAACTGTTGACTAGAACATGAGATACTTACACCAAGTATTGATATTGTGGGGGAGGAAAGGGTTGGACTGGGTGGTTGTAGACTTGGAACCAAGAAAAAAGGGAGTATGAACTATTGACTGGAACGTGGGATATTTACATCAAGTATTGGTATTGGGTTACTAGTAGTTTTTCTTACCAAATTAATGGTAGTGTTTGGGGTAATAATAAAAATAATAATAAATGTATTTCAATTTGTAAAACTTGTTATTCATGGTGGACAAACACTCATTGTGGATAAAGAGTTGGGGAATTGGCAAAAACTGTGATCCTAATTTGAACTGTCCTGTGGGGAGGAGTATACCTTTGGTGGGGGGAGTATACCTCTAGACTTTTTTATATTTCTAATTCTCCCCAAAACACAGTCCATGGACCCTCATACAGCTCATTCCAATGAGGGGCCACAGATAGACTGCAGTGGCACAAATTCTCAACGTTACTCATTCGGTGATTAGCAGGTTGTGGTCACTCTAACGTCAGACAGGCGATGTTGATGGCAGACGTCGGTCAGGTCGTCCAAGTGTGTCAACTGCTAATCAGGATCGTTTCATCCGAACCACATCATAACGTAACCGCCATCAAAGAACCTCGGATATTGGACAGCAGCTGCACCGAGCGATAGATGTGCGAGTCAGTGGTTAGAGTACCCGCCTACACAGCTGGAATTGTACGCCCGACGACCTCGAATAATTCCACGTTTGACTGAATGTCACATCGCAGCAAGGAATAATTGGTGTGGAGCACGAATGCGCTGGGACAATCGTCGGTGGATCAACGTCATGTCTTCCGATGAATCGATGTTCACTCTCGACCTCCACGACAGGCGAAACAGAGTGTGGTGGCTGATATTTTGCTTTACGGTTCGATTCCGGTTTTGTGGCAAAAGGGAAAACCGACCAGACAATGCCTTTGCCCACAAACTGATCAAACCATCTTACTAGGTGAGAACTAGAAGTAAGGCGTGTATGGATTCTTATTACGTAGTCTGCCCCTCAAAACGTGTGAAATACTTCATTGTCACACATCGTCATATCAAATGATTTTAACGATTTTGTTTTAACTTTGAAAGAATAATATATAAAATTATAAATTATAATATCGTCGCTGTTGGTTAAAAGGTTAAAATCTTGAACGTTAAGTCATGATTCAATTCTTATGTGTATTCCCTTTATAAAACAGAACTATTTTATGACCGGACAAGATATCGATTTGGTTCATCTACAAGGCATCCACTTGACTAACCGTAATTCGATGAAGGTCTATTCCTAAAAGAAGAAACAAAACAACTCAGTCTCCACAAACTGTCAATATAGTGGTTCAAATACATCCCACACTGGAGTGTGGAAACCGCCTATCTATAGAATGTTAACGGAAATTGCAGAATTTAAAATATACTCTGGAAACTCAAATAAAGTGCGAAATATCAGTGCGCGATGTTCAAATGTCACATGATCAAGTAATAATCATGGGATAAATCATACGATCAACTGGTATTCGTGGGAAAAATTCTATTTATTTTATTTATTGGTGCTTTATGCCAGCATCAGCATCTTAGGCTATATCGTGGCGATGAAGGTATGTATCCCACAAAGACCACAATGAAATATTTCTAAAAAGTCGTTCAAATACGAAATGTGAGGAATAAAACCAATAAGTGTGAACCTTAATGAGAAAGTGACACCCATTATACAAAACAGTTGTGTGAATCAACCTGTGAAATAGATGTAGATAGATAAAAAACAATTTAAAATTTATTAAAAAGTTGATTACTTTCAAAAATGAGATGACTTTTAGCTAGCTCGTAAAATAAAATACATCTCTCAAAGATCCAATTGTTAAAAAAACTGCCCTCTAACATGATTAAAATCAGTACAATGTAAAAGAATGTGTTCCACTGACAACACCTGCTGGCAGGGGACATACTCTAACATACTTGTTACCCTCTAACAAAAATGAATGTGCATGTCGTGTGTAACCAATATGACACCGCGTAAAAACCGCAAGATCCTTTCTACGTTGATTACTGGACAGGTAGTGATCAGAAATAGTCGGTCGGAAGCGATGGAGCTTGTTATTAGTTGCCCCATCCCAATCCGCCTGCCAACATAGATTTGATGTAACAACTGATATGAGGCTTGAAATCACTGAACGGAATCTTAAATCAGTGAGAGGCTTGGTTGAAGCCTGTTTTGACGCACTGTCTGCTCTGGTGTTACCAGCGATACCTACATGTCCGGATAACCATCAAAACACGACATCACATTGGTCAGACATGAGAGTTGTTAACTTCTCACAAAGTTCCAAAATGAGAAGGTTCTTCGACTTGGGGTTGAGTAAAGCAAGTAAAGAGGAAAGAGAGTCGGAAAAAATAATCGACTTCTTTTCCAATACATCCTTGATGTGTTCAAGCGCTAGTTGGCTTTAAATTCAGCTGTGAGAATAGAACTTTTATTGGGAATTCTGATTGAGGTGAGCTGATCACAAGACACAACAGCTGATGATACTTTGTCACCATCTTTAGATCCATCTGTATAGATCCTTGTACATGTACTACACTTGGACCTTCTTTCGGCATATTTTTGTTTAAACTGCAAGGAATTGGTATCAGATTTTTTAGTAGAAGCAAGGTCCAAAATAACTGTAGGTTTTTTAAGATGCCAAGGAGGAATATTTGTTGTACGGCTTTCTTTTATTGTATGTGGTTCAATTTTGGCAAACTACATGTAGGGTTTAATTCTGATATCTAATGGAGGAATATGTTTTCTGGTGGCGTTAAAAGCATCAACATTTGGAGGGTCTGAAACACAGTTATAAGCAGGATTTGAAGAATGGGCCAACAGTTTAGATACATACTGGAGAGACAATTTAACTCTGCGCTTCTCAAGAGAAGGCTCCTCGGCTTCCACAAGCATCGAATCTATTGGCGATGTTCGAAAAGCCCCAAGACTAATTCTAATCCCACTATTTTGAATTGCATCAAGTGGTTTGAGGTATGATTGCCTTGCAGAACCGTAACCTATACAACCATAATCTAATTTTGATCGAACAAATGATCTACACAGATGAAGTAATGTTTTTTGGTCAGCACCCCAATCAGTGCTACCAACAATCTTCAGTAGATTTAGTGCTCTCTTACTTTTAACTTTTAGCTGTTTTATGTCGGAAGTGACATTCAGTTTGTTGTCAAACAACAAATCTAAGAATTTCACTTCCTTAACGACTTTAATAGGACTCCCATCGATTTTTAACTCCGAATCGAGGTGATGTTTCCGAAGCTTACAAAAGTGAACACAATTCGTTTTTGAAAATTTAAAACCATTTTCTGTGGCCCATTGTTGAATCCTTTTTAAACACAGCTGAAGTTAGCGCTCTATAGCATTCGAGTTTTTGCTGCTATAGCAGATCAAAAGATCATCTACAAACAATGAAGAATCTACCTTATTCCCATGGCATCGATGATACTATTAACAGGGTAACAGATAAAATACTACCCTGGGGAACCCCCAATTCCTGCCTGTGAGGATCAGATAATGGTGACCCAACACGAACCTGAAATTGGCGGTCCCTTTTAAAAGTTTTCAATAAAAAGGGGCATACGCCCTCTCAACCCCATGTTAAAAAGATCTTTTAAAATCTCATACGTCCACGTTTTATCATATGCCTTCTCAAGATCAAAGAAGATGGCGACCATGTGTTCTTTTCTGGCGAAGGCATTTCCAATAAACGCTTCAAGTCTGACCAAATGGTCCACAGTACTTCTCTGGCCTCTGGAACCACACTGAACATCCGCAAGTAGATTCTTCGATTCCAGAAACCACAGACAAGTCCGTCATTGATCATCCTCTCCATGGTTTTGCACAGACAAGTTGTTAAGGCAATATGCCTGTAATTACTAGGGTTGCTGTGATCTTTATTAGGATAAGGAATGGGAATTACTAATGCTTTGCGCCAAGACAGTGGAAACTGGCCAGTCACCCAAAATGCCATTAAAAATTGATAGTAAAAGTTCAAGGGATGATAGCGATAGATGTTTTAAAACTTAATAATGTATTTCATCGGCTACAGTGGTAGTATCCTTTGCTCTATGTAAAGAAGTATTTAATTCTTCCAAAGAGAAAGGGTTGTTGTAATCCTCTATGTTATTAGAGCCAAAGTTAATCTTTTGATTTTCTTGTTTTTTTTTTAATTTTAATGAATTCTGGATTACAATTTTCCGACGACGAATGTTTAGAAAATGTGGAGACCAATTTGTTTGAGATCTCATCTTTTGTCGTAATGAGAGTGTTGTTATCTTGCAGGTGTTGTACATTTGATTTTGTTTCTTTTCCTTTAATCTTTTGGGGGTGTTTTGATTAATTTTAAAAACATATGTTTCCCCGGAAATTTTCTTTTTCTTTTTTTTTTTTTTGGTTTTATTAGTCGTCTTGTTTTTTCCCGGTTTATACGAAGATTGTCCAAGTTATCTGTGGTTGGTGACTTTACTTTTGCGATCTTTTATAGCCTGTTTGCAATCAGTATCAAACCATAGTTTAGTGAAACGTTTAGGAATTACCGAGGTTTTGGGAACTTTTTTGCTTGCAATGTCAATTAACTCTGTGGTGAAATGTTCTTTCCCAGTCAGCCTTTTTCAAGTTCCACTGGGGAAGTCTCAAATCGTCTGCCATCCAGAACTACACTCTCCAATACAATTGGAATGTGGTCACTCCCGCAGAAGTCGCCCTCTACCTTCCAAGAGAAATCGAGAAAGATAGAAGGACATGCAATTGAAGGACCAATTGAAGTGTAAGAACTAGATGCGGGGTGCAGGTAAGTATCTGACCCATCATTGAACAAGCACAAGTCATATTTTGTAATGAACTCTTCTACAGTTTTACCTTTTTTACCCCAAAGTGGGCTACGTGCTTTAAGATCACTCAACAAAATGTATGGGATTGGGAGATGTTGGACCAGCAGCTAAGGATCATTAAGTTGTGGTGTTTTACTTGGTGGAACGTAAATAGAACATAATGTAAATGTCATGTCTAAAGTTAGGCGTATCGCTACAGCCTGTAAATTTGATTGCAAAGATACAGAACTGTGAATAATGTCGTTTCTAACTAAGACGGACGTTCCACGAATATGAAGATCAGTTTCATCTGCCCAGCCATTATACGAAGTATAATGCTTGAAAGCTGAATGATCTTGAGCCTCGGGTTTATTTAACAGCAGGGAGGGTGAGCATATCAATTTCGACAGCTTGAAAAAAAACAACACGAGAGCCCATGGGACGGCCCATACCAATTTCGACAACTTAACAGACCTCAGACGGGGGCTGAGCATACCAATTTATATACAATATACTTTAATGTACACATATATATTTTTCCCTCTCACACCACTTATGTGGTCAAGGAGAGTGAATAAAGATTTGATTTGATTTGATTTGACAACTTAAAAAAATCCCACGAGAGCCCACGGGACGGCCCACCACCCTCGCCGACCCTGGTTCTCTTCTTTTGGTATGTCTGTCAAATATATTAGCACCCTCCCTGCTGCTAAGTGTAATCGCAAAGAAAATTAGAGCAAAAGAGGAAAACCTTCCACCTGTTTATGGACCGGTGGCTGGATGTGTAGCTCCGGCAGCCTGCATACAACTGCCCTCACACATCCTGGGGTGTCGCTTGTAGCTGTGACCGGTTGTACATTACAGCAAGCACACTCTAGTAGTATCCGCTGACCCCAGGCAGTGGGTCGAAGCATGTGGCCCATCGGTCTCGGTGCCCTAGTCCTGAGCTAGTACAGTCCACAACTGCACGCTGAAGGGTTGAGCCGGACCACACCTAACGGATTTAACATACCCATCACGGAATGGCCAATTCCGCTAGCGGCAGATACATAGGGAACCCGCTCTACCCAGCACTTGTTATACAAAACAATTGTGCTTATATGGGACACTAAAAACCGATTCGACACTCTAGTGTTGTCTTGTTTACATATGAACTAAAATAGCGTTATCCATTTCTTGACAGCATACAGTGCATTCGATAATGATTCACAACTAACTTGTATTAGAAGACAGTTTTTGAATTTATTCCCATGTAGCTCTGTCGCTGTGTTTTGAACAATTTTGATGCCCTAGCTTTATTCTTGGATATGTGGAGCACATTTGTCCACCAATGTATCTCGTGATCTGAATTGTGCAATATTCACCACGGTGAGAACATTTTGTCATCAGATTTATTTTTGAACTGGACAACACACTGCCGATAAAAGAACAGATGATACAATGAGATGTTTGGCTCTTATCTGTGTTAAAATGCACTGTTCGATGATGTATACTGTAAAATAAAGTTATGTCTATCTAGTATGATATATATACAGTAGTTGCCAAAACAGAATATCATGGGGATCGCTTGGTATTACCATCATTAAGTCCTTTTTATGGAAGGTGCGACAATCTCATTCGACCTGGGAAGGGCAGTTGTTTGTCCATTTTGAAGTCTTGTTTTAGACATACATACTATAGATACCCAGGCAGTTAGTTTCAGTAGTGGTGCAAAATATAAGACATGCGGGGTGTTGTTCTCGTCCAATTAGTAAAGCCCAGCATCCGGGTACGGGCCGTGTCGCACGCATATTTCCAAGAGCATTATCCTGATATGTTCCAGAAGTCCCGGCTGCCACTTGTCGAATCTGACAAGCTAGTGCAGACATGCCTTAGCAATCCAATGCAGTTCTGGCAGAACCAGCTAGATTTCGCCATCTGGTGTGCAACGACAGTCTCTGGCATGTCCATGCAAGATCACCTAAGCGCCTCAGACCCCCCCCCCCCCCCAAATCATTAAGTCCTTACGAGTTCCATGTGTACTACCAGGTTCGTAGGATCCTTAGCGAGCTAAAGAATGCACTGCCCCAGGATTAAGCTTGGAATGCGTTCAATAACTCGTATGACCGAAGGGCATATGAGCGAATCTGTGGTGAGTTTTATGTATCCCCACACCCCGACTGGAGCGTCAAAGTCCCAAACCATGGCATGGGACGGGTGTACAACTACTGGACAAACCTTGGCCCTCACCCCTTAGCTGATCCTTACTACGACCCTACTAGCATGTCATTCACACACCGGACATCCAACGAGTTCGTCCACGTCGATTTCATCAGACAAGATGGCCCAAACGCAGATAGCGCGTGGAACACATTCATACTCGACAAATCTCAGGGGTTTACGCGGCCCGACCTTGAACGCCTAAACGACAGCATCAGGACCTACTTGTGGGCAGTCTTGGGGGCACAGGCCCAGGCACGGACCCGCATTATCGTCGATGCACAACATCAAGGAACGGCCTTCGATGCGCAGTAGCAGTTCCTTTCAAACGCTGAGGATGCCATCTCATTCCCAGTGGACCTCCCTTTAGCAATCAAGCGTTATCAAGATGTATTGCAGTACGCTGGCTCTAAGGTCAACTTTGTCTTTGGACTCTAAATGGCCCCCAGTGATATGCTGCTCCATATAGGTCACGTGGTGGTGTATAACAGCGAGATTGTTATCGCCACCACAACCCAGATCCTGGGTGTGAATACGGATGTAAACACAACACCCACCCCACCACCGGCGCTCACACACGAGATGGGGCTAGTCAAGCCGCAATCGTTCCAAAAGGAACGAGACAAGCCGGTCGAACTGCAAGCTGCAGGGAGAAAGGAACTGTCAAAGACACGCCAGCATAAGGAAGAAATAGCCGCCCTCGTCGTAGGTGGGGTCGCTGTCGGGCTACTGGCACTATGGTTACTTCGTTAATCAGTCGCGAGCGGCCACGAGAAGCAGCCCTCCAAGAGCAAGGACCACAGCCCATAGATTTCCAGCCAACCAGCCCGTAACTTTTGCGAGTTAGTTTAATACCCACGAAACGACGAAGCCTATAATTCCAGGTAGTGCAGCCACAGCCTTCCCCGCCAGCTCGGCTAGGTTACGCCCTAGGCCATGTAGGTGTTTTTTTCACACACTCTTTGAGGCCGCCCTTATCAGATAGTGGTGGAGCGGGGGTACTTCCAGCCCCGCCGGTCAGAGCAAGTACTAGGGTTGAGATTGCCATCCCAATCGCTGTGAGGATAGATGCGATCGTAATCCCTTGTTCCCGGAAGAGGGTGCGAATGCGCTCAACGAGTGTCGTGTCCTCATTGAGGATCCGATTGATCGACTCTCTGATTCGATTAATTTGAGATCGGAGAGCCTCTCTATTCGTTGCGGCCGCCTCCAGGTGTGAAGCTCGTTCATCTTCCAGGTTGCGCACACGTTCTGCATTTCGGTGCCTGATAGACTGAACAACGCCTCCAGTGTCCATTTTGCGCTTCTCCGAAGCGGTGTGCCCATCAAGTTCGGACAGTTTAGCCAGGTTGTTTATCAGCTCACCACGGGTTGTCTGCATTACCCTGCCCACGGAGCTGTCTGATGCTGTGTTCCAATCCCGTGGTATCAAGTGGAGGGACATGTAACGTTTAAGTGCAGTTTCTTCCTCCTCTGTAAGACTTGCCGTCACATTTTTAGTGGAATTTATCGCAGCATTAGCCACCTGTCCCAAGTCTGGCAGTTCTATAGTATCCGATCGGATCCTAGCAGCTGCTTTACCCAACTCATTGTTATTTTCCCGCAGTGCTTCAAGCGCCTTAGGCTTAAGCGCCTTTGTCCCACGAGTCCAGTCCACAAACCCCAGCTCATTCCATATGACCTCACCACCGCCACACCTCCCAGCAATTGTTGAGAGAACAAGGGGTGCTCCTGACCTATTAACAATTTCGACATCTGGATGGGCCTTCAGCCTCAGCAGTCCTTTTTGTCGAGCTCAAACTTGGTATAGTCACGAAGAAGGGGCACCATCCCTTTCTCAGACATATTCCGGTAGTAGTCATTAACGGTCGTCTCCATCATCTCTTGCTGCAATGAAAGTAGACGATCACTTATCTCCCCGACAGCACCGTTATTAACAGGGACCCGGATAAAGCTAGTTTCATCTTCTCCATCATCGCGGCCACCTTGTTCATCGGGATGGTCGAAGGCATCAAAGTCTGCCTTTGTTTTAAAGAATGAGCGACAGAGCTCAATATAATTCAACATAATTCATCATGTCTTCAAGCCAATATGGACGCAAGCTTAACCCACACCGCAAACTACGAATGCCTCTTGGGGTAAAGGGAGTTAGGCAATCGGTTGTTATTACGCACAATCCTAGAATGATTGACCAGAACAAATCGCTCAATGTCCGATTTCCGAATCTTGGAGAATACCATCTTATAACACCGGGTACTGTACGCCTTGCCTTTACAGTCACCGTTAGCTCAACAGATGATAACAGGTAAATTGTTCAGAATCATGGCCGTGCCGTCCGAGCGCAACAATGCGCGCACTACCAGGCTATTGATACATCCGCGAAAAGAAATGCTACCAAGTTGGGGGGTCGGCGCAGGCGACTAGGATGACTCTGTTGTTGTAGACAAGGCTATCGCGGATGCCTATGGCAACCGTTTGTGTATCCCGCTGGATTTTGAACTCCTTGAGGCTCATAAGCCTTTCTACCAGGGTGTGCCTGGGGGTCGGCTCGAGTACGAGCTTACGTTCAATGATTACAGCCGGGTGGTCCAGGCTTCAGGCGATGTCCATGCCAGTTACACCATTGATAATATCAGCCTGGAATACGAGATGGTCACCCAACATGAATTTGCTCACATGGTCCCAGTATTCTGGTCGTCTTACCATCCTCTACGACCACGTCCTTCGCCACCGCAAAATGGCAAAAGATAAAAGCGACATATCAACCTCAATGTGGCGGCGCGGAGCATGAAAGGGATTCTGATGCTGTTCGATGACCCTGCTAAAGCCGGTGCTGCTTTCGCTAGGAAGACTGGGGTCTTTTATAATCCAAAGATCACCAAAGTTGAGGTTATCATCGAGGGAGTGCCCAACCAGCTGTACTCCCAGGGATTGCGTGCCTACCAGTAATGGGAAGAGGTCACTCGGCACTTTGGAGCTTATCCCAGCAGCAAAAGAGATCCTGAGGTGGCCCTGGTTGCAAAGGAACTATCTCTGGGTGATGTCACACTGGGCGAGTTCTTGACCCGCAAGTATGCTCTATGGCTTGTCATGCTAACCATGGATGATGGCGAGCTACACGGCAGTAGCCGGAGGATAGAAAACGCCAGTGAAGGTATAACTATCCAGATCTCAAAGACAACAGAGACAAGTGGCACATTGAACATATACCTGTACGTTCTCGTGGATGCGCAGCTCAACATTGAACATGGTCAGTTTACCAACACACTTTATTAATAACCTTTTCTTTATTGAGCCACACGCATTATTATTTGCGGTCAAACAGGCTGTGGCAATACAGTTATCATTCGGAACCTGCTGGACGGTCCTTATCGGGGCGTATTTCAGCACATTTTGGTCCTCTGTCCTACAATCAAATACAACAAGACATGCCACAACCGTCCATGGATTTGGAAAGACCCGGATGTATACATTGCAAATCCTGGTGAGCGCCTCCATTCATATCTTCGGGCCTTCTATCAGCTGTTCCAGGGGGAGCCAACGTTGTTCATCATCGACGATTGCTAGGCAACAGAAGCTTTGACGCAAAAGAAAGACATGCTGTCTGAGCTAGCCTTCTCGGGTCGTCATGCGCAGCAGAGCATTTGTGTTTTGACTCAGAAATATAACTCTGTCTTAAGAGGTCTCCACCAGCAGACCCGCTGGGCCTGTCTGTTCTTCTGCAAGGACAGAGATAGTTTCGAG
The DNA here is from genome assembly GCA_031216915.1 of Pictodentalium vernedei. NCBI lineage: Eukaryota > Metazoa > Mollusca > Scaphopoda > Dentaliida > Dentaliidae > Pictodentalium > Pictodentalium vernedei. The sequence goes on from CM062292.1 coordinate 462,907,659, forward strand.
GACTGTCTACGAGAGAATGATGTGATTGGAAGCCGAGAGAAACGTGCAGAAATTCGCCAGGCATTGGCGGATAGTAAAAATGCCCGGCTAGTGTTAAAAGCAGACCATCCTACCACTTATAAAGGTTTATATTAAACCCAGACGGAGTGCATGTACATGTCCACACCATCATGGATTGCGACGAAATGATTAACCAACTGCCGGAAGAGCAAGGTACTGCGCCGCAGGCAGTCAATACAGAAGACAAGATGGCAGTGGATCCTGCTTCAGTTGCAGAGCAACATCCGAAGAACAACGGGCCGATGGGGCCAAACGCGAAAGGCTATCTGCGATAGCTTCCGGTGGGCAGTCTAAGCAATATATGGGGAAAAACTTCGCGGTTGACCAGGTCTACGACATGGCCGATCCGGAAATCGGTAAACTCTATGCTCGATATGAGGCACGGCTCGGCGCAGCAATGACAAAAATTCTGGGTACGGCCGCACTACAACTCTATGCAAAGGTGGTCAGCATGTTTCTTCCCATAACCCGGAGAACCAACCAAATCTGGTTGCTGACCTTGAGGCAGATCTATTTGTTGGGCACGCGCTAAGCAGTGCCACGTGTGTGCTATATCATCGGAACCGCGGCGCTAACCACTGCTAAACAATGTCGATTTGGAAATACTTGCCCTCTTACAATTCAAGACGATATCATCAATGACAGAGCCAAACATATCGACGGAGCCAGACCTGCTGACAGTTGCTACGCAACGGGTGGTGAGAGTGGCAGCTGTGCCAACCACTGAGTCGCCTGTTGTTTCCGTACAGAAGCGACAGAAAGACCCTAAAAAAGTGGCCACTGAGAGGGCAGGAGCTGCCGCCCGGAATGCAAAACAACAAAAAGCCTTGGTCGAATTGCGAGAAGAGAAGGCCAATCTCCAGAGAATGGCCATAAACAACGCAACCCAAGCGGTTGGTGTGCCTTCCGAACGGGAACAACACTAGCAAGGAATCTCGATGCATCGCGAATGCAGTTCATTGGACAAATGGTCCCCATCGATTGCTGCAACTGTTGGGTTGGCTAGCTTGCCATTTTGTTTTTTGCAGTGCAAAAGGAAGACGACCAGTCCAATGGGACCACCCAATGCTAATCCGGTCAACAGAGTCACACCTCCGAACAAGCAGTTAGAGGTATCTAATGACCCATTACATATGGAGTAATCATGTCTTCAGTAGATGGAAAGATGCTAGTCAATGCTGTCTATCACAGCGCCGTAGTCTATGCCCTAGCAATAGGGTACGCCCGCTTAGGTAAGATGACAATGAAGGGTGCCACCCCTAAACTTGACTTCACCGGGTATGACGTCGGGATGGTAGTCCTTGACGTGGGGCTGGCGATGACAACCAAGGACATGCTAATTAAACAAGGAATCATTCCACGAAATATTATGAAATAACAAGATGGCCTCAATCGCAATGCTAGTTGGGTCACCCTTGTTAACGCAGTGACCTTCTCTGGCAGCAACTACCTATTCTCTATGTTTCGGGATAAAGAGGCTGACGAGGAACGTGCACGACATGACAAAGCCATAGAAAAGCTCCAGACAGCTCATGCAGCATGGCCCCATAAGAGAACAGAACGCCTCGATTGGATTAACGAAGAACTACATCGCCAAGGGCATGCATTACGCACATTCCAGGATGTCGATGCTGGAATCCGCGAGTATGCACCCGTAACTGGGGACAATTTAAACAGTCTTGGCCCAGAGCCGCAACTAGAAGACTTTTACACACCATCAGCCAACCAAAAAGACCGTGAGGTCGCCTTTGTTATCTTGGGGATGGCTGCGACGGGCCTGGTGCCTACAAACTTGCCAAGTGAATGTGTTCCTTCAGAACTGCAGCTGTGCTGCCCTCCGTTGTAAAGGAAAAAAACAGTAACGGTGTCTAAAAAGCCTAGATACTAATCAATCCTTATTCGCACAGCGAATGCCCATGAGATGCTTACTAAGAGTATGCGGCGGGCACGGTGGGCTCGGGTCTCAGTTGGCCAGTGGGTATCATGGGCTTGGGCTTGCTCTGCCGGGTGGGTTCTTGGCGTATCAGCAGTAACATCTCGTTTTTGTGCTCTGCGGGTTCTCTCGGCGAGAAGTCTTGCGGATATCAAGCCGGAGTTGGTTGAATTTCTCTTCCTCTGTGAGTATATGATTGAATCCCTCGTCTGAGATCTGGCCATCATCAACAGCCTTCGAGTACCGATCTGCGATGCTCGAAAGGTTTGCATCTGCTAAAGTGGCAATGGTGTTGTGCTTTTTAGCCTTCTTTGTGAGTCTTCGGCTTCAAACTTCCCGAAGACACCTGCCAATCCACAGACACCTGCCTCAGCCTCTAGCGCTATAATCACAGGAACAGCTGCTACGTTGGCCAACAGTCCAATACAACTAACGTCGATTCCTACACCCGCCGCGGACATAAATGTTTTAATGCTATCTGCGATATTATCCCCTCGCTGGTATTTCTTACCGAGGGAATACCTGCGGTCGCGTTCCACCATGAGACGGACTCTAACATCACCGATCTCCTGGATGCGTAAAGTATTCGCGTCACCGTTTTTGAGGTTTGGATACAGACCCATTGTTATTAGTCGTGCTCCATTACTTTTAAATCATCGTCCGCCAGCGTCTGTCTGGTAAAACGCACGCGCTTGAGCTTAGCTAGGCCAAGATATAGGGTATTGAGTGTGTCAGTTGGAAAGTCATCATATGTGGCCTTGTGCTCAACTCCACTCAACGAGAGCAACACATCTTTGCCATGGATAATGATGACAAATTATTTGCCGTTATGTCGCCGACCCCATTTTAGGGCAAGCACATGAAGAACTAGTACGAAGTCGTTGGGTGGTGGACCCATCACTATCTGTACAATGGTGGTAGTATTCCTGCCAGCAGTAAGACGATCAAACTCCGAAATGAGCTTCATCGTCACGCCTTGTTTTTTGTCCGTACCCAGCACATACCCCACCGCACTTTCGTGAATGTTAATAGCACCTTTTGGGATGTAAGAAGCCAACACGCGGCCACTATTCGGGAGTTTACGTAGCCTGTGTCCACGGTCCAGTTGGATGTGAGGTTGGATGACCCTGAGTTCAAGTTCCCATCCACTGCGTACATGGTGCCTATACAGAGACCACTGTCTGGCATCATTCTGGAGGAGTTCGTAGCTCCTCCACGGGGCTGAGCCTTCCAGGTTCAAAACCACACAGCTCGGTAAAGGTAGCTTGTTCCGTGGAAACAGCAGATGGGAGTTCCGTTCTCTTATATAACCCATTAGAAAGTTGAAATATATACAGTTGTCCTTCTCACCTGGTCCTCCAAAGCCCTTCGTATCCTTAAGATCAGCCAGCGAAATAGTTGTGCAAGGCAATACATCATGAGCTCCTGGTCCTCCGCTATCCACCATGTCTTGATTCGGAAGATATATTTCGAATATGTAATGTGACTGATAGTTGCTGTAATTCAATAGGGCCGCCCCTGCTATCTACAACACAAACTGTGATATTGTCTATAGAACCTGGGACAAGCCTTTTGTATTGCAAATAAGAGAAAGCTTCTGTTCTGCCACTGGCACATTTTTCATTTGCTACAGGTACTGTTCTGAGTAGTGTGCTGGGTAGCCCGTTGTAAACATTGTCCGTGGTGCTGACTTCTGACAGATGAACGAAGAGCTCATGGTGGGCCGCAGGACTAGGTAACCACCACCCCCCCCCCCCATCAGCCTCCCTCCCCCAGGGGTTTTGGTTGTTGTAAATCCTAATGTGCGTGCCAACTTTCTGTAACACTGTGGGTCGTGAGGTTATCTCAGGTGGGCAGCGCGACCGGCCGTTGTGACACCAGACAACTGGATATGCGAGGGTTACTGTGTTTGAAAACCTCCTTAGATGTGGCACCCTATCAAAGTAGTAGCGGTTCTCTCCTGTTCTGATCGTTTAGATTCTGGAGGGACTCCTCTCCTCTGTGGTCTCGCCAGGTCTGCTGTCCGCTGATCTCCTTTCCCAGTGGCTGCACGTCGCTTAGGGTTTGGGGGCAAGTTCTTTGTAACTTCAGTCAACTGACAACTCGGAATCAGTATGGTGGTTATAATTTAATAAGTTTAAACAAAAAGAAAACTGGCCTCTCTAGTGCTCTCTCGCACTCTCAGAATCTAAGTGTTACTATGGTGCTCAAGATGGAAGATACACCGGGTGCTAGGTGGCAAAATGCACACACGGGTGCTAGATGGAAAATGCACTGCCAAATCCGTGGCGAACATCGACTTATATCACAAACAGCCAGCCCACACCTATTGTGGACTTTGTCTATGATGTCAACCATGTGCGTCACGAACCGAACAGTGTGGTTTGAAAGTTTCTCAAATGTTCTTTACAGAAACTGCCAAACCACAGTAACATCGCATGGATACCATGTGAAGTTACCTTACTTCTGTGTCGAGCTGTTCTAGATGGAGGATACACCAGGTGCTAGGTGGAAAAAAAGCACTCACGGGTGCTAGATGGAAAAAGCACTGCCGAATCCGTGGCGAACATCAACTTATATCACAAACAGGCAGGCCACACCTATTGTGGACTTTGTCTATGACGTCAATCATATGCGTCACGAACCGAAGGGTGTGGGTTGAAAGTTTCTCAAATGTTATTTACAGAAACTGCCAAACCACAGTAACATCACATGGATACCATGTGAAGTTACCTTACTTCTGTGTAGAACTGTACCGGCAGCCCACACAGTATTTCACAATAATATTTCTAATTTTTCCTTTATCATAGTGACTCTGCAGAATGCTGACTACCATCCTTTTGTGCTTTGTCTCGAAAGGATGTATGCCTTCAATTACTTGTTATATTTAACAAACATCAATCGTTTGTAGTCTACTTCCTAATTGCTTCTATGTCCGTGAGGAAGATATTTCAATCACAATTAAGATCCTGCTTCCAGCAGTATGAACTTATATTAAGTTCTCATTACTTCTCTCTGTACGTTAACACTTATTGAGGCTTGACTAAAATAAAATATAAATGCTTAAGCGAAACACGCTTAATCCTTCCAGATAGATTATGTCCACGTTGACTCTGTTACACTTTCCCAGTTTCAGATACTAATCGGTCTTGAGTTGAGTCGCAGACGACCCGATGGTTTGTGAAGATCTTGACTAAACACCTCGTCATTCAGCTCGCATACATTGTAATAGCCGTCTGCGTTTCCGCAAGCTAATGTTGTACCAAAGAGGGTAGTATGTTGCTTCAGCAAGCGCACACTCATATTGCTCTCCAGCAGGGAGCGCCCTTGGTAGGTCCATGGTTTGAATGTTGGATAGCGTCACGTACATTTATAATTTTATAATAAGATACGACTCCTCCAATATGGGTCAAATTAGTCTGAGTCAAATGAAAACCAGAAACGTTTGTAAGAGTTGATAACTATAATATTGTCTTGAAGGGTTTTTATTACTTTTAACAAGACCACCATTGTATATATATTTCACCGCCTCGTGAGACCCCCGCAAATCGGACCTTAATCCATTTGGCGCCCAGACCACATACGTCTTGCCGATTTGTGTAACAAGTGTGAGGATCATGCCACCTGGAAGATCCTTTTCTTCCATACGTTGGTAGGTGCCTATGGGCAGGTCTCTCCATTTCGAAGCTTCGCTTTTCTTTAAATCCTCTTTTGTTGGCCAGTTCATGTCTGTGACTATTGCTTTGTGTACTTGTTGGATACTTAACACGTGATAAATCTTCAATTGTGCATATTAGAGGTCCAAAGGATGCTGGTATACCCAAGAATGGACAGCAAGATTGCAACAAAGTTGGCTTCAATCTACTACAATCCCAAGGGTTACTGGAAGGGACTTCCGGCCATTAAAAACCTTGCTTCCGCGACCAAGGTCTCTGAAGATCTGGCTCGGGCGTGGCTCAAGAAGCAGGCCATCTGGCAGATATACCTGCCCCCTCCGCAACACATTCCGCGACCCACATTTGACGTGTCCGTACCAAATGAAGTCCACCAGGCCGACCTGCTCTTTTTGCCACACGACCGGGCGGCCCGCAAAACGTACAAATACGTGCTCACTATCGTTGACGTAGCCTCCCGCTATAAAGAGGCAGAGTCCCTGGCCAAGAAAGAGGCCAAAGAGGTCGCGGGTGCCCTTGAAAGGATTTACAGGCAGACCCCCCCCCCCCCCCCCCCCCCGATGGCTGCAATTGTTACAGGTCACCCCCGGCCGCGAGTTCTTGGGCACAGTGAACCAGCTGCTGGCCAAACACGGGACAGAAGTGCGGCGTGGCCGTGAGGATATCCACTGGGACAAGGGAATTGTGGAGCGTTGCAACCGCACCCTGGAAGAGCGACTCTTTGGGCACCAATACGCTCAAGAAATGCGACTTCCACCCGGCAAACGATCAACCGAGTGGGTGGCTCGACTGCTTGCCGTCATTGAGGTTCTGAATGATGAGGTGACTCGCCTAACCGGAAAGAAGCCCTCTGATGCCATCACGGCTAAGACTGTAGCACGAAAGCCCTCCTCTGTGGTTGCAGGTCGTCCTGTTAGCATCCGAGAGCAGAAGCTCCCCTCTGGAATGGGTGTTCGCTACCTCTACCAGCCAGGCGAACTTGAGGCTGGTCGCCGTCGGGCAACTGACCCAGGTCTACCAGCTTGGACGCTCGGTCACCAAGCTCGGCGAACCAGTGCTTTATTTGTTGGAGGGGCCACCACGTGGGTTTGTCCGAGAGGAGCTCCTCGTGGTGCCCCCCCCCCCCCCGACACCTAGTTACTGCCTGATGGGGTTCTTACTCAGTTGTAATTGCAGGGCCCCATCTTTTTCTGTTGCACTCTTGACAAGTCAGTCATACGTTATCTCTACATTGTCCCCTGCTATTGCCCAGCCGGTCGACAGAGAACTTCTGTGTGTCTTTTGGGGTATACGCCCATAGCGACTCGATGTTGCATGTCCTGCAGCGGTTCTGTTGGGCCTCTCTGAGCTGCAAGATGTAGTCAACCTTCAGGTTAAACCCCTGGAGACATTTGACCCGGACCTGATGCCTGTATGCCACAAGTTTCTTTTGGATTTGCTTGCGGAGTTGCTTGTCACTCTGTAACCTGACCTCAGAACCCTCTTCTGGATGACAAGTTACACTCTCAAGTTGATGCATATACTCCACACGTTACACAGCGGGGTTTGACCACTGGAGATAGTCATCGATAAGACCATCTACGGGTCGCTGATGGTGAGACCCTGACTGGAGTGTACCATCATCGCGTAGTCGAGAGCCCAATCATAGCTCCGCTTACCGTCAATGACCTGTTGGGCGTATCGAACAGTTACCTACACGACATCGTTAAGAACTAACTCCTGGTCGGGTCGGCCGTCTTGGACTATTACAGGACCTGGGATCGTCAACAAACAATTTTGCCGCCGAGTGTCCTTTGGTCGGTACAACAGGGGGACAGGCTCGTTTGGCAAACAGAATACTCTGGGCACGATCTCGGACTTTTTGGTGGCTGGTAAGGATTAGGTCCCCGGGCTTCCACTGCTCTGCAAACCTGTTCCATCCCAGGCATCTTGGGAGAACCCTTCGCATCTCTTGACACTGGACCTTGTCAGTCTGGAGGCGGATGCACCTTTTCAGAGCCTTGAGTGTGTCATATTTTGCCCTATGGTCAACCTCGACCTCCTCGTAGTAGTCGGCGGCCTGGTAGAGCCAATCGTGCGGCAACTCGCCTGCAATCGGCGGCGGTTGGCTCCGATCGCCACAGCAGACGACTTGGACACCCCTTTGTTCAAGCCAGCACAGGAAGGTCTCAAGTATTGGTCGGGGCACAGTACAGACCTCGTCCCAGATGATAACACGGGGAATGAACTTTTGGCTCATGCGATCTGGCGTCCACTCATTTTGTCCACTCCGCCGGAAGAAGCTATGGTAGGTCTGGGCCCTGACTCCCCTACTTCGCATCTCTTTGGCAAGGCCGTGAGTTGGAGTAAAGACAAGCGAATCTTGCACCCTGAAAAGCTCGATTGCTCTCGTTGTCTTGCCGCTACCACCCCTACCGTTGAGGTAGCTCAGCCGTTGGTGGGGCAGTGGGTCGTCGTACTTTGGAGTTGTAGAATCATGGATGTCTTTTTTCCGGCACCAATACTCTGTCTTTGGAAGATATGTGGCATGATCCTGGGGCATGTATAGAGTTTCCCCCTTATCTCGCCATTGAGCTGGCAGGACATTATGATTTTCGTGAGGCTGTAGGGTAGGTTCGTCGTGATAGAGGCAGCACGTTCTTCAAAAACCCTCAGGGTGAACTTCTTGTGGTGCGTAGACTTGGACACCGTCGAGTTTATGGAGTATTGCTTTCTTGATATAAATGCTGTCTGTCGCCACCCGAACCGCCTCTTCTTTGTCGAAACGCTGTAACATACTGAGAAGGTTAATATGGGTGTATGCTAACATAGAGGCCCTTAGGTGGATGTATTGGGGCTGGCTTCCATCGTAGTAAGTTAACACATGGCCTAGGGGACACTTTCTGGGGCTGCGACAGGAGTGACACTTTGGCGAGTATCTCTCACAAGAAAATCTAGTTCACCATGATCCATGACCTGGCGGCGCGTCAATCGTTTACCATCGGCTTTTGCACCCTGAGTGAATTTCCCGATGATGTTGCAGCCCTGATCTCTGTCTTCGGGGAGCCACACTACATTCTCCTTTCCGAAATCGATGATGACTTCTCTACATCTAGTTCGGTTAGGATGCTGGAATCCGTGAGATACGAGAGGAGGGCCGTCGGAGCCCAGCCCTTCTCCTCGAAATATCTCCCGAACCTTGCAGGGATGACAGGGTGGACACTTGGATCGAAAACCCACTTGCGTATTTGGGCGAAACCGGTACCTATGTCTTTGGGCAAAGCACCACTGATTGCTACACGGGTCATGTTGGACTTTGGATGACCGAAACAATCGAAGTAGGGCTGAGCCTCACCCAGACCTTGGAAGCTTGAGGGATAGTACGCCTTCATGTCGATGCTTATGATGTCATTGACGTGATACCGTTCTGCGTTCCAGAGGCCACCGTGGCCATGTTCGACACAAGCCTTTTAGATGTCATCCAGGAACGATGCTGGGGTCGGCTTCCAGACATTCCTTTCCTTTACGACGATGCTGGCTGTGTGGTTCACTACGAAGGCCCGGTCGGCAAGAGACTCATCTACTAGATTGGCACAGGCCACTTGTAGTCTCTCGTGAGTTTCCTGAGTTTTGAAAGGACGGCCGTCTTGTAAGATAAACCGGTCAACGCTGAGCTGTCTATCCTTGCCACCTCCGAGTAGGCAGACAGCGATTGGCTCATTTTGGGTGGCCTGTCTGATGGCTTCCCAGACGTCACCCTCGTATAGGTGGACTTGTCTGGACTGGGGGAAAAGCAGGTCTTTGGACCAGGCGTGGCCGATGTGAATGATGAGCTCTGCGGGTTTACATCTACTTGCCTGGTATTTGCCACTGTTATAGACATCCTTGTCAGGGCAAAGCCAGCCTAAACATTGGGGCAAGGGGCCTCATATATAAAGATATTGTAAGTTCAAAAGATATTCCGCATCAAGGCGAAAAACCTACGTGAATTGCACTTCTCTGTGAAGCTGGACATGGAAAAAACACACGTGGTGTATATCCAGCTTCAGCGCAGGGACCCAGGGGAGAAACGGTATGTTAGATAAGGTCTAATCTCATTTAAGTTATACAGTAGTCGCGAGTCTAACGAGACGTAATCAGTTGGTTGCAGGATATCTTCACGGCCAATTGAGAAACGAGATTCTAAAAGATAGAAATGTCTGTCGTGTCGTCACCTGATCATTAATTTTGCAATGAGATGGCAGAAACGAATCGGTTCTCTCGACAAGTGAAATCACCGTTAAGTCACGCGCGAATTGACTTGTATTGATTCTGCCTCGATATACGTCATCTCCCACCGTTTTGACAGATGGACAGATGAGCGTCTGTCCACCTGACAGTTTAGGGTAAAAGTTATATATACCTTGAAGAGCAGAACATTACACACACACTTGGGGTCACACACACGTTGGTGAAGTCCAGGGCAGGCGGACTCTGTTTCCTGGCATAGGGGTACCTTCGATCACAGGACCCTGAAACGGCTGGAATCGCCAGAGAGGGCATTCCACGATTGATTTAGCTTAAGGTTGATAGGCGGCAACAGTGCCAAATTCGTTGAGAAGGAAAACCCAAGGTGAAACATTGAAGTTTAGATTGTCGAGTAGCAGGTATCAGCCTGCAATAATCAGAAGTGTAGGTTAATTGTATTGTGCGTATTAACCCTTTGAAGCGTCAGACTGATTGCATCGTGAGTAGTTTGTTTTGATGTCGAAGCATCGTAATACTGACTGGAGATCGGTGTGAGTGACAATTTCGCCCTAGCACAAAAAGGGGCATTTGTGAATCGTGAATTCAACCAGGAACAGTGAACATTTCAATAGGACTTTCACGGAGGACTTTCAAAAGGCACATAAGGTATGAATAGACAATATCTGACCCAAATCAGAAGTACGGTGGCTTTATAGATGACGAACATTGCTGGTCGGGACCCTCCGACAGCCAGAGGTACAGTTACGTGCAGACGTTGACATTTGAGCCTAAGCGGGTGAAGCTCTTATGGCGAGCTCACGGTAATAACATTTCAGATTTGTGAAGCTCTTATGGCGAGCTCACGGTAGTAATATTTCCAGTGTGTAGACTGAGGTGCCAGTACAGGGCTATAGAATGACTATAAGTAGGTAATATAGGCCGTTTCTGGACCACTTGGTACATGTACTGTACGGTACATGGTAGATGGTGCGTTTACCATCGTAGGATTCAGTGTTAAATCGCATGCTTGTTCGCAAAAAATGTCGTTTTTTTATGGTGTCCCAGAATCGGCTGTTATTTTGAGACTCCTAGAACGCACTTTTAACGTTCAAATACCCGTTGGCGAACGTGTCGAATGTAAAAAAGTGAAAAATGTACGAAATTGTACATTTTATTTTACATAAAACTTTTTGTTTACGTTCCCATCGTGGATTAGACCTTCAATCTATCGTTGGTGAACGCGAAAAAAAACGATTTGCCGGTTCTAGACCAGCATAAAAAAAACGGTTTGCCGATTCTGGACTAGTGTCCCAGAATCGGCAAACGGCTTTTGAGGTGGGGATTTTCCCATTTCTGACGTAAGTGGGGGAATACCCATAGTGGGATTTTCCAAACTCAACAGAAAAAAAACTAAGTTTTTTGGAAAATCTCTACTGTATAAACTTACTGAGAACGCCATTTGTCACGCTCGAAATGTATTACGGATTTTTATTCAAATGAGCGTCAATTGTCAGTTAAATGGTTTAACTGAAAAACTATTCTATGGATGAAAGCGGAAACAGTTCAAAAGATTAATTGATATGATTTAAACGCGTTTTTTTTTTAAAGTGTTACATTACTGATGTGTTTACTTATGATTTTGATTATCAGATGTAATTATTCTCAAACGCGTTAAATCAGAAACCGGTTTCTTATGTACTAAAACTTTCAAACTTTTCAAAGTTCTCCAGTTCGCCATCGAGTGAATAATCTGTGATGCGATTTTAACGCGTTCAGAGGCAAAACGCATTTATAGAGGTTTATCATGTAAAATGTTTTTTCCTCAACTGGTTTTTAGTTATTATATTAAAGACAGAAGATTTTATTTACTTAAAACATAAAAAAATAATTATACATTTAATTTTGAAAATAATAAATAACTCACATTAGCATACTCAAAGGAAATATTGATAATTTAAAAACGAAAAAAATGTTTTTACAGATGGATGCTAAACGCCGAGATCAGCTTTTAAATGAATAGGAACGTGCCAAAAAGGGCATTCAATCAGCTGACAGAAGCAGACGTCTTGAAGAGATGGAACTCAAACGCGAGACCACAAAAATATTTAAACCCGTGACGGAGGTTCAAGAGCGAAGCAAGAAGGAGATAGTTGAAGAATTGAGACGCATAAAAAGAGGGTTCTTTGAGAATGGGTTCGTTGCCCGGTAGTTTTACAAACCAGATTTCCTTTCAATCTACACCGGATTACGTTCCCATGAGAATTGAAACCGACGTGAACGAAAGTGATGATAAAGCTTCGACTATCACCACAGATAGCGTCGATGATGGTAAGAGAGATCTGTTGTTTGGAATTCGCGAGAATTCGGACAGTAGAATTTTTGTGGGTGACACCGAAGTGTGAAGGGATGATGATAATTTAATCGTCGGTTCGAATAAGTATAAATAACTGATGGACTGCGCTCATTGCTCCTTTCCGACAAGCCTGGAGATTACACGGAACAGGATTACGACAATTACGGCGACATTCTGGTTCAGACCAACGCCATGAGGAGAAATAACGATGCCGAAGAAATGAGACCCAAAGCCAGCAGAGGTTACAAGTGGACGAAGGTGGTGAAACCCATATGGGACATGAATAAGAAGTATGACGAGTCGAGAACTGGGAAAGGAGTGAGAACCACTTTTCTTCCGAGCGATTCTGACGCTCTGTTTCAGAGATTGAGATTGTTGATGACAAGTAGACGCGCTGGTAACACAGGATTAGATAATGAGATAGTTAGCATATGTGACGAATTGTTACGACAGAAGGTTTTGAATAAAAACCATTATAAAAAGCTGATGAATGAATTGAAGGATTGATATATATAATAAGTAGAGAGAAACAAACAAACAAACAAAAATATATAAAATAAAAACAGTAAATTTTACACTATAATAACAAAAAGTATTTAAACAACAAACGATTTACCAGTGAAAACAAAAATATATTATAAAAATAAAATATGTTGGTGATAAAGAACAGGGGATACGTTAGAACTTACGTTCAAGGCGGTTTTGGCATTGTCGATTATATAATGCGAGCGTTCACGAGTGATGCGGGTAGAAAACTCGCATCGACCGCATTTGAAGTCGGTAAGAAGACAGCTTTGGATGCTGGTAAGAAATCCGCTTCCGAAGCCAGTGGTAGGATAGCTTCTGTGGCTGGCAAGAGGGCAGCCGACGCGTTGATCGACAAGTTGATCAGTCCAGCGGCGAAGCGAGCTACGTTAGAGCGAAAGCCGAAAAGTTGGAAAGATTTTAAGGATGCTGTGATACCCATACAAGATTTCGCCAAAATGATGAGTGGATCTGGATTGAAGAGAACTCGCGACGGTATAATATAAATAAATAATAATATTAAAAACTGAGTTTGAAAAAAAAACATAAAAAATTGTGTTTGAAAAAATCTAAAATAATAAAAAAAAATAAATAAACAAAGATGAACAACATTAAATATATGTCTTGGAACAACGCCGCGACCAAGAGGTCGAATAATGAGTTCTTTCCAAAAAGCATAAGAGGCTTGATAGTGGAAAAATCGAATTGTGGAAAGACCAATCTGTTGATGAATCTGTTGTCCCGACCCGAGTGGTTGGATTACGACAGATTGTTTATGTTTGGGAAGAGCTTGTTTCAACCCGAATACAGATTGCTTCGAGAGTGCATGGATCGTAGATTGCCCAAGGACGTCATAGCCAGAATCTTTGACAGTAGGGAGGAATTCGACAAAAGTGAAGCTTCTCTTTCGACCATTTTGGACGGTGCGGCGTTGGAATTGATGAAGAGAAATGCATCTTCGAACGTCGAGTGTCGATTTTATGAGAACGCTAGCGACGTTCTGGATCCAAGAGAATTGAAATCGGAAGATAAGAATCTCATGATTTTCGACAATCTGCTTTTGGAGAGACAGAACCGATGCGAATCGTATTACGTTAGGGGGCGTCACATCAACGTGAACTGTTTCTACCTGTCGCAGAATTATTTTCGATTGCCCAGACAGACGATAAGGGAGAATGCTAATTTTCTATGTCTCTTTTGCCAAGATCTCAAGAATCTCAATGACATCTACAGCGATCACATCGCAAACGACATGAGCGCGGCGGAATTCAGGAGATTCTGTAAGAGGGTTTGGGATGGAGGACTTTACAATTTCGTCATGATCGATTTGACTAGCGAATTTAATCGTGGAAAATATCGGTGCGGATTCGACAAGTTTTATGTTTCTGATGATAATAAGATAGAGTGTGAAAATAAAAAAAAAATTAAAAAATAAATCTTCAAATAATTAGTTTTTGAAAAAATAAAAAATAAAATTAAATATAATGTTCGAACAAGGAGAATTGTTAGAACAGATAGCCGAGAATACGGCTGCAAAACAATCCATTCAAATCGTGGTGAGTGGCGATTCGACTCGATTCGTGATGAAATTTGAACCTTCCATCGAACTGAATAGAGAGAAAAGATACGAGATGGCGTTAGTGAATCTGGAGACTTATTATTCCTTTCCCAACATCACCGAAAAGAATAACTCATTTAAGTATTCCGACGGAGTGGATTGGTTGGAGATTCGAATTCCCAAAGGAAGTTACGACATAGACGATTTGAACAATTACATTCAGACGCGAATGAAGATGGATGGAAAGGGAAGCAACAAGATCAGAGTCGCTCCCAATCCTAATACCTTACAGATGATGTTGGATTTGGAAGATAATTTTCAAGTGGATTTCAATACGGACGATTCTATAGGCAAAATGCTGGGATTCGATCGAAAGATGTATCAAGGCCATGCGGCATCTGAAAATACGGTTGACATTCTCGCAGTCAATAGCATTCTGGTGAACGTGGATGTGATTGCTAGAAGCTACGTGAATGGTAGCACTCAACCAACGATCTGTTCCTTCTTTCCAAACGTGTCGCCGGGTTATAAGATCGTGGAACGACCTTGAAATTTAGTTTACCTACCAGTGATTTTAGACACGTTGTATAGTCTCAAAACCACGTTGACGGATCAAAATGGTGAACTGTTAGATCTTTGCAGAGAGAGGGTGACGATACGATTTCACATAAGAGAAATATAAAAGCAAAAAAAAAATATTGTGTATATATATAAATAACAAAAATAAAATAAACGCAATATTAATTTTACAAAAATTATTTAATATATATAATTATCATTAAAATAAAAAAAAACAATTGAAGAAAATATATTTTATGACACAATACATGGTTAAAAACGTGAACATATCCGCAGGACAGAGGAAGAAACTTAAGAGAGCGTTAACAACTCGAGGCAAGGCGGTGAGATTCAAATTCACTCACGAAGATCTGACGAGTGGCGGTCAGGATTCGATCGCCTGGACCAGAAGTCAAATCAAAAGGATGGAGAAAGTGATTCGTGATGGAAAAGGGTTGACAGTGAGATTGAGTCCCACTCAATTGAGATACAATTTGAGAATGAAAGGTGGTTTCCTACCGCTATTGGCAGGAATCGCCGCAAAAGCATTACCCTTCGCCGCAAAGGCATTACTCTTTCTCGGAAAGACTCTCGGCATGGGAGCTCTCATGGGACTCACGAGTTCAGCAGTTGAGAAATTAATGGGTGGCAGCGGACTGTTTTTGCAGAAGGAGGAGTCGTGTGTCACGTCCACATAGATGACAGCGGTAAAGGATTGTATCTAGAACCCGTTAGAGGTGACAACTCTTTGAGTGGAAACGGTCTCTATCTGAAGAGTGGACGGAACGTTGAGCGACTCGGCAAGGGTTTGTTGTTTGGTGAGAATTCGCCATTTAAGAATATACCAATTTTGAATATGTTATTATAATGTAAAAAAATTATATAATTATATAAATATAAAATATAAATCATAGAAAGTATAAAATAATATAAAATGGATAAAAAGTTGGAAAAACAATTAGACGATAATGATGAATATCACAAGATGGAGTGCGAAAAAGATGTGGAAAAACGATTAGATGCTAATGATGGATATCTTAGGAAAAACTGATAAAAGAGTTGAATAAAGATCGGGATATGTGGTTGAAATTTAAAAGAATGAGACGTTTTCCACCATTACCACTACCTTCTGAAGAGAATGGTAATGATGCTAGTGTTATCGAGAGATGCACAACATTCGTTCATAATTATGATTTGGATAAACAAATGTGTTCTTATAAAACCGTAGCATATCACAAAAAAAAAAAAAAAAAAAAAGAAGAATCGACTCTGAAATTTGAGAAAAAAGGAAACGTTATTATAATATATGGGCAATAAGTGAAGAAGGAAAACAAAAAAAAGGAATGATATCTAAAGATGATCTCATTACTTTTTTTTTTTTCTTCTTCTTCGCTAAAAATCAATCTCTCTATTGTTTATATTTCCAAGTCCGTTATTAGCATGTTGACACTCATGTTTTCTCCTTTTTCGCAAATGTGTTGAATGTTTATCTTTTTTTAAGTTTTTTTACTTCGGTCAATGCGCTCTCACCACCCGATTTGTCCACGAGTTCGAGAGAGACTTTTGGATATATGTAACTTCCATAGGGCAATGACAATTCAATCTTGTTGAATTCTCTGTCTTCGGCGATGATGATATTCTGCAGATCGCTTTCGTACTCGTGAAACAATTCGAGCATGGCTTCGTCCAATTTCAAAGGCATGCTATATTTGTCGTATTTGTGCTGTAAGCCCTTCGTCTCGACTTTGTTCAATTCGATGGAATCGTGTCGTTGTAATCTATAGATTTTACAACCGTTTTTCTTACACGTTTTGACTCGTTTTAATTTCAATTCGCATCTTTTAGGTGTTGTTGTCATGATTGATTATTTGTTTTTTTTGTTTTATGAATTCTTGCAAATAATATATATTTTAAATTTTTGTATTTAATAATTTGTTAAAAAAGTTTGTTTTTTTTTTTTACTCTTTATATATATATAAAAAAAAAGTTTTTTTTCAATTTTTTAATTTTCTTTAATGTAAAATTTTTTTTTGTAAAAGTTTTTTTTCTCTTTATATAAATAAAAAGTTTAAATTTAACGTCCTTTTTTCTCGCATTAATTAAATTTTTTTTTCATGTTAAGGAACATAAAAAATTGTTTAATTTCATTAAAAAAATTTTGTTTTTTTTCCTTGAAAAAAAAAAAAAATTTTTTTTTTTGAAGGAATTAAAACATAAGGAACATAAAAAAATTACACGTTAAGGAACATAAAAAATTGATTAATTTCATCAAAAAAAAAATTTTTTACATTAAAGAAAAATTAAAATGAAAAAAAAAATCTTTTTTATATATATATAAAGAGTAAAAAAAACCAAACTTTTTTAACAAATTATTTAAAAACAAAATTCAAAAAAAAAAAAATATTCTTACAAATGGAGCAAACAAATGAAAAAATGGAAAATTTAAATGAGAAAACCATACCTCAGTTAAACGAGATTTGTAAACTATTAAAAATTCCACATTTCAGAAATCATAGAACTAAATCAAAAAAAACTGAAGTCATACAGGAATATTTTTTGCGAAACGATGGAAAGAAAAAAATCAAAAGATCGGAAGTGGATAAACTTAAACAGTGAAAAAAAACATCGATTGTGAAAAAGGAGAAGACGACTAAACGAAAAGCCGTTGAAGAACTTCAAGTTTCAAAAGAAAAGAAAAGAAAAACTAAAACAAAAACGAATGATGTACTTCAGATTCTAGACAAACGAGATATATCGAGCGAAATTCAACGAGCAATCGATGAAGGGAAAGGAGAAGAATATATAGCACGACTTGTCATGGAACTATTCCAATCGAAACCCATAGAACGGGAGAGTGCGATCAAAGGCATTTTTAAAACTTTTGACGTGGTTCCCTCGTTCAAGAAAATCGATCCGAAATTGTTCATGGAACAGGTGAAGAAAAAAGTATTGGATTTGCTTCGCGAACCCATGAACGTGGGACAAAAATTAAGATGATACCCCATTGCGTGATGAATAAAATCGACGTGAAGTCTGGCGAGAGCATCGTGAAAAATGCATATTTCAGATCTAACGTCGAACCTGTACTTCGAGGTTCAGATTTATCGGACGTTTTCGAAAAAATGAAAGACAAGATGTTGACGTCTCTCATGAATTATCAACATGAAGGTAGTAATTGGACGTTCGATGAGGTGTTGAAACTCGAAATTCATATAACTAAAAGCGATTCATTGAAAGGATCTTCCTACGTGGAATTATCGTATTTCTTAGATAAAAAACATTCCGTGGTCAATGTGAGAAATAAAGATGATCAGTGTTTTAAATGGGCAGTCACCTCCACTTTATACCCTGTCAAAATGCACTCCGATAGAGTTTCTCATTACGAGGAGACTTCTAAAAATCTCGATTGGACCGGAGTGACTTTTCCAACGCAGTTAAAACACATCAAACGTTTTGAGGCTCAAAATCCCACCATAGCGGTGAACGTCTTGGGATTCTATGATGAAAAACGAATGATCTATCCTCTCAGACAGACTTCGTATCTCGAAAGAGAAAAGATGATTATTTTATTATTGATTTTGAATGGTGACAATCGTCATTATTGTTGGGTTAAAAATCTGAGCTGATTACTGCCGAGACAAAATAATAAACATGAACATAAGATATGTTTATGTTGCAACTGCATGAACATGTTTCAGAGCAAAAAATGGTTAGTGAAACATCAGGAATATTGCAACGAAAATCAAGGTGTCACCATCGAAATGCCCAAACCCAACACCATCATGAAGTTTGAAAATCGCAATAGAAGGTTAAAAGTACCATTCGTCGTGTACGCCGATTTCGAATGTTTCACCGTGAAAATGAGTTCCTGCCAACCTAACGCTCTTCAAAGTTATGTTGAAAGATATCAAAAACACACGCCTTCAGGTTATTGCATTTACGTGAAATGTGCTTTCGACTCATAACACGACATGGGTCCCTTCACCTACATGAAACAGTGCGAAGATGACGACATGGCTCAAAGTTTCGTGGAAGAGTTAGAATCGAAAATTCAAATGTTATACGACAAATTCAAAACTCCGACGAAAATGATCATCATGCGAGAGCAGCAGGACGAAAATAACAGAGCCACCGAATGTCCATATTCAGACAATCGTTCGACGAGAATTCAGAGGAAAATAAGAAGGTCAGAGACCACGATCATTTCACAGGTCTGTATCATGGTCCAGCTCACAGCAAGTGTAATTTAAAATATCAAGACGCCGTTTTCTATCTGGTGATATTTCACAATCTCTCGCATTACGACAGTCATCTGTTCAAAAAAAATCTCGGCACCTCCCACGAAGAATTATATTGCATCACGAACAGCAAAGAAAGATACATTTCATTCACGAAATGGAAGGTCATGGAGAAGAAAACAGTAATCGATGGAGAGACGTTGGAAGAAAAAACAAAATCCATTCGTAGAAGCATACGTTTCATCGACAGTTTTAAATTCATGTCGACCGCTCTGGAAAAATTAGTCGATAACATGAGCAAGGATAAATTTAAAATCACGAGTGAACATTTCAGAGAACGAATAGACATTATGTTGAGGAAAGGAATCTATCCTTACGATTACATGAACGATGTAAAGAGATTCGACGACAGCACACTACCTTCAAAAGAAGATTTTTATTCAAAATTATACGAATCCGACATTTCCGACGAGAATTACGAACACGCTAAAAACGTGTGAAAATCATTCGATATGAAAACCATGAGAGATTATCATGATCTCTATCTGAAGACTGACGTTCTGCTCTTGGCAGACGTGTTCGAAAATTTTCGAGATGTCTGTCGCCGAAATTACAATCTGGATCCTGCTTGGTACTTCACCGCACTCGGTCTGGCGTGGGACGCTTTGTTGAAGACCACCGAAGTCCAATTGGAATTATTATCTGACGTGGACATGTTGCTCATGTTTGAAAGAGCCATGAGAGGTGGCGTCTCGATGATCTCCTACAGATACTCTGAAGCTAACAATCCCTACATGAAAGAAGGTTTCGATTCAAAATGGTCAAATAAATACATGCAGTATTGGGACGCTAATAATCTGTACGGTTGGGCTATGAGTTATCCTTTACCGATTGGAAATTTCGAATGGGTAACGGAACAGGAAGAGATGCAAAAATGGAGAGACTATCCTTGCATTTTAGAAGTCGATTTGAACTATCCGGAAGAATTACATGATCTACACAATGATTATTCGCTAGCTCCCGCACGAATGGAACTGAATGAAGGAGACAAAGAAAAACTTATTCCCAATTTATTTAACAAACGTAACTATGTTGTCTACAGTGAGAATTTGAAACAATACATCGATTACGGGATGAAATTAGTCGACATACATCACATCATTCGATTCGACGAAGAGCCTTGGATGAAAAAATACATCGATCTCAACACGAATCTCAGAATTCGAGCCTAGAACGATTTCAAAAAAGATTTCTTCAAACTATTGAACAACTGTGTGTACGGTAAATCGATGGAAAACATCAGGAAGAGAACCGACGTTCGACTCGTCACATCTGAGAAAAGAGCTAAAAAAACTAGTGGCAAAACCCAATTACAAACACCGAACCATATTCGATGAAAATCTAGTGGCCGTTCACATGCAAAAGACGCACTTGAAGTTCGACAAACCGTATTATCTCGGGCCGATCATCTTAAATATCAGCAAACGATTGATGTACGAGTTTCACTACGATTACGTCAAACGAAAATTTGGTGATAAAGCCAAACTACTGTTCACCGACACAGACAGTTTACTTTATGAGATAGAGACAAAAGACGTCTACCAAGATATATCTCTGGACGTGGCCGCATGGTTCGACACGAGCAATTATCACATCGATCACCCGTCCAACATTCAATCAAACGACAACAAGAAGGTGTTAGGTAAACTTAAGAACGAGAGCGGCGGTAAACAAATCGTGAAATTCGTGGGCTTGAGACCCACACTGTATGCTTATCGTCTAGAAGATGAAGAGATCAAGAAGTGCAAAGGAGTTAAAGCATGCGTGGTGAAGAAAAACATCTCTTTCCAAGAGTATAAAGACTATGAAATCGATTCGAAGCGAAAATCACGACTTGTATACCGAAATAGTCAACAAGATTTCGCTGACGGCCGACGATGATAAGAGATTCGTGTTAGACGATAAAATAAACACTTTGGCACTCGGACATTGGACTTTAGATGATAGGATTTCAGATATGATTGAGGATTATAGGATTCCAGATATGATTAAGGATGATAGAATTCCAGAAAATCAAGAGGAATTAGATGGATTCAAGATTACGGAAATCGATAGAGACATCGAGAGAGTTAGTTTAAAAAGAAAAAGAAAAAAAATTAAAAAATAACATCATTTTAGTGAATTATAATAAAATAAATAAATTTTTAAAAAAATATACACATTTATGAATAAGAAAATAGAGATATCCGTAGAAGGTGTGGTCTTACCTAACGAACCCCTATCCAACATCGATCTGTCGAATGCGGTGAAGGATTTGAAAATCAAAGATTTTTCTAGGCGTGTTTTCCAGAGATGCCTTGCCGAAGAGAAGACCTCGACAATCGGAATGCGGAATTTTAAATCTAAACGATTTATTGGGTGAAGAAGAAGAATTATAATTTCGACAGCTACGGAATCTCGCCGCCGAAAGAAATAAAGAACTATTTCAACAAATCGATGGTTCGTTAAACACGGAACAAGTGAATCGCCAGATCAAGTGTTTTGCGGTCACTTATGTCTCTACGTTCTCAAGAGATGGTCTGAAGGAGATCGGTTTCAAGACATTCTCAGTGATTTACATTAGAGAGAGAGATATTTTTTTTTATAGTATATAAAGGTAAAAAAATTATTTTAAAAAATTTTAATCGAATAAAAACGAAAAAAATAAAATAAGTGAAATAATTAATTTTTTTAATAAACTGCGTTTGAAATATATTTTTTAAAAACAAAAATCTCAAAACAACATGCCAGTCGATAAATTTAGTAGAGATACGAACCTCGAGAGGAACCTTTGAACATGAACGATAAGAAGCTCTACAATCTTCCCGAGCCGAAAGATCTCGCAGATTCTGTGACTAAAAAATACGTTGACAGGGGAAACGCGGATTTCGAATGAATCATGCTAGATAATTACGTGGATAAAGCCATGACCGATGATCTCGATCTGAAATCTAAACATTTGGTGAACGTCGCAAATCCCATAGATCCCACCGATGCCACGACCAAGAAATACGCGGACGACTCTCACGCGAGATTCAGCGAACATCTGAGAAATAGATACGTTCAGAAAACGATGCACTCAGAATTGAACGCCAATTCTAACAAAATAACGAACGTGGCCACTCCCACGAATCCCAAGGACATGGCAACCAAACACTACATAGATCTGGAACAGAGAAAGAATGACATACGTGAAATGAAATCGGATCTGAATGCGGGATTCAACAAGACATTGAATCTGTCAAAGGTCGACGACACGGATGCGGACTCAACCGTGGTCAACAAGGGCTATGTAGATTCTACCGTGATACAATCACAAGAATACGTAGAATCGCAAGTGGACGATCTCTACCTGAACAAACAATCTGGCAGAACCATGGAGGGTGGCATCAACATGAACGGTGAGAATTTATTCGGACTCGATCATGATCCCGAATTCGATTCCAGCATGGTCAGTAGGAAGTACGTGGATGACAACTCGGTCTGGAGAAAGGGCAACATCATGGAAGGTAAACTAGACATGGGTGGACACGCGCTCACGAATCTACCGGATCCCGTGAACATGACGGACGCCTGCACCCTGATTTCGGTGGTGGAAAGACTCGAATACGCTAGAAAATTGATCACCGTGTGGGCTGAGGAGGCCGGCACATTAGAGGAGGGAAAAACCGAGTGGTCTTTCGGAAATGGAGGTAGCGGATTGAAACATGGTCAGGTCGGATATCCCATGCCGTTGGGAGGTGAAATCATTCGAATGGTTCTGGCTTTCTCGGATTTGAATAACAGAGCGGTCATCAATCTCATGGTGAATGGAGTAGAGAGTGATAAGAAATACAGCGTCGAAAAGACTGAGAATCAACACGCGAATGTTAGCACGTTCGGCACGCCTCTCAAAGTGAACGCTGGAGACAGGATTAATTTTGTTATGAAAACCAATAATCCTGAAGCCGCTAGTTCCGTGGTGAGTCTGCTGATCGAACTAGATCCTTTGAACAAACAGTGAATGCGTGGAAATAATTAATTAAAAAAAAAATAATGAGTGATTATTAAAAACAAAAAAAAAAGTAATGAGATATAGAAAGATGTTCAATCTCTCTAGATCTCATTACTTTTATTTTTTTTTTTGGTTTTGTTTTAATACGTTATTTCTCATAATGTTTCATCTCGTGAAACTGGATCACCTATCTCGAAACACGCGTCGACATCTATTTTAGCATTTCGAAGAGCTTTTATAAAATCTCGAAAAGCAGTCGGTCCTCTATACGTCAACATGTCTAAAAGTTTTCTGGTCTTATCTTCTATCAAGATTTTACTTTCGATTTCACATCTCATATAATCAGTCAATATCAAAGGTTCTGTTTCGACTAAAGTGTCTAGAATTATTGCTAACGAATCTTGCAAAATATTTTTAATCAAAACACGTCTGTTTCTTCTCAAGTATTCTCTTTCTTTATCATTCATTTTTATAATAATTTTTTTTATTTATATTTTTTTTTCACACACGTCTCTCATCGAATGATCGACATTTTATTTCCATCCGATTCGAATTGTAATTCTCTGTCCAACAGGACCAGTGTGAAGGCTTCGGTTTTTCTCGGCACGTTCCTATCGAATTGCATATTGATCTGAATGTCTAAGACGCTACTCTTCAGTCGTTCACTCTGTTTACTGACGTCGAATACGAACATGGGATACATCGACTTGTATTCACTGGGAGATATGTTAGGGTTGCTCATCAATTCATCTAGACCATGATACTTCTTTCTAAAATCAGCAGCGTCACCGTACACTCTGCAGAAATCATTCTTGTCGAACAACGCATTGTAATCGATTGCTGGATATCTCGTGGCGTTCAGAAACACTTGCATGTTTCTCAAATGGCAGTGATCGAACAGCGATGCATTATTTTCCTGAGACCCATCCTTATCAGTCTGAAACGCAACCACGATGAAACACGGTCAATCTCCAATCGAAGTGATTCATGGAGGGTGGAATGCTAGCCGTGTCACACTGTCTCATCCTAAATCCCACAGGTAATTTACTTTAGGATTCTATGATCTTGTAGAGACGCGTTTTTTCCACGACCGAAGGCTCCGCGTGCAGAACGAACCACGGTATCTTGTGTAGAGTTATCTTACCCGCATCGGTCGCAGTGAGTCTCACTATTGCATCGTTGTTTCCTTTCAAATCAACGTCAGATTGTGTTTGAATCCGTACATGATCTTGTTGTAATCGTCTGTGAATCCGAAGATGTGTTTCAAAGGTATCCTGAACGAAAACGTTCCTTTAGGTCTGGACGTCTTGACGACCTAGTCGAATATCGCGGCCGCGCCGGCGCTAGCAGGGCCGACGGTGCCTTTCATACACAACTGATTAAGTCCTCTGGATTTTGAAAAATCATCCGGATACGTCAAGAGTCCGAACATCGTGGTGGCCTGACCGGGATGAAACACAGATTCTATCTCTTGTCCGGATAGCATGTATTTTATATTACTGAATAGATGCATGATGCCATTATTGGCTAGAGTAACCATGTCGTCGTCGGCGTAGTCGCTCCCATCTTCCTTGCACCACTATGTAACTCTCGCTAGGATGGACGAATAGATCTTGAGTTTCGACATTGATTCTTATCTCTCCCGCATTGTTCAAACTCGTTCTGGTTACCGGTTCGTATTCGTAAACCTCATATTCTTGAATACTTTCATCTTTCACTATGCTTTGTGCTATATCTAGTATATTTGCCATTTTTAAAGGGTTTTTGTTTTTTTTGTTTATTAATTAGCTTGCTTTTTTTTATCTAAAAATAGTTTTAATTATTTTTTATTATTATTTTTCTCTCCTATATATATATGTGTGTAAACAAGAAAATGTTAAAGAGAGTAAATAAAAGAAATTTGTTTTTCTTTATCAAAACTTCGTCTTTTGTAATTGTTGTTTGTAAAACTTTCCGATGATCTCATCTCCATCCACAGCTTCGATTTCGTAAGTCACCGGATCGGTGTGAAATATTTTGATTATCATGAAGATTTCCGAGGTCCATCGAGGAGTATAACCCTTTTCGAAGTGCTTCTTATCAGCGTAGATTCTCACTCGATCGCCGACTGCAAATTTCGGCGTTCTAGACTTCTTCCTAATCTAAGATCTTTCAGGATATAGATTCGCATAGACCCGTTTTTCATTTCAAGGATCGCTAGCTTCCGTGGGAGTCATCTTGATCGATCTGTGTCACGTGTTGTTGTAATCTTTAACCAGACCGTTCAGAGCGTATATGTATTTCTTGGTCGAATTCGCCGTGAAGTATCTATGCATCTTTTCCTTCATCGTTCGATTCCAACGTTCCACGACGCTGGCTTTCTCTTCGTTTTCGATCGAGTAGAGGTCGACCAATCGATGAACGTGCTTGTTGTAGAATTCCTTTCCCTTATCCACCCACAATTTATTGGGTTTTCGAGAAGATGAGTCGAACGCGCTCTTCAGAGCCTCGGCGATGCAAGGTCCCGATTTATTCTTCAAAGCTTTGATCCAACCGTATTTGGAAAACACGTCAATGACCGTCAATAGATATTTGACACCCTCGTTCCACCTCGAAAACGATCTCATGTCGACCAAGTTGGCAGACCAAATATCATCCAACCCTTCACGAACACCCTTCTCTTTCGAAATTTATGCTTGATGGGTTTGTGTAACTCCTCGGCCAATTCGTTCGTCAATAATCGTTTCTTCTTCTTTTCAGATGCGCTTTTTTTTAATGCCCCATCCGAATCGACGTTTTGCACCGATCAGATTGCCGACCAGCGAACGTTCTATCTCCTCTCTCCTGGTTGGATTTGATATGCCTCTCAATTTCCCCCACATGTTTTTATCGCAGACACCGTTGTGAGTCTTGGTGTCGGGATGTACGGCGTAGCACAGATCGTTATCATACGCGGCCGCGTCCACCCTATTCACAGGTTTGCTCCAAGATTTAGGAGACAGATCGGCGTTGAGTCTCTTGTTCAATTTCGATCCAGGTCCCGTGAAACTGTGACCAGGCAGATGCATTTCGAAAGGTAGATTATTGATCATTTTATTCACGATGCCTTTACCTTTGCTCGCGTTTTTTTTGACGAATCGAGCCTTGATAGAACCACACACGTCGCAAATTCCACGAAGCATCTGTCTGTCGTTTTTAGTTCGTACTTCTCGAGAATTACTCGTCTTGGTAACTCTCTTACACTTTACGCAATACATTTTTTTGAGAGTTATTTAAATTAATTTCGTTTTTATTTTATATATAAATTTAATATTTTTTTTAAAAATTCTGTTCTTATTATATATATTTTTTTTTTCAATCGCTGCTCTTGTTCTATCATCTTACTGAATTCCTCCCTAGCCTCTTTCCTCCCCTTTTCCACGAGAGAATCCTTCATCTCTTCCTTGATGATCTGACGAGTCTTGATTCTCACAGCTTCTTTCATGGCTTCATATTTCGTTTTCTCGCCCAATATCGCAAAGTATTCTCTGTCCGATATCCTACCATCTTTCAACACCATCAAGATCATTTCAGATATCGTGTCGATCTTGGAGTCAGCCAAGACGCGAATCTTGTCGTGTTTCCTCGCCTTCAGATATAATTTCCTACTCAAAAAGTTTCCAAGCGTGCTAAACAATCCAGCGGCGAGAGCCACTCCTTCTACGGTCAACACGATCGGATTACCGACCGCGGTCGACAACAATCCAATGCCGGCCGCGTGTAAACCCATGGAAATCGTGATGAGTGTCGTGTCGATCGCGATGATGAATTTCACGAAACGCGAATACTTCTTCTTGAGAGAATGACGAGAATCTCTCTCTCGAGTTAGATACGATTGGATTCTACTGATTTGATCGATGCGATACCTCTCTCCTCTTTCTTTTTCTTCTAGCGACGGTGCCGTCGGCAAAACGCCGTTCGGCTTCTCGTCCTCGTCGTCATCTAACGTCGGATACAATTTATTTCTGGTTCTCATTTTTGTGTTTTTTTTTCTTTCTAATATTAGACAAAAAAATTTAAGTGTGTATTTATTTTTTATTTTCTATTCTCCCTTATTTTATATCAACGAGAAAAAACTTAGACGTATGCTTCATTGAACAATAATTTCATGATGCATCCCCTGTCTTCTAAAGTCAGACTTCTACGCGCCAATTTCAGTTCTTCCGAAACTGTGGGCTTGTCTCGATCCTTACAGAAGAGTAATCTCTTCCAAAACGCGATCACTTCGTCGATTTGAACGTGTTCGAACGCCGGTTCAAAATACTTGACGACCATATCTTCCCTTTTCATCGTCAGACACGAATGATTCTTGTGATCGAAGTCTAGGTGATCCCGACATCCGACGCACCGTTCTAACAAGAGGCGACCTAGTTGTTCGTTCACACAGAATGCGTAGACTCTCATCAGCATTTTTAAAAGAAACCTTGCTCTAATAGTCTGGAAAGCGCTCATGATTTACGTATTTTTTATTATCTATTCGATTTGATATATTTTATTTTTTTAAATAACTATATTTTTTTTTTTCTCTCTCCTATATATATCAATCACTCTTTTATTTCCTCGACCTTCAATTTGATAAGTCACGTGACCACCTTCTCGAAACGTCGATTTTTCTGATGGGCGGGATCCCCACTCCCACGACGAGGGGAGATAACTTTGTATGATTAAGTTTATGAGAATCAAGCAATCTGATTGGTTAATTAGCAGGTCACGTGACCATCTTCAGAGCCTCAAAAACAATAGCCGATTCTGGACCACTGGTCAAGAATCGGCAAACCGTTTTTTTATGCTGGTCTAGAACCGGCAAAGTGTTTTTTTTTTTGCGTTCACCAACGATAGATTGAAGGTCTAATCCAGATGGGAACGTAAACAAAAATTTTTATGTAAAATAAAATGTACAATTTCGTACATTTTCACTTTTTTTACATTCGACACGTTCGCCAACGGGTATTTGAACGTTAAAAGTGCGATCTAGGAGTCTCAAAATAACAGCCGATTCTGGGACACCATAAAAAACGACTTTTTTGCGAACAAGCATGCGATTTAACACTGAATCCTACGATGGTAAACGAACCATGTTTCATGTACCGTACAGTACATGTACCAAGTGGTCCAGAAACGGCCTATATTTCCTACTACTATATAATTGTTGGGAATTATTTAACCCTAGCAACCCATTTTCTGTGAAGAGAATCGAATTGTTGTTTGTTGAAATATTGAAACGGCTTTATTTTTATGTGTAATGAATAGAATCGTTGTTACTTTAAATCATTCTTTCCATTACTCAGCCTGAAATGATTAGGAATCACACCTAACGGAAATCGAACCTATCTTAGGCCAATTTGGCAGAGGAGAATTCACAGCGCCGGTCGAACTCAGCTCCCAGCGCCGAGTTCGCGGCACCAGGATTCCGACTCTCCACGTCGGTCTAATTTTCCCGCAATTTCACCAGCGGGACTAAATAACCCCACGTCAGCCCAGGCCTTATGGGGCCTCAGGTGTCCTGACAATCCTCGCCAGCTATTCCTTTCACGATGATGGCCCGCTTGAGGATTTTCTCGGGGTTAGCCACGTCATCAACTGTGGCACCAGTTATATGAAAACTCTCCTCCCACTTCTCGATTTTCTGGCTCCTGATTAGGGTTAGGCCCTGTCCTCTAAAAGTGCAATCAAAATGTTCAACCTCTCTCCGGGCGACGCAATTCAGATCCCCTACTTTCATTGGTGCTAGGTTTGCAGGGTCCGGCTCTCTGAGATGATATAGCAGGGTAGGCATTTGTGTAGTACGGACTGTCAATTCCCGTCAAGGCGCCTGGTTTGGTGTTTTGTGTGATTTTGACAACGCCCTGGCCTTGAACCTTCACAGGGTCAAACTTGTCTTCGACTACCCAGTCTCGTTCGTTATGCTCCCGGAGAAACTTGATCCTTAAGATGAATTCCCTCTCCGGTTGAGCTCCGAGAAGCCGTGCTGTCCTCTCATCGGCCATATGAGCATCCAAGTATGCATTCGGCCAGTGTGCAAACCAGATGAGCCAACGGCATGTACTTCCACTCGCCATGTAGAGTAGACCGCAACAGCGCCGTCGACTTCAAATTCATCTATGGCGTTGTTCAAATGAGTCACCCATGCTTCATCATCTGGCACCCTCACCGGATGAGGGACTTCGATATCCAAGTCGAATTGTCGCCGTTCTCGTAATTCTTTAATGATGACGGGTCCCTCTTGAACGATTTGATTGGCAAAGGCTACAGGTCTTCGCCGACGTACGGCAGCTCTTTTAGTGTTTTTTTCGCAGATTTCCCTCAACAGCTTTAGCACGAAGTGCAGCCTCGGCCTGAATCTGTTTGATTGCATGCATTCTTTGACCACGCTTGTTAGGATTCTGTACATCTTCCCGAACTGCCAGGAACTGCCCCGTTTCTCTAGCCAGCAGAAGTCTTTTTATAAATTCTTCCGCGCGAGCAGTGGCGATCAATTTAATCAAGTCAGTTTTTCGGAGCTTTGAATACCTCCTAAACCCAAATTGTTTTGCTTGAGCACGTGGATCATTCATAGTTGTCATGTTGTGTAATGAGTATATTTAGGCTTTCCCAAACTTCGTTTGGGAAAGATTCTTGTTATTCTTCTTTTCCCAATTTTTTCTTCTCTATTCTTTTTTTTTCTTTCTAGGCTTTCCCAAACCCAGTTTGGGAAAGACTATTGTTATTCTTCTTTTTCAAAATTGTTCTTCTCTATTTTTTTTTTTCCTCCCTGAATTTTGTCTGTTGAACTGCTCGAAAACAAGCTGTACGATTTTGACCAAATTTGGCACACTTATGTAATGTCATAAAATCTAGTGAAATGCGGTATCGTCATATCTGTGAAAACGCGTGTTTTCAAAATATTCTGCCAAAACCTTCAAAATTTCACCATTTTTCGAATGTCTCAAAATTGTTTACAGTTATTTAGCTCAAATTTTCCACACATTTAGAGCATAATATGATACACCACAATCACCACTCAGATCTTTCAATTTTAACCCGCACTGGCCAAAAATGACATGAATATAGAATTTTTTTTTCAAAATTGACCAACTTCAAGGGCAAATTTCTCTAATAACAAGGTTGTTGCAACAATTATTTTGGTTTGGATAGATGCAACAATGATTGCGGAAGAAAGTTACTGTTTACTTTTTAATCTCAGATTTAACCCTCAAGCACAATGAGGGTGAGAATAAGAGTACCGTTTGAAAATGTCAAAATTAGCCAACTTTGGTTGCTTTTCCGTCATTTTGGAAAAGTCTAAATTTCAAACACTTTTCGTGTACGTATTCACAATTGACTACCGAGCATATTTGCTGTTGTAAGTTTGGTTGTAAAGTTTAACTGTATCCCATTCTGGTTGCATAAAAGTAGGTACCGTCCAAAAAAAATCCAATTTTTTCAGAATTTGGTAAGTTTAGGTGACGATTTACTCCATTTTAATTGCTTGAGCTCTGAATGTTTTCCATAGCTGCTTGCAGCAGTCAAAGTATGACAAATTTTGTTCTATATGTTATTATTAAAAGTTTAACCCTTGGCAGATTTGAGACTTCCCATAAGGGTACTGTCGGAATGTTTGTTATTTTCGCCAACTTCAAGAGCAAATTTTTCTAATTACAAGGTAGTTGTAATAATTATTTTGCTATAGCTAGATGCAACAATGATTGTGGATGAAAGTTGCTGTTTACTTCTTAATCTCAGATTTAACTCTCTAGCACAATGAGGGCGAGAATAAAAGTACCGTTTGCAAATGCCCAAATTAGCCATTTTTGGTTGCCTTTTCTATCATTTTGGAAAGGGTTAATTTCGAACACTTTTCATGTACGTATTCGCAATTGACTATCGAGCACATTTGCTGTTGTTAGTTTGATTGTAAAGTTTAACCCTATCCCATTCTGGTTGCATAAAAGTAGGCACCGTCCAAAAAAATTCTATTTTTTCAGAATTTTGTAAATTTAGGTGGCGATTTACTCCATTTTATTTGCTTGAGCTCTGCATATTTTCTATAGCTGCTTGCATCAGTCAAAGTATGACAAATTTTGTTCTATATGTTATTATTAAAAGTTTAACCCTTAGCAGATTTGAGACTTCCCATAAGGGTTCTGTCGGAATATTTGTTATTTTCGCCAACTTCAAGAGCAATTTTTTCTAATTACAAGGTAGTTGTAATAATTATTTTGGTATGGCTAGATGCAACAAAGATTGTGGAAGAAAGTTATTGTTTACTTCTTAATCTCAGATTTAACCCTCTAGCACAATGAGGGCGAGAATAAGAGTACCGTTTGAAAATGCCAAAATTAGCCATTTTTAGTTGCCTTTTCTATCATTTTGGAAAGGGTTAATTTCAAACACTTTTCATTTACGTATTCACAATTGACTATCGAGCATATTTGCAGTTGTTAGTTTGGTTGTAAAGTTTAACCCTATCCCATTCTGGTTGCATAAAAGTAGGTACCGTCCAAAAAATTTCAAATTTTTTCAGAATTTGGTAAATTTAGATGGCGATTTACTCCATTTTTAATTGCTTGAGCTCTGAATGTTTTGTATAGCTGCTTGCAGCAGTCAAAGTATGACAAATTTTGTTCTATATGTTATTATTAAACGTTTAACCCTTGGCAGATTTGAGACTTCCCATAAGGGTACTGTCGGAATATTTGTTATTTTCGCCAACTTCAAGAGCAAATTTTTCTAATTACAAGGTAGTTGTAATAATTATTTTGCTATAGCTAGATGCAACAATGATTGTGGATGAAAGTTGCTGTTTACTTCTTAATCTCAGATTTAACTCTCTAGCACAATGAGGGCGAGAATAAAAGTACCGTTTGCAAATGCCCAAATTAGCCATTTTTGGTTGCCTTTTCTATCATTTTGGAAAGGGTTAATTTCGAACACTTTTCATGTACGTATTCGCAATTGACTATCGAGCACATTTGCTGTTGTTAGTTTGGTTGTAAAGTTTAACCCTATCCCATTCTGGTTGCATAAAAGTAGGCACCGTCCAAAAAAATTCTATTTTTTCAGAATTTTGTAAATTTAGGTGGCGATTTACTCCATTTTATTTGCTTGAGCTCTGAATATTTTCTATAGCTGCTTGCATCAGTCAAAGTATGACAAATTTTGTTCTATATGTTATTATTAAAAGTTTAACCCTTAGCAGATTTGAGACTTCGCATAAGGGTTCTGTCGGAATATTTGTTATTTTCGCCAACTTCAAGAGCAATTTTTTCTAATTACAAGGTAGTTGTAATAATTATTTTGGTATGGCTAGATGCAAAAATAAATGTGGAAGAAAGTTACTGTTTACTTCTTAATCTCAGATTTAACCCTCTAGCACAATGAGGGCGAGAATAAGAGTACCGTTTGAAAATGCCAAAATTAGCCATTTTTGGTTGTCTTTTCTATCATTTTGGAAAGGGTTAATTTCAAACACTTTTCATGTACGTATTCACAATTGACTATCGAGCATATTTGCCGTTGTTAGTTTGGTTGTAAAGTTTAACCCTATCCCATTCTGGTTGCATAAAAGTAGGTACCGTCCAAAAAAATTCCAATTTTTTCAGAAGTTGGTAAATTTAGGTGGCGATTTACTCCATTTTTCTTTGCTTGAGCTCTGAATGTTTTCTATAGCTGCTTGCAGCAGTCAAAGTATGACAAATTTTGTTCTATGTGTTATTATTAAAAGCTTAACCCTTGGCAGATTTGAGACTTCCCATAAAGGTATTGTCAGAATAATTATTATTTTCGACAACGTTTACATGCACTTTCTCAGCACTGGAGCCACATTGTCTCAAAACCTTTTCCATGAGAGGATTGGGCCTTCATCCAAGAACAATTTTGCTGTTATATATTTTATTCAAAGTTTTAATCTTCACCCAGTTTTCGGGCCTTGAATTTGAGTACCCTAAACTTCTTCATAAAATTGGCTAATTTGGAGCTCACTTTTCTTCCATTTTCGAAAGGAATATAGAAAAATGATTTACATGTACGTATTTACAATTGCCTATCGAGCATATTTGTTGTTGTAAGTTTGGTTGTAAAGTTTAACCCTATGCTCGTTCTGTTTGCATAAAGATAGGTGCAGTCCAAAAAAACTCTCGTTTTCAGAATTTGGTAAGTTCAAGTGGCGATTGAATCCATTCCAAATTGATTGAGTGCTGAACGTTTTCTAAGGCTGTATGCAGCAGTCATAGTATGACTTTTATTTTATATATCATTATTAAAAGTTTAACCGTTGGCAGATTCGAGACTGCCCATATGGGTATGGTCGGAATAATTTTAATTTTCACAAAATCACTGAATATTGATAAGCGTGCAGTGGTAGTTTGGAATAGAATATCCGAAATGCTTTCGAAATGCGGATTCACAGTTCAATTCCAAGGATATTTTCTGTTATAAGGTTGCTGTAAAGTTTAACGCAATCCCTGTCTCAGATGCATAATGGTAGATTCCGTCGAAAAAAACTCATTTTTTCAGAATTTCGTAGGTTTAAGTGACAATGTACTCCATTCCTAATTCATTGAGCGCTGAATGTTTTCTATGCCTGCATGCAGCACGCATAGCATGACAACTTCTGTTTTAATACGTCATTATCAAAAGTTTAACCCTTGGCATATTTAGGAGTTCCCATGTGGGTATAGTCGGAATAATTGTTATTTTCGTAAAATCAAGCCCTGAATATATTGATAACCGTGCAGTGGCCTTTCAGTGGCGCTACATGAAGCCGCAAATAGTTAATTTTGAAAAGTTCATCAAATAGACAAATATAATACCTAACTCAGCCGGTGACAGGTAAATAATGAATGGAAAAGTCGTTGAGTTGAGAATAAAGGTGCGTCGAATCGTGCCCTCGGTTTCCACCTGATCCACGGTATTTCCATGCGGTCTCGGCACTTGACAAAGATACGAAACTGTCGGGCAGGGACAGTAGGAAACATTCTGAGAATTTCAAGTTGCTGCCTTGCATGATCAGGACATAATTGGAATATATCCGACATTGTATCTGTCGGATATATTCCACTTATGTCCCGATCACTTCACCCGACTGTCCGCATGGGGGCACCCTGACGCTGTGTACTAAGGCATACTGCACGTCGATGGTGCGCATGTCTTCAACCAATCTAACCCTGCCTGTGATACAGTGCGGAGACACTATGTTGGGGAGCTGGCAGCTGCTCGTCATTGCTCAAATAAATAAATAAATAAATTCAGTACCAGTTTTGCTCGTACAAATATTAGTACCGTCAGACAAAATTCATTTTCTGATTAATTTCGTACTTTTCTGTACTCACCTTCCCTGAGTAAGATTGTTATACCTTTAATCTCAGATTTAACCCTCAAGCACAATGAGAGTGAGAATAAGTGTACCATTTGGAAATACCCAAATTATCCAACTTTGGTTACTCTCTACTATAATTTTGGAATGGGTTAATTTGAGACACTTTGCTTTGCGAAATGCAGAGATGTTTTATCAATAAATCCGGCTTTAGTTAAGTTCTGGGACTTAATGAAACATGTGCTTTGGCCACTTAAAAATAGCACTGTCTGCAAAAAATGACTTTGAGTGAATACTCACTTGTCCAAAAACAAAAAGGAAAGAGCTCTTTGAGCTTTTCATAACTGCTTTCAAAAGTCAGTGGGGAACAAATTTTGTGTTATATGTTTTGGTGTT
Source organism: Pictodentalium vernedei (assembly GCA_031216915.1). NCBI lineage: Eukaryota > Metazoa > Mollusca > Scaphopoda > Dentaliida > Dentaliidae > Pictodentalium > Pictodentalium vernedei. The sequence goes on from CM062292.1 coordinate 462,942,504, forward strand.
CCGTGTTTTCAAACACCCGTTTGGCCGTATAAATATGAATACCGCCAGGAAAGAAAGCACATTTTCTCTGTGGTAGACTGTTTGACTTCTATGATAGAGGTCCCGAGTTTGATCCCTATCTGGGATGACTCACGTAATGCCCTTGGGTAAGGCACTTTATCCCGGTTGCCAACATGGGGGCACGATGATGCCATGTACTAAGGCGTACTGCATGTCAATGGTGCACATGTCTTCAACCGCTGGTACCCTGCTTCAGCGGAGCTTGAACATAATTAGAATGTTGAGCTGACAGTTGCTCGTCGATGGTCGGTGGTTCACTCTCCGTCCTCCGACTTCCCCCACCCGTAAAACTGTCAGGGTCACGATTAGCCATTGTGGATAATTATGTGACCGTAAACACCAATAAATAAATACCGTCAGGGAAAACGTCAGTGAAATCCTTCTGTCAATAAATAGCAAAGTAGTAATGTAATGTAAGAAATGTTAACAAGCTGTTCAACATCCCTTTAATCAACTCATTTTGACTTGAACTGTACCCATCACTGTGTATACTAGCTCTCTAAATGGTTTAAACCATATCAAATAAACAACTAATTTGTGTGTGACAGTAACTCATATTACATGTATTTCATTGTATCTGAAACAGATATGTTGGAAAAATTGTGAAATCATGGAGTAGGAAGCTTACTCTCGTTTGTTGACAAATCCCACACATTCACAAACAGGCAAAATGATAGAGAATAAATTAATTATTGATATTTAAGGTCACTTTCAGCATCTACACCTATATCATGACCATAATATAGGTATTTATTCAAGTCCAGGTATCCATTGCATAGGCGTACAGGGCTATTTTTCAGGGGGGGGGGGGGTGAACCCTTTTAGCCCGAAATAGTTGAATCTCAGGAGAAAATGCTAAATGTGGGCATGGGGGAGGGAGTCTCCCTCAAATTGAGTACCCGGAGAGAACCAACAAACAATGGCAAGCAACTCCCCAACATACTAACTCCACAAAAGCAGGGTTAGCATTGGTTGAAGACAAGTACACCCTCAAAGTACCCTTAGTACACATCGCCATCATGCCCCCCCCCCCCCTCCCCCACGTGGGAAATTAAATTGGGACGAAGTGTCTTGCTCAAGGACACAATGTGGTTGCCACAAGCGGGACTCGAACCGAGGACTTCTTGGATTGCAACAATCATCTCTACCTTCTGAGCCACCGTGCTTCCGTAATATGCAGTAATAGAGCTCTTTATGTGTACTTGTGTGATTATAAATGAATAATATTAACGTGGATACGGTTCCACTGAATCAACTTGTAGAGTATAATGGTCAGTTTACTTGCAACTTCTAAGTGATGAGATAGGAAAACAACATTTTGTGTGGAAAACCAAAATGTTTTGTGGTCATTTATGGCAACTAAATTGTCCGAAATTTTCTGGCATATTGGCCGAAAAATCGGCTCCTTCCTGACTCAGGGGTGGTTTGGGGCACAGTCCTTCATGCAACCCCGGCCCGTACGCCCATAATTCATATGTACTAATTTTTTCTAAAGCACAAAGGACATCGCTTGTTTTGCTTTCTATGAAAATATTCTGTAATTATTGAAGAGCAAATTTTGTGTTAAATGTTTTGGTGTCCTGTTGTATCTCAAATATCTGTTTTGGCTGCATAAAAACTAGTAGCATCACAAAAACTTTGATTTCCACTAAATTTTCTGTTTTCAAAACTGATCGATAGTTTTGTGTACAATTCAGTTTGCCTTTTCACATTAAAAAGTTGGGAAAGCCCGTAATTTGTCCAACAAATTACAATTCTCTAGCTTTTTCTTCTTTTTTTTCTTCGTGAATTCTGTCTGTTGAACTGCTGAAAAACAAGCTGTACGATTTTAGCCAAATTTGGCATACTTATGTAATGTCATTAAATCTAGTGAAATGCGGTATCGTCATGTCTGTGAAAACGCGTATTTTCAAAATATTCTGCCAAAACCTTCAAAATTTCACCATTTTTCGAAAGTCTCAAAATTGTTTACAGTTATTTCGCTCACATTTTCCACACATTTAGAGCATAATATGATACACCACAATCATCACTCAAATCTTTCAATATTAACCCCCACTGGCCAAAACTTATATTAATATAGATTTTTTCTTCAAAACTGACCAACTTCAAGGGCAAATTTCTCTATTTATAAGGTTGTTGTAACAATTATTTTGGTATGGATAGATGCAACAATGATTGTGGAAGAAAGTTATTGTTTACTTTTTAATCTCAGATTCAACTCTCAAGCGCAATGAGGGCGAGAATAAGAGTACCGTTTGAATATGCCAAAATTGGTTGCATTTTCTATCATTTTGGAAAGACTTAAAATCAAACACTTTTCATGTACGTATTCACAATTGACAACCGAGCATATTTGCTGTTGTAAGTTTGGTTGTAAAGTTTAATCCTATCCCATTCTGGTTTCATAAAAGTAGTCACCGTCCAAAAAAACCTCAATTTTGTCAGAATTTGGTAAGTTTAGGTGACGATTTACTCCATTTTTAATTGATTGTGCTCTGAATGTTTTCCATAGCTGCATGCAGCAGTTAAAGTATGACACATTTTGTTTTATATGTTATTATTAAAAGTTTAACTCTTGGCAGATTTGAGACTTCCCATAAGGGTACTGTCGGAATAATTGTTATTTTTGCCAACATTTACATACAATTTCTCAGCACTGGCGCCATATTGTCTCAAAACCTTTCCCATGAGAAGATAGGGCATTCATCCAAGATCAGTTTTGTTGTATATGTTTTGTTCCAAGTTTTAACCCTCACCCAGTTGTCAGGCCTTGAATTGGAGTACCCTCAACTTGTTCATGTTCATTCAAATACCAAGATTCAAGATTAATCCTTGTCTTTTTCCAGACACTCATTCTGTGATTGATGTTCACACATTAAGAGCATAATGATACATTAAACTCACTACACAAATATTTCAAAAGTAACCCCTATTGGCCACAAATGATATGAATATAGCATTTTATCTTCAAGATTTACTAACTTCAAGGGCAAATTTCTCGTAATTGCGAGGTTGTTGTAACAATTATTTTTGTATGCGTAGATGCAACAATGCTTTCAGAAGAAATTTACTGTTTAGTTTTTAATCTCGTCTTTAACTCTCAAGCAAATTAGGGTAAGAGTACCATCCGAAAATGCCAAAAGTAGCTAACTGTGGTTGCATCTTCCTGTCATATTGGAAAGGGTTATTCTAAACATTTTGTTTTGCTATAGGTAGAGACGCCTAATGAACAAATTCTCTGCTGTGAGTTATGCTTTGGGGCTTAACAGAATAAGCTTTTGCCATGTAACGAAGAGTACTGTCAGAAAGAAAATTGATTTTCAGTGAATTTTGCAAACATCTGTACTCATTTCCTCTAATTGCAAGGTTGTTGTAGCAATTATTTTGGTATGGATAGATGCAACAGTGATTGTAGAAGAAAGTTACTGTTCACTTTTTAATCTCAAGATTTAACACCCAAGCAAAATGAGGGCGTCAATAAGAGAACCGTGAGAGAATGCCAAAATTAGCCAACTTTGGATGCTTTTTGTCTATCATTTTGGAAACGGTTAATTTCAAACACTTTGCTTTGCTATATGTAGTCTGCATTTTCACATTGGAAAGTTGGGAAAGCCCATGCTTTGTCCAACAAATTACAATTCTCTAGTTATATGTTATCATTTCTCTAATAGGAAATTTCAAAAGGGTTATCTATCTCGACCAGACGCTGAAACTCGTTATTAATTTTAGATTGCCTTTGTCACCATTTAGCCAGCCGAGCGTACCCCACGCCACAGTTTTTACAAAGGGCTAGCGCTGTTTTGACGCCCTTACCACAGCCTTTGCAGGATAGCGGGCCTCCACCCTTCTTTAGACGAGCATTATGGACCTTACAAAAGGTCCCACGACACGACCGCCCACAAACGTCGGTAGACCCTAGAAGCAGCCACTCACACGTGTTCATTGTATTAGTCCTCATGTGTATGTCATGTATACATATGTGTTTCTCAAATTCTCAAATAAATATATTAGCAGCAGGAAGGGTGCTAATATATTTGACAGACTTAACAAAACAAGAGAGACGGGGGCGGCGAGGGTGGTAGCCCGTCCCATGGGCTCTCGTGGTTTTTTAAGTTGTCAAAATTGGTATGCTCACCCCCGTCTGGGGGTCTGTTAAGTTGTCGAAATTGGTATGGGCCGTGCCGTGGGCTCTCGTGTTTTTTTAGCTCACCGAAGGTAGCTCAACTCCCGTCCGTCGTCGTCCGTCGTCCGTCGTCGTCCGTCGTCGTGAACATTTTTCAAACGACTTCTCCTCTGAAACCACTGGTCCGATTTTCACGAAACTTCATGTGGATGTTTATTACGATATGACAATTTATGTTTGTCCTTGTGGGCTCCGTATGGGGCATGACTCTGATAGCACCGTATGAATTATAGAAAAAATTATTAAAAAATCTTCTTCTCCAGAACCAGTGGGCAGAATCATTTGATATTTGATATACAGCATTATGGGGTGGATCTGATTCACTTTTGTTCAAATCGCCCCCCTGGATTCATATTTGGGCTCACTATAGAAGCCCAAATTCGAACTTAGTGCATTTCAGGCAAATTTCTTAAAAAACCTTCTTCTCCAGATCCAGCAGGCAGAATCTTTTGATATTTGGTATGCAACATAGTGGGGTGGATCTGATTCACGTTTGTTCAAATCGGCCCCCTGGATTCACATTTGGGCTCAGTATAGAAGCCCGAATTCGAACTTAGTGCATTTCAGGCACATTTCTTAAAAAATCTTCTTCTCCAGATCCAGCAGGCAGAATATATTGATATTTGGTATGCAACATTGTGGGGTGGATCTGATTTAAGTTGTTCAAATCGGCCCCCTGGGTTCATATTTGGGCTCAGTATAGGAGCCTAAATTTGAACTTAGTGCATTTCAGGTAAATTTCTTTAAAAATCTTCTCAAGATCCAGCAGGCAGAATCTTTTGATATTGGGTATGCAGCATGCTCAGGGGGATTCAAGTTTGTTCAAGCCAAGTCCCTGGGTTCATATTTGGGCTCACTGCGGTAGCCCGAATTAATACTTAGTTCAAAATGAGGAATTTTCTTTGAAAATCTTTTTCAGATCCAGCAGTCGGAATGTTTTGATATTTGGTATGCAGCATCTTTAGGGGGGGGGGGGTGAGATTCAAGTTTGTTCAAACCATGTCCCTAGGTCCATATTTGGGCTCATTGTGGGAGCTCGAATGATAACTTAGTTCAAAATGAGGAATTTTCTTTAAAAATCTTCTTCAGATCCAGCAGTCGGAATGTTTTGATATTTGGTATGCAGCATCCTTGGGGGGGGGGGGGGGGGGTTAAGATTCAAGTTTGTTCAAGCCATATCCCTAGGTCAAATTTTGGGCTCACTGTGGGAGCTTGAATTGTAACTTAGTTCGAAATGAGGAATTTTCCTAAAAAATCTTCATCTTCCGATCCAGCAGTCGGAATGTTTTGATATGTAGTGTGTAGAATCCTTAGGGGTGAGATTCAAGTTTGTTAAAGCCAAGTCCCTGGGTCCATATTTTGGCTCCCTGTGGGAGCCCGACTTATAACTTAGCCAATATGAGGAATTTTTCTTTAAAAATCTTCTTCAGATTCAGCAGTCGGAATGTTTTGATATTTGGCATGCAGCATCCTTAGGGGGTGAGATTCATGTTTGTTCAAGCCAAGTCCCTGGGTTCATATTTGGGCTCACTGTGGGAGCCCGAATGGATTTTCTTCAAAAATCTTCTTCAGATCCAGCAGATGATTGTTTTTGATATTTGGTATGCAGCATCCTTACGCACTAGTCCTCAGTCATCTATCATACACCATTCAAATCTGTGGCAATGCATTCGCGACTGGAAAATTAGCCCTTCCACAGAAGCGTGCCTTGCGCACGAATGGAATATTGAAATTTCAGGACATGTATAAACTGAATGTCTTATTATTTATGTACGACTGTCAAAATAAGAACCTACCCAAATCCTTTGATAACATGTTTAGTATACACACCCCTATTGGCACGCATACAAGACAAGCTGGACAAATTAGAGAGTATAAGGCCAGAACACAGTTTTCGGCAAATCTACCCAAACATAACTTCCCTAAAATTTGGAATGAATTAGAAAGCAGCCTCAAAACATTAACCCCAAGATCCCTGTTCAAAAGTATACTTACCAAAAAATTTATTGCAAACTACTCCCTTACTGCAACATGTGTTAACACACTGTTCCCGGGCTGCAGACCAAGCAGTTCAAATCCATAAACAATCTAAAAGGTATATTGCATACTAATTGTTCCCTAATTCTTGATTATTAAACCATAGATTATGTGTGTGTTTGGCAGATCGTGGTTTGTTTGTGGTAGCAAAAATTTATTTAAACTCCGATATCTCATCCACCATGACCCAACATGAAATTACGGTGCAGTTGCCCTGACACAAAACTTGGGTCCCAACTCCCCAACTCGATAGTTGAAACAAGGATTGTGCCTGCAGGAAAAAAGTATGCTCCAGGTGATAGTATCCAACATAGAAACATGGAGATGCCAGGAAGACAGATAATCTGGCTATGGCGTCTCCAAACAATGCGTCTCTCACATTCATAATGTATTTGATTTCATGTGTGTAATGTTCCAATAATATCTGTATATATTTTTTTTTCTGTGACTGTTTACGTGATGTAATAATATCCCTTACGATGTTTGTGAGTAAGGTGAATTGTTGAATAAAATATCATCATCATCATCATCATCATCATCCTTAGGGGGGTAAGATTCAAGTTTGTTCAAGCCATGTCCCTAGTTCCATAAAATTTGTCTCTCATGACTGCATTCCTTTGTAGTGTTGATGAACCATGTCTAACTGAATGTGACCCCAAATACTTCTTTGAACCACTTTGTTTGAATCACTTCGCCCGCTGAGCGATTAATGCCCCTTGGGGCGTCTTGTTTTTTCAAGCTGTCGAAATTGGTATACTCACTCTCTCTGCTGCTTCTTCAAAAGCGTTTCCTGCAGGCAAAAAGCTGCAGGTTGATATTTTTAGCATACAAGACCGAGTTCATTACACTTCGCTCTAAAACCTCGATAATTTCACTGTATAATATTTTGTTTGGGCGTATTATCCATGTTTGAGTGGTGATTTAGAAGGTGGACGGATGGGCAAAATTGCCCCAGTCTTTCTTCTTGGTGATGTTTTACGTGTGAATTTTACCTGAGACGAACTCGGGGATGGTTTGTTTGAGAACGTGTCATCGATGCACTCATCGACTGACATGTCCTCTATGCCTTCGAAGATATTGTTCGTGACAACATTTTGAAGGCGCTTAGGCATTCTTTCAGATTATAGTTTCAGCTTTTCTTTCTTATTGTTTTCTTTAGTTTGTTTTCGTCTCTGAATCTGACTCAGATTTTGTTGGGAACTATGTTATGGATCCAGTTTCAGTTTGCTTGGCTTATGATACTTTTCTGGTTTAGGTTTTTGTTTTTCTGTTTATGGTATTGGAGGTACATCTTTGGATTGTTCTGTTGTTTGTCCGGTTTTTTTTGTTTTTTGTTTTGTTTTTTTTTTTGGGGGGGGGGAGGTATTTTTTCTATTGTTTGGACAGCTGAGTTGGTTTGTGTGGACTGTGATTCTGATTGTTGTATCCTAAAGACATTCACTAAAGATGGAATATGTCCTTTGAGCCATGTATATTGAGTCTGGCATTCAACTGATTGTGTTGGTAATTTTCAGGATACTTTTGTAGCATATGATGGTGATGATGCACTCATACCTGGCATTGACGTTACGAGTTCTCTAGCCTCTTTGAAACTGATTCCTTTTCACACTTTACTTTCTGTATAGCTTTTTCCCTCCTCCAAACAGGGCAATCTTTGGATGATGACATATGATTGCCCTGGCAGTTGACACACTTGATAGGATTGGTGCATGGTTCCTGATGTTGTTGACCGTATCTGTAACATATCGGTTGATCCATGCAGTTATTTTGCCCATGGTCATATTTCTGGCACTTGAAACATCGCAGTGGATTCGTTATAAATAAATCCACTTTGACGTTCATATAACCAACTTTAATAGATTTTGGTGTGTGAATAGAGTTAAATGACAAAATATAGGTATTTGTTTTAATTGTTGTACCATCCTTTTTAATTTGAATATTTTTCACATCTGTTACACCTTGGGGGCTCAGTTCTTTTTTTATCTCTAAGACAACATTGTCAAATAGCTCCCTGGTTCATATTACGTCTCGGCTGCTTTTTAGTGTCTTATGAGGGAAAGTATTTACCTCAATATCTGCCATTTTTTCCATCTTCAGTGAATTGATGGTCTGGGCTTCCCTTTGATATTCTATCAGTAAAACGCCAGATCTCAGTTTCTTGACGTCTTTCACTGTGCCGGCTATTCTCTTGATGTTTTTTTCTAACATGAATGTATTGATGTCAGATATTCTTTTATTTTCATCAGATGCATATACTATTATACATTTTGGCCAAGTCTTTGATGCTATTGGTGAAGGATCCAAATCTGAATCAGAGTCAGTAGAATGTAATTCAAGACCTCGTTTTTGTTTTTTGTTTCTTATATCCATATTTGAGTTTTGTGTTGTCCACTGTCCCGGCTCCCATCCATCACGGAGTCCAACAAGGGGTAGGGTTACTCCAGCAGTGAACCCAAAAGATTGCCAGTATTCCCACATACTTGGTATGGAGCAGTATACTCAGCCAGTATTGATTCCGAAGTATGCCCGTGGCTGATTGACCCGTGTGTGGAAGTGCCATGTCTTCAGGTGGCGACCATTCAACCAATCACTTTACAAAACACTGAAATTAAAGTTGCCACGTACAACTGGAACAGACAGTGCAACAAAACTAAGTATTTGTTAAAAAATATGCGTTTAAAAAGCAGTACACAATGGCAATTATGGTATGTGATTAAAAGAAATGGCTGATTGAATGACAACCCAATGCCCCCCGACGTGACACCCTGAATGTTTCGGGTTAGGGGCTCCCGATTGGCCAGAACGGACCATCCGACCATCCCTCTACTCCCGACGTTGGGACCAAAGAAGTGTATTGGACAGGTATCTCCAAGATGGAGAACAGGGCCAAAGCAGTGTTTACGATCTGATCTCCATCCCAGAGATTTGCCCTAACCGTGCCCCTATCTGTCCTCAACTGCCAGAATTCCTTCCTCACGGGTGAACAAGGTGCCTGCAAGATGGTATCAGCAGGATTGACCATTTTGATCCGGGGCTGCTTGGGAAAAATAACATCACCTTACAATCCACTTCTAGTACAGTGTTCATTGAATAAAATTTCAGTTATTGTGTAAACATTTGCATATGATTGGTTGGTATGCGTTTTTTAATAACTTAATGAACGTTTTGCAGGTCTTTTCCAGGGCTTACGTTTCATTTAAATTTGGGAGAATATTTTTGGATTCTCTCGAAAATGGTAGCGAAAATCAAGGCCTGCTTCAAGTTCATAAACAAAACAATATTTATGAATAAACCCTTACAAATGTGGATGTCATTTGAACCGGCTTTTTCAGCCAGTTTTCAAGAGAGTCATATTTGTACAGTTTTGTTGACAGAGTGTCGGGATATTTCAGGTCAAGGTGGGGACATAATTTACGTGTATCACGAATAGATTGCCATCTGACAGAGGACAATACCATGTTTTCCTTGCATTCTTGGACCAAATGGTATAAAGAAGAGAACTGAATTACCTACTGTCGATTTATTTTGTTGTGTTTTAGGGATCTACAGTCCAATGAGATATTAGTTGCTACGCGGGCATTCATCGGACTACGCAAATTGCAAACCTTGTAAGTATGTCACGTGTCTTATTTAATAAACTGCATGCATGCGTGCTATAGAAATTATGAATGCAACGCATAAGACTGTAAGAATTGTCTACTTCACAAACTGCTAGGTTTGCTCTACTGTAGTCATTAATAACCTTATTCAGCAAAATGCAATCCCACTCGGCAATGTCAACGTCACTTGCAATGGCAGTTTTATCTGAGAAAAATAATAGCCACTTGGGAATCACGATAATAATCACAAATGTGCCTGGATATTAACATGAAGCCCATTAACTTTCGAGAATAGAATTTACCTTCCCACGTGGTAATGTGACCGTTGCAGCCAAATGTTTACATACACAACTGACGTTTTCTTGAATGAACCCCGCGTTTGACAGTGGAGTCTCTGAGGATGTTATTTTCACATGAATTCCAGTTGATCGTGTGATTTATTCCATGAACACCATATGAGCATGTGACATTCAAACATCGTGCATTCAATTTTCCAGACGCCATTTTACATTATGTAATTTCTGTTTACGTTCTGTAATAGACGTTTTCTCCAACTCAAATGTGAAATGTTTTTTTAGGTTCTGTATCGACAGCTTTGTGAGAACTATTTTGTATCATGCCCCACACCCCAGACCTTCAACGGTTAGATGTTCAGTAACTCATCGTGGTCCCGGCCCGAGTTGCAGTGGAAACAGTTATAGTAGCGGTGGTGTCAGTAATTATTGTATTGTTTTTTTTCTTTATTGTTTTAGAATTACACGTTGACACGTTGACCGAATTATGGTTAGTCAATGCAGTGCCGTGTAGACAAACCAACTCTATATGCTGTCCGGACAACAAAGTAATTCTATTTTAAGAAGGGAATAAACATAAGTATTGAAACTTGGCTGTTCAAACTCCACGAGGTGATGACGCAAATTGATCTCGCCAAATTGTCCATTACCCGCTTGCACTTGATCAATTTGTTTCATCACCTCATGGATTTCGATTAGTCCTGATTCAATTCTCTTGAGCGCAATTGTAGGTAATGCTTTCACATTAATTGACATCTGGAGTTTATTACTTGAATCGTTTCATATCGACCGAAATATTAGCACAAACTAACTTCATATGAGACGGAGACAGAAGATCAAAGGCTTTTGCGTAGTGTCGAGGACTGATATCTCGGCCCATAAGAAACTGACCAAGTAATATCTTTATTTATTTATTAATAAACGAAACCGAATAAGAACAAACCCTTCTCAGATATGTTTCAGTTTTCTAACATTGTTATTAGTAGTAGAGACGCACGAATCGATATCGTTTGACCAAAGGAGGATATGAGAAGGATGTCCCTTCTCCACGTAAGGGAGTCAAAGAAGTCATAGGGAGGGCAGAATGGGATAAGTGTGCAGTCATATCCCCCCCCCCAAAAAAAACATTTTTTTTAAATAATTTTAATTGCTATGACTTTATCCTCCTAACAATTGAAAGGGGTTAGCAGATAATTGCAATTGCTATGACGTAGTCACCCTAACAATAGAATGACGTATGTTCATTTAAATGAAATTTAAAAGCATTTCAGTGACGTAACAAGCTGGTCTTCAATAATTTCGCTAAAGTATCTATCAAAAGGATAACGAATTTTTAAACATTTAAATTGCGCAACATTTATAAATACCAACAATTCAAAAGCTTTTGGTCCTCAATAATTTTCTTTAAAGAATCTATCAAATGGATAATTAATTTTAATTAATTTTAATTTAAATTTAAATGGCGTAAAATTTATAAATGTTTATGACACATGATAATTTAGATCAAATTTAGACGCATTTAAATAAAAGTATTTAAATTTATTTATAAAAAACTTCTCGAAAAATTTCTTCAAAAAACAAAATGGCACGTCAGTTTCTGAGAAACACATAATAATAATAATAATAACAACACTTTGATCGGCCGCTGATTTGTCGCGGTTCTCGGGTATGAAGGCCTTGGTTACCCCTGTACATACTCCCAACTGCCTCCCTATTCCCACCGCTTCTTCTCTCTTCCCAACACTCGGAGACGAACTTCTTGATGACATGCCTTACCCCATTCTTCCCAATCTCTCCGGTTAGCATATTAATCCTCTCCTTTGAGTCACTAACCACATGTTCTTCTTTATCCCAACTACTTCCACATTATACTCCTAGTGAATCTTATTCGTTTAGATTGGTATTTCCAGCATTCTAGAAGAAAGTGTTCCAGGGTCTCCACCACGCACAAATTACACATCTGACACTCCTTTTTACTGTTTTCCCACTTTTTCTCCTCAGCTCCACGGACCGCGACCTCAGTTTGAACAACAGTGACCTTAAAGGTGCCATGAAAGTACTCTTCAAAACCAGGCCTCACTTTATCACGCAGGCCACCCAAAGACTTCTTTCATTTGACCTCCTCTCGTCAATTGAGGTCACCATCCTCCATGACCTTTTCTCTGACGATTTTTTTTACCCTGGTTTGCCCCAACGTCCAGGTTCGAGAGCTCCAATGGGTAGTTCTCTATTAGCTCCCTCACATGGACCATCCACCCTGTCTTGATATTTGATCTGAAAATTCTCTGAAACATTACTTTACACCATCGGCTATCGGGAAGATTTACCGAATAATTAAGATGGTGGCGTCTAGTTTCTCCTATAGTGTAATTTCGCCTAGAAAATAGTTTTTGTAAAGGTGTTGGCGAATTTGAACTAAATTGGCTTGGAGGATTAGCAGTAATTAGCAGTAATTACTTGTTATACCTACAGAAAATGGATTTACCCACTAATAGTTTTTTGTTCAACACTTCTTGGGGGATGAAATTCGATTAATATCGTAACTGCAAAGGCATATTATATATCATATAATAGTTTTGACTGAAAAATATTAGTATTACATGGATGTAGCCTTGAACAGTCTTGTTTAAGTGGCAATGCAATCTCTCGAGATGGTTGTCAGTTCTTAGTCCTAATCCTAGGTCAAAGATACCGATACCGATATTGATTCCGAGTGGGGCTGTTGGAGAGGAAGAGGACGCTGTAAACAATAGGAGACTAGAGGAGATAAATAGGGCGAGGTCCAAAAGTAAGTTGGTGGTTGCGGGAAGTAGCATAGTTCGGGGGATCGACAAGGTTGTCTGTGGTCCGGACAGTAAAAATAGAACAGTTCTGTGCTTTCCGGGGGCTAAAGTGGAGGACCTGAGGGATAGAGTGGACGGTATTGTAGCTGGGTCGGGGCCTGATCCGGTAGTGGTATTACATGTGGGGTCCAATAACATCCGGGAGAGGAAATCAGTTCGTTTGGTGGACACATACAAGGACCTAATTAGTAAGCTACTTAGCAGGAATGCTCGGATCATCGTTTCAGGGGTGCTCCCCGTTATGGGTGGTGGGAATGAGAGGAACTCGCGGATTATGGCACTAAACGAGGAGCTGGAAGAGCACTGCAAAGACTTGGGAGTACATTTCATTGACCACTGGGATTCATTCTGGGGACAAGGAGAGTTGTATGGGCGAGACGGATTGCATTTAAGTAGGATGGGTACAGACCTGTTGGGCCAAAAAATCTTACAGGTGGCTGGGCCTTTTTTGGAGAAAAGGGGGGTAGGGGACCACAGCCGGTAACCCAGAGTGGCACAAATGCTGGGAACATAGGAAGAACAACAAACATGCACAATACAGGGACATACCAGGGTTATAATAATGTGCCAGTGATGACAAAAAAACAAAGATTCACTAAGTTTGGGTACTGCAACATCCAGGGTCTGCACAAGAAAGTAAGCGAAATATCAACAATGATGGACGAAGGAGACTTCGATATAATGGGTCTAAGTGAGACGTGGATACGACGGGATGAGCGGGTTGATCAGATGAAGGGTTGCGTGTGGATAGGAGCTGGGCGAACTGAGGGTCAGAAACGGGGTGGGGGTGTTGGCATCTACGCTAAAGAGGAATTACAGCCCTCATTGATTACAGATCTCACAGAAGCAAGGACTCAGATTCCAGTATCCAACGAAATAGTCTGGGCAAAAATCAAGTTAGGAAGCAGGAGTGTTGCCGTTGGTGTTGTATACTTAGCAGTGGAGGGAAGTAAGCCCGAGTGGAATGATTCAATATATACAACTCTTAGATCGAATATCACAGAGCTTGGGAGCAGAGGGTTCAGTATTGTCCTAATGGGGGACTTCAATGGGCACATCGGGGATAAGGAGGAGGGCATACAGGGAGGTGATAGGAAAATTAACACGAATGGGAGGAAGATGTTGGACCTATCAAAAGAGCTTGGTTTAAAGATCCTGAACAGGGATGCGAAATGTAAGGGTAAATGGACCTGGGAGAGGAACGATAAGAAAACAATAATTGATTATATACTCACTGACATTAGCGTATGGAGGGAGGTTATAGATGTAGAAATAGATGACGAGGAAAAAAATGACTTGGGTAGTGATCACAACCTGATAACAGTTAAGATTATGGGCAAAAAGACGAATAGAGACAGAAATACCTTCAAGGAAGTTTGGGGACTAAAACAAGGAGCCGACTGGAAGCAGTTTCGGGAAAAACTAAAACCAAATCTTGAATGTATACCTAGGGATGCAAATGTCCAGAGTATTTCAGATGGCATAGTAAATAGCCTAACAGAGGCAGGGAAGGAGTGTATAGGAAGGGTGAGGGTCCCAACGAGAGAGCTTGGATACAGGGTTAGCGAGGGACTGAAAAGGCTATAAAAGAAAGGAAGGTAAAATGCGCTGCTTACAGAAGAAGTAGGAAGCTTAAAGGGGTGGATAACAATGACACGAGACTAATGAAAGGAGAATATGAACTGGCACGGAAAAATGTGAATGAGATAAAGAATAATAATAGGAAGGAGCGCAATTGCAGTCTTGCCAGAACAATAAAGAAAACGGGGGGTTCGAGCTCAAACGTATTTTGGAACTGGGTAAATAAACGGGGGAAAAGTAGTGTGCAGAGTATCAAAGTGGATGGGGAAAGTACAGAAGATAAAGGCCGTATCGCTTCAGAGTTAGTCAAGCACTGGGAAAAGATAAACGATAGGCGATGGGGCAGTGGGTCTCCACCAAAAAGAAATACACTGGTGGAGGAGAACCTATCCAATCGTGTATGTAGCGAAATAACGGCAGAAGAAGTGCGGAACGTGGTCTCGAAATTAAAAAATGGTAAAGCGGGAGGGACTGATGAAATTCCGAACGAATTCCTCAAAAATGGAGGGGAGGCACTTATTGAAGTCCTGACAAACCTTTTCAACCTGGCTCTGCGAAAGCAAGAGGTCCCCAGAGAGTGGAGGGAAAGTAAGGTGTCGTTCATACACAAAAAGGGGGATAAGGAAGTTCTAGATAACTATAGGGGGATATCAGTTAGTAGTAACATCGGAAAAGTATTCTGTAAGGTCATATACGGTAGACTAGAGGAAGTTATTGAAGAGAAAGGTTTTTTAGGAGAAATTCAAAATGGTTTCAGGAAAGGACGAAGAGTCACTGATCACCTATTTACACTCACCCAACTGATAGAATCAACAAAGGCTGAAAAGAAAAAGATGTTTCTGGCATTTCTAGATGTGAAAAAAGCGTACGACCGAGTGTGGAGGGAAGGTATGTGGCGAAAGCTCGAGGGCATCGGACTGGGGGGTGACTTTGTGGGAATCATGAAAGCACTGTATACAGATGTGCAAAGCCAACTCAGTCTAGGGAGTATCACTACAAAACGAGTCCCTATGGATATAGGCCTCAAGCAGGGGTGTATCTTTTCACCGATTTTGTTTGCATTGTATGTTAAAGATTTAGGGGACGAACTAATTCAGAGTGCGGAGGGGGTAAATGTTGGAGACATAAAGATACCAGGCTTATTCTTTGCGGACGACATGGTGTTAATGTCTAGAACTGAACAGGGGCTAGAGAAACTGCTGGAAATTGTTGGTAGATATGGGAACACTTGGCGGCTCGAACTAAATGAAAATAAAAGCAAGGTAATACCCGTTGGACGCAAGGTAGATATGACGAAGAGATGGAGAGTGGGGGAGTTCTCAATCCCCGAAGGGGAAAGCAAACAAATCACTGTAGGAGAAACGGGAGAGTATGAGTATCTAGGGGTAAGCATAAATATAACGGGAAGAGGGGTGTACAGAAATTACTTAGCCAAACTGATTCTGAAGGGGAAAAGAATTCTGAACCAACTAAAACTTTTAGGGAAAAATAGTTTCAACAAGGTCTTTGTGGGGAAAACACTGTGGGAGAGGGTGGGTTTACCAAGTATAACGTATGGCACGGACGTGATTCCATTAAACCAAACCGTTATTAAGAAGTTGGAAAATACTCAAAATGATGCCGGCAGATGGATAACAGGGTCGAGTAATGCTGCAGCTTTGGAAGCAGTAAGGGGGGAGCTTGGGTGGATGAAAATCAAGGACAGGGTAGATTTGGGAAAACTGTGTTACTTTAACTACTTGAGAAACCTGCCTGACAACCGGTGGTGCAAATTGATGCTCGATACCATTTGGAATTCTAATATAGAAACGGGGTGGTCAAAACATGTGAGGGAACTAATGGACAATTACTCTATAGAGGTCACAAACATAGAAGTAGGAATGAAAGAAGGCAAAAGGTTTGTCAAAGAGAGAGTCATGGAAGATTGCAATCGAAACTGGCGAGCAGGGGTTAGCGTGAAAAGATCACTGCAGGGGTTACAATATAAAGAAAAGCCAGCTTTTGAGAAGTACCTAGATGGCACCTTTGGAGGGTCACTGCTGTTCAAACTGAGATCAAGATCACTGGAGCTTCGGGGAAAAATTGGGAGAGATGGGGAAAAGGGATGCCAAATGTGCCACTCTGGAGTAGTGGAGACCCTGGAACATTTTCTCTTGGAATGCCCACAGTATATACCTCATAGAATAAAATTTACTGGAAGAATAATGCAGAAGTGGGGTGAAGAAACAAAGGATAGATGGCTGAAGGGGGACACGAGGGAGAGGGTAGGAATGCTTATTGAAGAAATTGAAAAAGAGGAAGTGAGGGACACTATTAAGCAGTTTATATCTGAATGCTGGGAGGAGAGGAGGGGAAGAGGGGGTGGGGTGCAGGGGGAATGATGGCCTTCTCTTATGAGGACCGCGACAAATCAGCGGCTGGCCAAAGAGTTATTATTATTGTTGTGATGATTCCAGTAGGCTGGAGGAAATCGTGCATCATCATCAACCCAGTTCTGCACAATATAGTCATTAAAAGCAGTTGCTTGTGGAGTGTCTGGCGTTTCGTTCATTACTTCTCTCCATACATCCTGCTCTTGTTCAATTGGTAACAATGGAAGTGCAGCAGCACGACGCCTCCAATGGTTAACTTCTTCATTGTCTTTGTTTCACATGTTTTTCTACGAACATTTATTCTGTATCTATAACAGTCAAGTAACACTTGCCTTCAACCTTTCTCGGACGTTACATACTCGCCACGTTACACAGGAGCCACTCAAACATTAAAAATAATTTATTTTGGACCAGCGAGTGGTTTTTTTTTTTATTTTTAAATAAAAATATTGCGAGTGAGTGATGTAAAAACAGGACAACTCCATTTTCTGTAGGTACATCAGGTAATTACCTCTATTCCCCCTAGCTTTAGTTAACGTTCGTCTACACTTTTACAAAAACTATTTTGTAGGCGAAATTGCAATGTAGGCGAAACTTGACCTAACCATTAAGATAACCGAGTTTCAATAAGTCTACCCTGTCCTTGATCCTCATCCGCCCAAGCTCACCCCTGGTTTTTTATAGTGCTGCGGAATTACTCGACCCCGTTATCCATCGGCCTGCATCGTTCTGTTTGGTTTCCAATCACTTTACAGCCGTCTGGTTTAGGGATACCACTTCCGTATCATACGTTATACTTGGCAGGCCCACCATTTATTAAATGGTTTTGCCCACGAAAACCTTATTGAAACTATTTCCCCCTATAAGTTTCATTTGGTTAAGGATTCGCCTCCCATTCAGAATCAATTTATTTGTGTGGTTTTGGAAGATGCCTCTTCCTGTGATGCTTATATTTACCCCCAGTTTATATGGCATGCTTCAATAAAACAGCATGGAAAAGTGTCAGAGTGCGAAATTGGGGGACCTATTGCGTTTTTTTACAATGGCTCTCCTATTTGTTTTGATACATTGAAAAATCAGTGAAATTTAAATGGCAGAGGCACGTTTTTTGTTTTCTCATTCATTTCGGTTTGTCACTTATCAAAACACCCCAACAACAGTTAATTGTGTCAAACAAGTTCCACTACTTTTTTCTTACCGAAATTGACACATTAAAGTACAAGCTCTCCAAACCTATTGCTTCTCTCAAAGGTGATGACAATAATTGCTTTTAATTGTTAAACTCAAGTAGAAAAGAAAATGTGTTAATATTAAGGTGATAATCCCTGTGACTTGTTTAACGATGAATGTTCCATAAAAAAACATACATGATAAATTGTTAACAAGCCATAGAAAGCCACGCCCCTTTGCGATTGATACTGGCCTGGCTTCACCAATCATAATGCATAAAATCGTCGCGTGTTCAATCGCGCATCCATCCAGTTTCATTTTGTGTTTCAAATCGAAACAGTCAAGACTGAAAGTAAATATGAAGAGAATTTGATGTTCAGTTCGTAGCAGTCTCTGCGCATTAAACTATTAATGAAACGCATAATTAATTTTAAAGCCTCTTTTAAAAAAATCGAGTTTTACCCAAATGTTTATCATAAAAGACTCCACTTTTACGTGAACGTCCCACCTTTATCCAAAAAATCACACAAAAGCATAAAATAACTACCATTCTATCGTAAACGTTTTAACCTTTATCCAAAAAATTATCATAAATGCGCGAAAAGTCCCTTTCCTTTCGGTCATAAAGGTTTTGTGCCTATGGAGAAAATCACAAGTTCTTCAGTACCGTGCACTTCCCCTGCAGCTCCCGCTGTAAAGGTATAGACCATTACCTGATTAACTTTAAAAATGTCACATGGGAAGGGGATACGCGAATGTGTATTCTGCACCCAATAATGCGAGATAGATGCTGACAGGTAAAATAATAACCTCATCGAGCAACTTAAAAAAGTTTCAGCGTGCCGAAGGCAGGGACACTATTGGATTTGGAATCACTTGCGATCCGAATTATTTATGAATCGACGAGAGTTGGAAGCAAGTGTCAGTAATGTTATTTGGTTTGAGTATGCGCATTAGCAGTGGGGTCGTGGGTTCAGGACCTCGAGTTGGAAAGGGAATAGGAACTGCGCATAACTACAGAAATTCTGTGTTTTATTTAGAAACATGGGCATATTTATGGTAGTATCGAAATCGAAATTTGATGGTTGTTTAAGAGAAAAAAAAAACAAACAATTGCTGGTTTACCTTAACACTTTATTCATAACAGTTATAAAAAAATCCACCAATCTGTGTTTTTGAAAGCTGGAGCTCGAGCAATAATAAATGCAGTTTTAACAAGCTGTGATCCCGATTTACAGGCGATGAGTCGACTTCTCACACTTTGAGTAAATCACACCTTCTCAATGACAAAAATCTTCTCTTATATTTCACCGCTTAATCATCATAATTAGTTTGTTATCACTCCAGATTCGACATACATTAGATTTATTCACGTAGAAACAGTTGGTTTACAGGGTGTTTTTTGCTTGTGCAAACCTGCATAAATTTGTTTTAATTTTGTGTTAAAATTCAGAAAAACAAATCAGAAAAACATCCAACTAAAAAGGTCGAACTTAATGCCGTGTATAATCGCCTCCGCAGCGAAGTTAAAATGCAATAGCAAACGACAATCGCGTGAGATGGGAAAAGGCAACGGAAAATCTAAATGGATTCAGGGAGCCTAAACAGTTTCCGGATACTTTTAAAACCCTTACTGGACAAACAACATAAAGACGCCAACAGTAAGGCTCTTACGATCAGCGATGGAACTATGGCGCTGGATAACAAGGCGAAGGCTGGCGCCTTCGCTGAGCTCCTTAAGAAATATCATCGCACCCATGGGGGCGTAAGGTTTGATGATGAGTTCAAAGAAAAAGTAAACAAATTTGTTCAAGACAATAAGACAACGTTTAACGATGCCAACTTTAGCCAAACGCCCGAGGACGGCGATAGCCATGAACTTACGGAACCGATGAGCCAAGAAGAAGTGGCTAACACAATTAAAAAATGTAAGTCTTCTTCTTCCCCAGGAGGGGACGAGGTCTCATATAAAATCCTGAAACAATGTCCCAATACTTTTTTCGGTAGACTCACTAACCTCCTAAACTGCTGTATCTCTAGTGGATACTTCCCAAAATGTTGGAAAGTAGCTACAGGAGTCATGATACCCAAACCGACAGGGACTTGAGCAACCCAGCAAATTACCGCCCAATCAGCCTACTCAGCTGTATTGAAAAACATTTCGAACGGATTCTCACGACTAGACTCCGCAGCTATCTCGAATAAATCAGCTTTTTTCAGTAAGTGACAAAGAGAGCCTAAAGAAGCCAAAGAAAGGGAATCGAGCATGTTTATAGACTGGTAGATTATATGAAAACGGCGATCAGTCAAATGAAATAGGAACCGCGCTATTACTCAACGTTGAAAAAGCGTTTGACTCTGACTGGCACAATGGCATGAGATACAAACTAGCTAAAATGGGGCTACCTACCGAAATTCTAAGGACCATATCATCATTTTTATCTGATCGAAAAATCAAAGTGCGGGTCAACCGCGAGGTGTCAGACGATGTAAAACTCGAAACGGGCACTCCACAGGGTTCGGTATTTAGCCCGCTTCTGTTTGTAGTATATGTGAATGACATTGACAAAGTAGGGAAGAAGCATGTTGAACTATCTCAATTCTCAGACGACAAAGGAATGTGGACGGCCAGTAAGTCTCGAAACATAATACAAAACCGCCTGCGGGGTACCATCCGCGACTTTCAAGACTGGTGCGCTATGTGGCGCATCAAGCTAAATGCCGCGAAAAGACAAAGGATCACATTCTACAAAAAGAAAAGGAAAAACCTCTCCCTAATATTGAGATTAAGCTTTACGACCATAAACTTCAAGCTAGTAATGAGGCAAAGTTTTTGGGATTCACCCTGGATAGCAGTCTCAGTCTAAACAATCACGTAAACTCAGTCACTGTCAAACGCGTCAATTTCCTGAAAATGATTAGAGGTAAAAATTGGGAAGACAATAAAGAAGTTCTCCTCAAGCTTTACAAATCATATATAAGCCCAGTACTAGAGTATGGGGTCATAATAACAAGTGACCTGAATAAAACCAACATTGAAAAACTACAACGTGTTCAAAATCATGCCTTGTGCGTGGCTTTGCGCAAGCCCACGTGGACATCGATAAAACAAAATCACTAGAGAGCAAAAATAGACACTATAGCAATGCGCTTCAATGATCTTCAAAACAAACCTCTAAATAGACTCAAAGACAGCAAATTAATAATAGAACTCAATGCGCATCGCGTCCTCAATAGAAAAACTAAATAATCTGGGGCGTGTCCATAGAACGGGTTAAAGATTACATCTTTGCGATGGTGTGAGCCAGACATTCTGTGACATAAATTCAGAACTGGCTGCGGGTGACACAATACGCACGAAAGCTTGCCTCCGTTACCAGTGGGAGCTGCAAACAGCGAGGAAATTCTCCACCTGCTGCAGGTCTCCCCATCCCGAGATATAAATTTCGGGGAAAAATCCTGGTTTCTCCTTTTACATGTCACTGGTCGTCACGGGCGGAACAGCTGCAAATTTTAAAACCGAATTGCTCTAATCTCCAGCTCTCTATCTTTTCTACCTCCTCTATCTCATCCGACACACGACCAAACTGAATGACAGGGATTGAAACAATCCTCATGCAAAGATGTGCAGGAAACCTAACAAGACCAAGGCAAGTATTGAAACAATCTTGCCAGCAAACAGGCCTTTTCTCTAACCGCTATGGTCATATACGGGGCCGCTGCCAAACCGGCGTTGCTGTTTGGTTTTCTTTTCTCTTCTTCCCTTAAATTTGCCATCGTACAACATTACATTCTTGCTCGCCACCACGGTGGGGCTCAAACCTCCACCATCGCCACGCTGGAACCGAATAGAGCCCACTCTCCAATAGTCTTAATGGCGTTGAGGGATTGATTATTGACAATCTGTCACTCCAACATAAACTGCCGAAAATTCTAACCGCATGCATACCCCCTCAGACCCCATTTGAGGCAATAGGAAAGCTAGGCCTGTGTGATCCAAGCGAAATAAAATAAGGTTAACCGGGTCGCAAGGGATTTGTAGATCCACATCGGCCCTGCGCGCCTTCGACGCGCTAAAACCTTTCATTCTTTCTCTCTCTTCTTAAGACGAAGTCTCTTACAAAATAATGAAACAGTGCCCCAACATTTTCTACTGTTGACTTACCAAACTCCTAAACTGCTGTCTCTCCTGTGGGTACTTCCCAAAATGTTGGAAAGTGGCCACAGGAGTAATGATACTTAAACCCGACAAAGACCTTAACAACCTTTCTAATTAACTTGCTTAGCTGTATTGGAGAAAGATATTTGAGCGGATTCTCACTACGAGACCTCGCAGATACCTCGAATCAATCAACCTTTTCAAAAAATGGCAAAGAGCGTATAGAAGTCAGAAAGAGGGAATCGAACACGTATAGAGACTGATGGATTATATGAAAACAGCATTTAGCCAAAATGAAATCGGAACAGCGCTCTTCTTTGATAGAAAAAAAGCGTTCGACTTGGTATGGCACAATGGCGTGAAATATAAACTAGCGAAAAGGGATTTACCCACTAAAATTCTGAGGATCATATCATCATTTCTAACTGACCGAACAGTGAAGGTGAGGGTTAACAGTGAGGTGTCAGAGGAAGTCATACTCGAAGGGGGAACACCACAAGGGCCGGTTCTAAACCCACTTCTTTTCATATATATGTGAATGACATAGAAAAAGTGGGGGAAAACTGTGCAGTTCTCAGACGACAAAGGCATGTGGACGGCCAGCAAGTCCCGAAACATAATTAAAATCGTCTACAGGGTACGTCCGCGATCTTAAGAGCTGGTGCGCCCTGTGGCGCATCAAACTCAATGCCGACAAAACTCAGAAAGTTACGGTCTTCAAGAAGCAAAGGGAAAAAACAGTCCCCAGTATCGATCGCCATTTATACGATAACAAATTAGAAGCAAGCAAAGAGGCCAAATTTCGGGGATTTATCCTAGATAGCAATCTCAGTCTAAACAGTCGCGTAAACTCCATTACGGTTAGAGCTACTAAACGTATCAATTTTCTGAAGATGATCAGAGGTAGAACTTGGAGAGCAAACAAAGATGTGCTTCTCAAGCTCTACAAAACATTTATACGTCCGGTACTAGAATGCCGTGCCATAATAACAAGTGACCCGAGCAAAACCAACATTCAGAAGCTACAGAGGGTTCAAAATTATGCCCTGCGTGTGGCACTATGCAAACCCAAATGGATACCAATAAAGGAACTTCACGAACTAGCAAAAATGGAAACTTCTGATGCACGATTAAAAGACCTACAAAACAAAACCCTCAATAGACTCCAAAATAGTGAATTAATGGTTCAGCTGAACGAACAACGATCCCTTAACAGAAAAAAAAAATAAGTTTCCAGAAAATTAAAAAAATATACAATATAATTAAATTAATTGCCTCGCTACTCACTGTGAACTTTAGGATAGCGTCTGTGAGGAGCGTAGGAGGAATTGGTGCAAACTGCCTTTCTGTTAACAAACACAGGAAACCATCAAACACCAAACAAGGATTGAAATAAGCTTGTCTGGCTGGGACGAGTGAACATTTTATATAAATGAACATTTGAAATAGAGATTTAAAAGCCGTTTTAAGGGCTTTCGGGGCGGGGGGGGGGGGGGGGGTGTCTGTGAGAGGGTGTGTGTGAGTTTTTTGTTTTTGTTTTCTTTTTGTTTTGTTTTTTGTTTTAGTGTTTTTTTTGTTGTTGTTTTTTGTTTTGTTTGTTTGTTTTGTTTTTTTTTTGTGTTTTTGTGTTTTTTTTTTTTTTTGGGGGGGGGGGTGATGTATTTTGTTTTTTGTTTTTTCCCCCCCAATCACCACTTCATCTGTTCCCTCTGAAGGCAGACCAGATGGCCAGGGCTCAGCATCTGCGTCTCTTATAGGGCTGATGGATGTCTCCCAGCCTTCAAAAATACACATTGATGGACGTTTTCCTTTTAGTAGCCGTTACGGATGATATGCTGGGTCTGCTCCCAAACAGAGCGACTGTTTGGGTTTATTTTTCTTTTTCTAAAATAACCACCAAACTGCGGTTTCAGCATTACCATAAATATGCCCACTTCTCTACGAAAGGGAGCGCGGTGGCTCAGTAGGTAGAGGTGCAGGCTTCAAGCCGAGAGGTCCTCGGTTCGAATCCCACCTGCGGCAACTGCGTTGTGTTCTTGGCAAGACACTTCACCCCCACTGCCCGCGTGGGGGCACGGTGGCGCTGTGTACTTAGGCGTACTGCACGTCGATGGTGCACTTGTCTTCAACCAATGCTAACCCTGCTTGTGTGGAGTTCGTATGTTGGGGAGCTGAACGTTGCTCGCCGTTGCTCGGTGGTTCTCTCCGGGTACTCCGACTTCATCCACCCGTAAAACTGTCGCGGTCATGATTAGCCATTGTGCATAGATATGTGACCTTAAACACCAATAAATAAATAAATAAATATTCTAAGAAAATGCGGAGCAGAACTCTTTTAATTATGCAAAATTCCTTGCCATCTTCCACTTTGAGGTTCTCGGGGATCTCAACCCACTATCCTACTGCCAGCCGTACACTTAAACTTAATAAGATTATTGGCTCTCGCTCCAGACTCTCGTGGATTTATTGGCAAATAAAGCTATATAGCAAATAAATTTATTAGGGTCGCAAGGGATTTCAATCCCACATCGTCCCGGTGCAACTTCGGCGCGCAGAAACTTTTCATTCATTTCATTTCATTAAATTGGATAAAATCCGGTATTTGAGACTTAATGGTATACATACATGTTTCTGCATTTCTCCTGATCCATGATGTACTATCGATACAGACTGAAAGTAAGTACTGAGAACAGAGTGAGGGGGCTTCTATAAGCAGTGAGTCAATTGATGTGTTGTGTGTGGGAATTAATTTCGTTTTGTTCTCATAACCTCATACTGCATAAAGGGTGGGTCTGAGTAGGGGAGTCAGATCGCCTAGCTGAATTTACATGCTAACCTGAGTGTCATAAAATCTCTCAGTGGAGTGGACAATGGTGAAATGCGCAAAAATGTATGTACACCATTAAGTATCAAATTGTGACTTTTATCCAATTTAACACAAAATTAAAATAAATTTATACAGGTTTGTAAAAGCAAAAAAAAAAAAAAAAACAAGACAAAAATAAGAAAAAACAAAACAAAACTGTAAACCAGCTCTTTCTGCGTGACAAAATCTGATATATGTCGGACTTTAGTTGATAACAAACCACTTATGACAATTAAGCGATGGAATTTAATAGAATTTATACAGAAAATATGCTATTTCATTACACCAGGACTTCAAGTGAATAATGGGGAATTTGCGATGTTTTAAAATGAAATGTGCAGAGTTTACAAAATGTTTATGTCAGTGAGAAGATGTGATGTACTCAAAGTTTGACAAGTCTACTCATCACCTGTAACCTTGGATCAAAGCTTGTTAAAACTGCATTTATTATTGCTCGAGCTCCAGCTTTCAAAAAATACAAATTGGTGGATTTTTTTTATAACCGTTACGGATAATATGTTGGGGCAAACCAGCGACTGTTTGGGTTTCTCTTTTCTAAAACAACTATCAAATTGAGATTTCAGTACTACCGTAAATAGGTTCACGTTTCTAAATAAAACACAGACTTTTGGTAGTAATGCACAATTCCTAGTCTCCTTCCAGGTCGAGGACCTGAACTCACTTCCCCACTGGCAATGCGCACACTCAGATCAAATAATATTATTGACACTCGTTTTCGACTCTGGTCGATTCATAAATTATTCGGGTCGCAAAGGATTTGAAATCCCACATTGTCCCCACTTCGTCACGCTGAAACTTTTGAAGTTTGCTCGAGGGGATTATTTTGTTCCAATTCAGCACCTATCTCGCATTTTATGGTGGGTAATACAGAATAATGTATCCCCTTCCCAGGGTATATTTTTCGGCTAACCTTATAATACGGTCTATACTTTTACAGTGGGAGATGTAGGGTTAGGAGGGTGCTGAAGAACTTATGACTTTCTCCGCAGGCACAAAACGTGTGTGATGGAAGAGTAGGGGACTTTTCGCACTTTATAATAAATGTTTGGATAAAGGTTAAAACGTTTAAATAGAATGGTAGTTCTTTCATGTTTTTGTAAGATTTTTGGATAAAGGTGGGACATATGACATAAAAGTGGAGGCTTTTATGATAAATGCCTGGGAAAAAATCGTTTGAAATTAATTACGCGTTTCATTTAATATGTCAATGCGCAGAGACTACCAATAAGAGAAAATCTTTTAATTATGAACTTCAAAAGATATCTCAATAGAAATAATCGACGTCCTCCCAACTTTTATAAATGATCTAAATCCCGAAATGCTCAAATCTTCCATTGTAGACTCCGGCTTCAATGTAGTAATCTGAACGACCACCTCTATACGAACAACTTGTTTATTTCGCCTGTATGTGAATATTGAGAGCGTGAAACTACAGACCATTTCTTGTTAGAATGTCCAATGCATAACATAATAAGGACTGAAACTGTTGGATCCCTGGCGTGTTTTATAGATAGTGATATTCTCCTGTATGGATTGGAGTTTTATGATGACTTCATTAACAGAAATATATTTAAAGCTGTACATTCTGAAAACAGGGCGTTTCAAATAAGATTAGGAATTCTGCATAGCACATAATACGCTATCATTTTCAGGCATTAACCCTTGACAGGTTGGCGTGGATACCAGGTCTGAGCAGTCCGAATCAATCAAACGAACATATTTAATCCGAAGAGAACTACTCGCTAAATCAACAAAATGCTGATGTTTCTTTCTTCTGTTTGTTTCTCGTAAGCAATCTGTCTTTGTCCCTCTCTCTCTCGCCCAGTTTCTCCGTTACTATCCACCCCAACAGCTATCTTTTGTTCTATTTCTACAACTATATATCTCTCTTCATTCATACCATTCATTTTCTTCTTTCTGGTCACCTTTCTGATCACCTTTATTTCTGTGTGTGTGTTTTTGATTTGTTTTTGGGGTGTTTTTTTGTAACCAAGTTGACAGTAAATCACAGTCCCATTTGCCAATAATGCGAAATATGTTAATAGTGTGGAAAGAGCTTAATACAAAAGCTTTCATTTGGAAGGTTACCTGTCTGATAGTGCTTGGAACATGTGTGTCGCCATGATCTTCAAAAAGAAAAAAAGTTAAACTTTGAGAAAAAAGGCATATGTCTTGAGTGCTAGAGGTAGAGTCATACAAGGAAGAGAGCACCCCCCCCCCCGAAACTTGTTTGTCAAATGGAGCTTACTTGTCACCTTTTGGGGATTGCTTTGTGTACTGCGTTCTTGAAAAGACCATGTGAGACCCTCTGGATGTGCCCTTCTGATTTCAATATCCCAATAAGCCTCCTTTGGAAAAGTACATGCCATAATGGTTATGTAAGGTTGATTTGATATGTTTTGAATAACAATGTACTTTTAAGTACATTAGATGGTTTATTGCAGTGACAGGTTACAGTTACCCTTATTTCTTCTCCAACAGATATCATGAGTGTATTGGTGTCCAAGAGTAAACAAAGCTACAGTACGTGGAGAGTGGATTGTAACAAAATCACCTGTGGAGTGAAGTTATCACCCAAAGTATAACTTTCAAATTCTGTACATATGGGCAAAAATCACGAGCAATCTATCAGCCAATGGACCTCCGGGTTTAATTCGGAGGTCCACTGGCTGAAACTTTGCTTGTGATTGTTAAGATTTACAATAAATCGCAATTATTACATGGGTGGAATCTCCACTCTGCAGGTGATTTAGTGGTAATACACTCTCCATGTACTGTATGATACTTATTGATAAACCAGACAAATTTACCAATTTAATCACTATCAAATTGATGCATGGGATAAAAGGGGTTACAGTACAAAGGGTTTGTAAATATATTTATTCAACTACAATGTATGACTTGCAGTGCATTCTACATAGGAGAATATCATAGTTTCTTTCCAAACCACTACAGTGACACATACATCTTTATATTGGGAGACACTCTTTTGTCCTTTAATACTTCTTCTGGTGGACTCCTTCAAGTTAACCTTTGTTGAACTCCCCAAATCAAAACATAAACAAAAGAAAATGTCTGCCTTCAATCAGTGAGCACTCCACTTATAACATTTGGTCTGAATCTTTATTACTTTCATGAATTAGGAAAAGATTTCTTCGAGTATGTACTTCAATGTTTATAGACTACAGCTGTTATTTTATTTTGAGGTATTTTATTGTAAAAAATTTGTTCTCTTACTTATGCCATAGCAGACTTTCAGGTGGTGCTATTCACAACTGACAGCCGTTCCATGGCAAATTCCAGTTTCCACATGTTCTATGTTTCATTCCAAGCATTTTGGTATGTAATTTATTGGGGTTATTCATGTTGGGTCTTGTAAGAAAATTGCTTGCAATTTGACCTAAGTTAGGTTGGACGTCCCCTTTATCGATTTCTTCAATTCCCCCCGAGATCTCTCTGTGAAATTAGTCTGTGTGAAAAACACAGATTATTATTTTTGTACGGTTTCTTTTTTTTTTTCTTTTCTTCTTCTTCTTCTTCTTCTTCTTCTTTTTCTTCTTCTTCTACGCACTTCCTTAACCCCCTCCCCCCAAAAAATTAATAGATCCGATGCGCTAGAATTTAAAAGCTCGTTTTCAATCGTTTGGTATACTTGCGCTTGGTTTGATTTGAATCTCCAATAACTCGAATTACTCGGTGGAATGTAAATGGACAGAAAGATAACATTCTCGCTCATGTTAAAAAACACTTCCATCAAATTCCACCCACAGTGCAAAGTCATCAATTGGGAGTACTTGCTTCAAGTAAGAATTATACTTCTCACGATAATAAAACGCTATACCGCCTCTGTCATTTTTTGAATTTTTTGCGGCGAAGGTCTTTACAAATATATCCTGGAATGTGGATATTCGGTGTCACTTTTGTGCCACGTTTCTACATCAGTTATAAAAATCATATTTGGTTAAAAGCTGCTTGAAATGTACATCAGCTAGCTTTTCAGCTAAACCTTGTACATTCCAAGTTGTATACCCATCTCGTTTCCGAAAATCTTTCATTGTTGAGGAAGGCTCGTATGTATATGACAGTTGAGCGATACGCTAAAGCCGACTGGAGAACGAAACCTTGAGAGACATATTTAAATACACCTATACATGAAGTATGCTAATAAAATGATACTTCGAAATGAAAACATTGTCACTTTTTTTTTTACCATACATGTGTGTACATGCAGACATAAATTCACCACATCTGCTCCCAATACCCTGTGATTTTTTCTTGCACACATTGCATATCGATATGCGCACACCCACACATCAACTCTCCCGCACTGAAAAATAGCCTACCACAACCTATGTACAACCAACGCACCCTCACCCCAAACACGCCCACAGCTAAACATGCACACCACGCTCACACATGCTTACTATGAAGTAATGGGTTATTCTTACATTTTTATTCGTTGCACTGGTAACGCATGTTTATATATTCACTTTTGCTAGCCAATTGCCAGTGCAAAATGTCTAATTCTTTATTCAGGTTTGAATGCTGTCTGTTTTGTTCAACAGATTGTTCAGATAAGACTCCGCTTACAAAATCACCATTTCCAGATTGTTTGAATCTCTCTGAATCATTATTGTCGTAAAAATAATAATCCTTCGATGGAGGGGTAGAAGTGGCAGTGTTTGATTTATTGTGATCATACTTCCAATAATTACTTGTGAAGTTTTGATATAGCCGTCTGTTAGGTGTCTCGTGATTCCGGTATACGCGGCACGTATGTAACTTGGCCTGAGTGAAAACAGATGGTGATTTGACCTCCGAGCTTTCAATATATATATTTCCATGTTTTTAGTCGTTTAGCGAGCACTTTAATTCCGCTGTGATTAACGTGGGTGTTGTCTCTATATATATGGATTTGTAATGTCCTACGTGGTGAAACGAATCCAGTCGTATTGCTGATAAAAGTACATTCCAGTTTATTGCAAACATTTTGGAACTGTTCATTTGTATGATAAATTAAATCATTTATTTGTTTGGACTCGAGTGTTGGTATAATTGAAGACAGTCTTATCTCGGCATCTGGGTGCTGAGATTGGAATATACCGACGAGTCTTTCAATTTCCTCGCTATGAGTAGGAATGCTATTTTTACACGAATTAACCCCTATATGAACAGTGACTTTGTGCACATGTTCTATTGGCTCCGTACGAGAAAGCCATGCCAGGAGGCCAGATATCGTCTGGCCAGGTTTCATAACAGTCTTCACATACTCTCCTTGTTTAGCAAGCTTTCTAGGTTGAAGACCACGTATAACAGAGTCGCCAATGACTAGATGCACGGGCATGAGCTTATTTGCAGTCCCGTTAGGATCTGAAGTTGATTCTGCAAGATGTGTTGGATCCGGATCTTCTGGAATGTGATCATACCCTCTTCTTCCCTGCTTTACGTTATGTCAGTTTTCCGGATCTCTGTCTGTATTGGATTCGGAGTCACGTAGCCCAAATCGGGGAGTGACGCTATTGTGGGTGCTATTGCCCGAAAGCGACGTGTTTGTCCGGTATGAATCACAATTGTTCCCAGGTATGTCTATTTGACTCGAGGTTTTGTTGGCTGGGTAGGCGAATTTTGATCAACTATCCTCCCTGTGTTGAAGGTATTATGGCTTGTCATTGTGTTTTTGTCGATTTTCTGTCCCGTGAGCTAAATTTCACCTTTTTCACAAAAACGGATACCTCAGCACTCAGTTTTGAGATTTCGCATTTCAACTGTTTATTTTCTGCTTCCAGTTCGCATATTCGCTGCTCGAGTGGTTTTGTACTAACTCTAATTGTTATTTGAAACTGAGTTTTAAGATCAGCAATTGACTCCGAAAAGGATATTTCTTGTGTGTTCTGTGATAATTTCAATTCGTCCACTATTGAATGAAGTTCGGATAATGACTTCCTTATCGGCTTGGCTGAGAACAAATACCCGTTCGACTTCCGTCTAGATAGATAATTCTTTATTCACGGTATGCAAAAATGGTTTACAGTACAATTCACATAATCTTGTGTTACAGAAATAGGCACACCGTAGGGAATGACGTAGCCAGGTTGGCTGTCTACCCGACATTCCCTTAAGAAAATAACAGTTTATTTGCAGTCTAACTATGAGAGCAAGTGGAAGTAATAGTAGCTCTTTCTTTCAAGAAAGTGTATACAGAGCGGGAGGAAATTATTTGTTTATTCAGGATCGACGTTTTACAGTATGACCAGTAAGAAATCCAGCTGTTTTTCAAAGTAGATAAACCTAAATGTCAGACCACTCCATATTCTAAACCCGTCATCGTTGCGAATAATTTTGGAGCATCCAAAAGTTCTGACACACAACTTACAGCATATAACAGCTATTAATTGGAAGACGATATGGAGTGGTTTCTGACAACAGGTTATACGAGACGAGGTACCCAGAAAAGATTCAATTTTTGACATTTATATTGTACAATAGATTTCAGATGAAGGTTATATCAGTAGGTAATATCGGGAGCCAGCACCATAAGGCATAAGGCATAGACAGATGAATTTTCAAGAGTTGCTTTCTTCATCTTTTAACCCTTTGCCCCAAAAGGCCCAACTGCATAAATACCGACTTTCATGATTTGAAGCAGGTTCTTCATTTCTAGCATACAATAAAACCATACACGATATCAACATCCTTGAAACCAGCTCATAGAGCTGGCCTCAATCATATCAACATTTGCTTGGTGTTATTAGATATGTGCCACAACATACGAAGCCGAGGAAGCCACACTTAGGCTAAAAATCTGTGCGGTTGTAGTCGTTTTGTTAGGTGAATGATTAGTATAGTTGATTATACAAAGTAAATAGCTTTTTGGAGGATAAGAAAATTTATCGTCTGGCTAATTACCAAGCCATTAAAAATGGCGATTAGCGTCTATTAGGCCTGACCATAACCCGTTTGGCCGTATGAAAAGATACTGAGCTTCGAGAGTCTCCTTTTGTTAATGGGTACGACCTTGTGTCTGTGGTGTCCCTGGCAATAAACAAAGGTTTACGTCTGGTGCATTTTCGTTGGTTGCCGTCTCCGTTCTCCGATCTGAATATATCATTTGAGCCACAGTATTAATATCTCCTCCTAATTCTGAGTTGAAGCCCAGCTCGTAGATTACAGGTAAATGATTTATGCTCCTCCAATGGATGTTTGCTTTAGAGACTTGAATCATTACACTGTTGTTCGTTCTGTAAATATGTACCCTTACTTTGTTAGATTTATTTTTGGGCACACATAGTTTATCTTCAACTATAACACCAGCATTGTCGGAAACACACTCCCATATATGCCGCTGTAAAGCCATTTCTACAGTTTTCAATTTTTTTAGTGTCTAATTTGCTGACGATGTACTTTCCTTGGTTTATTATTTTCACATCATGTATATCGTCCAACAAGGCACTTGTTTTCTATTTGATGGTCTTTGGAATATTCAAGCTATAATTCCGGATTTCCTCGCGGTAAGCTTCATCTTTGTTGTCCAAAGTAATTTCGTCCATAACAGATCTATTGTCATCCGTCATGATGTAATGTTGCTGTAGTTTTGTACAAATTACCAAAGTTATAAAGTTTTATAAGTTTTATAATGCATTAAACAATTATTGTTTTGAAGTAATGCTTTCCAGTTGAATCCCTTGATATGTATCCTCTTTAAATTATCCTCGTAATACAATCTCCAGCGACAGCTGCCTCATATTAGCCACACATTACGACAATATATCAGAGCTTTTAGAAAAACGTCAACACCACTCGGGGATATGAGATGCTAATAAGGAAATAAGGAAATGTTCAACAACCGACTCTCAACCAATTAAATTACGGGTTCGGGGAGATCAACGAGGTCAATTTTAACTGATGAATTACTATGCATAACACACGATGTCACAGAAAATAAAATAGCAATAGAAAGATTAAAATTTACTGTTCTATTGCTTCATCGGGGAGAGAAATTTATTTCCTATCCGGAAAGAGCATCGCATCTTCTGCATATACGAAAATAAGTGCAAGCTCAAAATTGGGCCCACTATTCCTCCTCACTGTTGTAACCATTGGTCCCAAAGTGGCCTAAAATGTAAGCTAATGATCACGAGAGTCCACGTATCCCTCATGAAATGCATTGTATGTGTATGTCTGCTATCTTATAAACGTGTTTGGGGCAGATGAATAGATCAGGTGCTGGGGGCGTTTCACATGTCAAAACAGAATGTAGAAAATATCGAACTTGTTCAACTAATTGACGAACGGAACCCTTTTACCATAGTTCTGTTTGTCTTTTCTGTAGTGTTTTTTTTTCCACATCCAGGGTGATAGAATCATACTTGTTAATACGCTCTTGACGCCCATTTTTTCACGTAACAGAAGTCCCTTTTGACCCACGGAACCTCTAGTAGTACAGAATACAACTGAATTAATATTATGTTTTTTATTATTGTTTTGGTTGAATTGCAGGAACTTGAATAACAACAAATTATCAACCTTAACAGGGGCATTTGATGGGACTAAAATTAGTACGCTGTAAGTATAGTGTCTATTTTATAGTTTACTAATCTGTCTCGTGAAGTATTCAGTTGTTCTAAAACATTCATACTCCACACACCAGTTTAATGTCCACACAAGTATAACTCTTTTTTCATTTTACATATACCTTCCGTTACGCCAATATTCGACCATCGCCTCTCTCATAAATTGCCAGTAGAATGAAAGTCTTGGGCCACCAGTTTAATTCTGTTCGGAATTCGGTGTTTCTTTATTTACTCATTGAACTACACAGAGTTTGTTCGCGGGCGATCGTTGATACAATGTGATGTCCCTTATACACAAACATGTACAAATATTATTTTGTGCACCATTTACAGATAATAAAGTTAATAAGTATTTAATTCTCATCACAGGCATCAATGTATTGACGCTAACGAAGTTAGTGGAAATACGCCGCATAATCATAACACCACAATGGTGGTGAGGTTTCATTCATAATGCTAAATACCAGCAAAGATTCGAACATTCTCACGTTCATTCGGGTGGAATATTTCGGGTGGGTGAACAAGTGAGCCATAGTTTCACTTTGTCGACCAACAGAAACATTTCAGTGCATGGACCCCAAAAATAGGCTTCAAACTGTGGTGCTTACGTTTATGAAAAGAACCCGCATATGAGCTTCCAGCACTCAACTAGTCTTCAACAAAAGTGTAAGAAAAATAACACCTGAAATCCAAAGCGCATCACAACCCCCCCCCCCCCCCCCCCGCAGCCCGCACCCACACCCATACACACACACCTACTGTTTGCAAAATCAATTACTGGAAAAGCATGGGTATTTTTGTATCTAAAAAGATAAATAAGTTAACTGGAATAAAAAATACAAAGAACCCGGTGCATTTAATCTCTATCTGCTTTGTGGGTAATTTCGTTTAAGGGCAATTGATGTCATGTCAATGTGGTATTTGTTTGTTAAAAAGGCGATAATGTGTCCGTTATTTGTAACGTGATGTGGTGCCCCGTGATAGAAAATACTGAAACAGTTTTCTTCATTTGAAATCAAGCTTGTGTACCTTAAATTAACAGGGAATGTCAGTCGCTGCGCCTCTCCTCCAATGGTGAGAGAAAAACACAATATGGTATAGCGCTGTAAATTGTTCCGTAGAGTGTTGGAATTAACTCACACCTCAAAATTAATTATTCTTCTTCCGATTTAGACTAGAAAATCTCCACATTTCTCAAATGTTAGATCGTGTCATGACCGTTGGACAGTGAGAAACACTTTTCGTTTTTGAGAAGCATTCGCCACGTCCCGGTAACGAAATTCAGCCTTCTGAGTATTAAGGGTGGGGGAGACCTAAGGACTCCAATGAAACATATTAAAACAATCTAGTGAATTCAAGCTTAAAACAAGCGAATATTCGTTGCACAGAGCAATTGTAGGATTGTGGGGAAGTTATATCATACGAAACTTTCCCAGACAAAACATGCGAAATATTTTAATGTTTAAATGTTTATATAAACATCCTGCTTAGGAAACATGCAATTTCTGATAAAAGTTCTCAAAGACTGACGAGTTATTAGTAAACCGAGGACATTCACAGACATTTGGTGTAAACAGGATCTAACCAGATGTTTGCTGCAAATTTGTATAATTAACGGCCTTCAGTCTGACATGCATTCGGTAACTGAAGACGCTATTGGGAATAATTGGGATTTGGCTGCTGGGAGTACTCTTCTAGTTATTTCTGACAAGGGTGCTTCAACTTTGTCTGATGGGTCGGTGATTACATCAGCTAACATCAGGTGTTTAGGCACGTAGCGTCCACTTTGATAACATTAGACACTCCCCAAAACGAGACTCTGTGCCGTTCTAAAGATCTTTTTGATAGCAATCACAATTTTTTGAGGGGCAGGTCTGCCGCTAGAATACTTTTGTCATTCCTGTTATTATCGTGCTGCAGTATTGGTGTTACTGGACAGAGAGATAGACTACGATGTTTATGTTGTGGTAGAATTGAGAGAACTTGTAACTGGTAAAGCTTGGAGAGCTTGA
This sequence comes from Pictodentalium vernedei, assembly GCA_031216915.1. Classification (NCBI taxonomy): domain Eukaryota; kingdom Metazoa; phylum Mollusca; class Scaphopoda; order Dentaliida; family Dentaliidae; genus Pictodentalium; species Pictodentalium vernedei. Next base: position 462,978,273 of record CM062292.1, read on the forward strand.
ATAAAAACGCAGATCACATCTAGATCACTGGTCGCTTCGTCTCAGTCGCGGCGGCGCTGTACCGAAAAAATTATAAAATAAACAAATGTTAAATGACAGCTGGTAATGACGAAAAGCTGGTCTACAAATTAGGTTCTGTCGGTAAAATTGTTTTACGCACTCAGTCAGCTGTTGGGCGCAGATCGAGCTTGGAATTAGAACACTGTCAAAAAGGGTAATATGTTCCCTCAGAACCTTCGATCAAGTATTTGGCTGATACCCCGTCACACGTCCCTAGTTAAGGGACCCCTTCAAAACAGCGAAACCATTCCTCACTGAGATGCCGAAGACAAGATTCGATTGCATATTGAAAAACTACTGATGTCAATAAACCTTAGCTTGCCAAACGACATGAGTGAATTGTTTACACACTTTGGAAACAAGAGAAAAATAAATTTAGCTCTAATTAACAGGCAGTCAAGACTTGACTAGAATCACAACTGCCCAGGTGACCTGTTTATTGCCAGCAAGACGTTCTGACGATGGCATGGTCACGCACATGCTCTGAGACTGCAACCCTCGCAAATAGGTCTTTAAAAGTCAAGGTGTGTCAAGAAGTCATAAACTTACTGTACATATGATTTGTGTTCATAAAAGAATGTCACTGTTGACCTCATTGCCAGTGGCATTTGTGGAGCTGTGGTATAGATGATACAAGAACAACCTTTTAATTTTTTTTTCGGTATGTGGATTCCCCATTTGGCAGCTAAGTGTTATCAGTCCTGGACACCAATGCTTATCGAAGTAAATAGTATACTACTTGTGTAAGCCATAGAAATGCATGTACACCAACAATATCTCTTAATTTATTTCGAGGGAATGTGACATTTGTGGAACAGTGATAGAATGATGCAAGAACAACTTACTTTGTATTTTCCTGATGTGAATTCCCTTTTGGTACCATCAGGAAATCCCAGTCAGGCCAGACACCAAATACGAACCGATGCCGGGGTATACCCCTTAAAAATACCGAAACCGATACGGAACACACAATTCCAATACCGCCTATCTCTAAAATGAAAAATGAAAATATATCTGTAATTCACCACAACTGTGCCAACTTGAGATTGCTGTCGAAATAATTTATATCATATCATTCCATAATAGTTAACATAATAATCGGAAGTGTAGACTGCCGCAGTTTTGTATGTGACGAAGTTAATAGTAAGATATATTTTTCTCACATTGAAGGGATAAATTTGACATTTCTCTTTTGGTAGTCTCTCAATCCAGTAAACAGGCTGGCCAACTTTGGAAGAAAATGAGTGAAGCACTATTTTGCTCACACCCAAGTTCAAGTCAAGCACCTGTAGGTTTCTTTAAAAACGTCCTCTCGTAGTAGTACAACCGTGGGAAGACGTCATTACTGGTGTACAGCATCCATGTTTTGGTTCCCTATGAAGAAAAAGAGAAAATGACTGTTTACTAATCGTTTATATACGGGTTAAACGATACCGTTCACACAGACCACTTGGCGTCCGGTGGTACTACAAGAAAACACAATTAACTGAAGGGTGGATCTTCTGCAAAGTACCAAACAAGACCACAACTTTGCGCAAGCTGATAACTCATGTTTTTCAATTGGTCCCTTTACCGTATTCGTTTTGTGAGTAATCGGGATACTGGTGACTGCCTGCACCAGGCTATAGAAACCCGATGACATTTTTCTTGATATTTTCAAGATTACCGTTATCTAAATAAAGAATAATAAATATTGAAATGGCGTGCGTTGGGTAACTTTTAAACGCATGCATGATGGAACAATTAAAAAGTGTTTTTGACGTTGCTTTGCTTCATCTCCATTTTAAAACTTTAACTTGGCGCGATTTTATATTTTACAATTTCTACAATGTCCAATTAATGTGACTGATTGAGAAACCAATACGTGTGTATGTTTCGTTCCATGTGACCAACCCTGGTTCCCAAATCATGAAAAGCTGAGGAATCAGTGTTGGTTTCTGTAGTAACCAGTGATAGTTCAGTGATAGAAAAATGAAGCGTATTAGACCACGTAAAATAAAAATATAAGGTATATCCAAAAATAGTTCTTTAGAAGCTAATTTGCGTACATAATTCCCAATTAAATTGCGTCTACACCCAACGAATTGGATATGTAATGAATTTTCGATCGTTCAACACATATAACAATTAGGCTTACTTATTTTGTGCAATGTTGCAATTAGGGATTACGATCGTCGACAACTAGTCTTGCTGTGATAAATGTGTGTGTGCTATCATGAATTAGCATTACTCTGCCAATATTTTCGTCTTACAAACAATAAGATAAATCAGTGTTAGTCGAAGACATATCAAACAGCATTTTCCACGCTTCGCATCGCTGGGATGATCGATAGCAAGCTGCAAACCAGTGGGTTTGAAGTAGATTATTTAACTAACTGTCTGAAGGATTCTGCTGATTTTTTGGACGTTAAAACCACAACTATGATGAAGCCTGAAAGCATGGGTGTGTGGCCCGTTCATATACTTACCATTTAGAGTTTTGATTCTTGTGCGAACTGTGCTACAATTTATTTTTAAAACAAATAATAAAATAAACTGATTTAATTCAGACTAGCGCTTCGAAGACTGGCCAAGAACACAAATAATCTCCTCCTCGCGATCCACAACTTTCGGACTATATGTTTTACGCACCCCTATTGTGTACACAGGTCGAGTTTGTTATTTCAATCGGCGTTACACATTGATTGTGAGAAACCTCGGTGCAGGATTCCAAGCCCGCATAGAAACGTAGATTTTACCTCATTAATAGACAATGAATGGGCATGGCACCAAGTCTTTTAAAATGTATGCAGTTTGAAAATGAATAATTTTCATGGTTTACTTCCAGTTCTGTTTTGAGCAACCCACTAATATGCAGCTGTTCACTACAAGAAGATCTATGTTATTCCAAGTTAACTGTTACTGATATCACCGGATATTGTGACTTTAGAAAAAACCATAAGTTTGCGCTGGATCATCTCGCGAAGAAAAAACCTCCCTTTGGTGAGTGTTATCACTAGAGATACTTTTGTAAGAAAAAATATAATGTGCATCTTGCTATCAGGCCACCAGTCAAATTCTGTGAGAAATCCGGCGCTGTTGTCGATTGTTTACTTTCCCCATGTTCCTGGAGTTTCCGTCGATGTAACCGATGTAGCTTCAATATACTTTAGACGCAAATGGATTTTTATTTGTTGAGTCGACATCGCCGTGTGTTGGTTATCACGGAAATTGGCGACAAAGACAACAATTGGAAGAAAAGCACGTTACATAGTTGGCTACATCGATAATTTTCTATCTTTAGTCGATGTGTTAATATTTTTGTTTGGGTTTATTTTCGATGGTCGGGGGGGGGGGGGATTTTGGCGGTGGCCGAGACGGGTTTCAAAGGATGCAATATGCGAGACCTGCAAAAGTAGACTTCGGTTATTTGGAGAAGAAAACATTGTCATTGCAGCAAATTCAAATGTAAAGATACAAAAACAAAATATATATCTGAAAGCAGAGGAATATTCACACAGGAAAGCCATTTTTGTGTCTCTACAAAGACCACAAGAGTTAAGATTTCCACAACTCCGTCTGAGGTTTTGTCCCAGGGTACTGCGAAGCTTAGAGATTCGATTCGATTTCGCATCTTATGTCGGTATTTGATTCGATTCGAAATCGGCTGCCAGATTTGCCTTTCTGCGAATCTTTTCACTGGAATTTCGCCCGATATCAGTCATCTTAGATGTCACTCAAAAAATAGCTGACATAGCAATTGTACATAAATCTTGTTGGTATTAAAGACGGAGTGTATTTTCCGCTCCACTGACACAAAAAAACATCTGTACCCATGGCGCCACCCATGCTAATTCTAGTTTCGCTTGTCACTACCATTACTGAAAGCAAATTTGAAGTTCCTAAGAAATATCGAAGATGAACTCACGGTTGCTAGAGGCTAACCCCGTGCAAGTGCCCACTGCAGGATTCTAGCATCCGTTTCTGTTACTGTGTAATATTCCAACTACATTATCAAGGCATGCTTTCGACGAAGTAGTTGGAATATTTTATCAGTCGGACTTCCAGATTCCTGTATTCGGTTCGAGGTTCAAATCGATTTCGAATAAGAGTCTTGATTCGAATCAAACATATGTGATTCGTAAGGCCCCAATCAAAGTTCATCTTAAAAAAATGAAAGATTGGGGAATAATCGTTCCAGAAAAAATATTATATCAAGAATGCTGGGCTTTATTCGATTATGGGTATGCATTTTCGAACAAAATAGGTTTCTTTTGATCGATTCAAATCTTGCCTGTTCGACATTTAGTTCGTGAGGTGTGATTTTCTTTTGTCAGACTGTACTGATAGCAAGGTTAATTGGTTACACTTGGTATTTCCCCGGTGCTATAGATAGTAACGCAAACCGGGTTCGTCACCCTAGTTTAGCACTAGAAATCAGGGGTGATGGAAACCGGGTCTTTAATGGACTGTTCACGTAACGACTTTCTCGGAATTATCAGGATAATCAGCAACAAGAGAACAGAACCCGGGAAGCGTGATCCGTAACTATGTGTATGAGTTTGTTGGTAAAGTGTTCAGGATTCGTAGAACCCAGACCTTTCATTACTTACAGAGATTCAAAGACGTTCGCCGAAGATATGTTAAAGTAACTAGGTGAGTTATTTTTTGTCGCTGAAATGAAAATGGCAAATAAACCACCGTTATATTTTACTAAAAGTTGACAAAACATCTGAGAAGGATCTGAAGAGCATTAAATAGATACGAGAAAGCACCTTCTGGAATTATTCAATGAAGGTTTATCCCTTAATCACTATCAAATAGCTCATTACGGAAAATATTATTTACAATACTTTTAATATGGGAATGACGTCAGAAGTTGGTTTCAGAAGTAGAATTTAATTAATCACTTATTTGTCATTGTCTACCTAATACAAATATCAGGCGACATTTGCATAAAACATTTTCTAAATAACAATTTTTTTTTCATTTTTGTCTCAAAGACATAGCATATGACACCTTATTGGAACGAGTACCACAAGTTTGTTCTCAGTGCGGGGTAATAATCTATGTTTTGTTGGGTAACAGTTGTGTGATCAAACAAGGGTTGTATAACAATATCAATGTTTTGTTGTCATTAACCTTGATTTTGACAATATGACCCTTGAGTCATGAGCAATAAATCTTCAAAACAGAACAAAATGAAACTTTGCTGTCGTGAACATAAGCTTGATGATCTGATCTTTGGTCAATGTCGCGGCGCACCTTTACGATATGACCTTGTATTAAAGTATCGACACACGTTATGAATAAGATCAGTCAATCATACTAAATTTTATGGAATGCACAAGGGCTTTATAATAATATCAAAGTTTTGCTGTCGTGACCTTGATGCTATGACCTTGGATCAAAGTTGCGACCCTTATTGGCGTCGTGCGCAATACTTGTACCAAGTATGAAAAAGATCTGTCAATCCTACCAAATTATACGGACTGGACGAGGACTGTATAACAATATAAAGGTTTCGCTCTTGTGACTTAGACCTTGAAAATAGGACCTTGAATCAAAGTCGATACACACCTTCGAGTCATGAGCAATACTTGTATCGATCATATCAAATTATGTGGACTGAACAAGGACTGTATAACGATATAAATGTCGTGACCTAGACCTTTAGAATATGACCTTGAATCAAAGTTGCGAAACACATTTAAGTCTTGAGCATTAATTGCACCAAGTATGAATAAGATCTGTCAATCATACCAGATTGTCTGTCGTGATCCAGACCTGATGATATGAACTTGGATCAAAGTCACGATACACCCCTGAGTCAAGAGGAATAAATTTACCCAGGATGAATAAGTTCTGTCAACCATACCAATTTATAAGGAGCGGACACAAGTGAAAGTGACAGGCCAAAGTTTTTTTAACGGTCACCTTACCATGGGGCTTGTGACAGTGACCTTTTGGGGTATAGACCATGTTATAATTACTGACACGCCGTCTTTTTGAGAATACAGATCGCAAAATAGTTTTGTCAAAACCTACATGTATTTTCGTGGTTAACAAACAAATTGTTGACGGAAGACGGGCGGACAACGGACAATTTATTACCAGAAAAATTCTGCTGGCACTTGGCAGCAGAGCTAAAAAAAATCGATAGTGATTTTTCTGAATATCGCTGGTCAGTTTAGTCGTTAAGTTAGGTAAAACGGTAAATTATACAGCATGTGACAAAACAAATTTCAAATTCGTCACGATTTGAATTGAATTACTGAACCTCGTTCACTAAACTCGATGTGATCCTCGATAAACCTCGACTCAGATCGATTTTAGTGAACGAGGTTCAGAAATTTCACATAAAGTCGCGAGTCATCAGAGAGCCTGGATTTGGTAAATACAGGAACGAGAGCGAACTGTTTTTATTTGGCAACTATTGCCACGAGAGCTACATGTTTTGAGATTTAACAGTGGGAGACCAGACACCAATTTTTCGAAACAAAAAGCTATTGTATTACTGGCAGTGCCGACCAGTTTTTCCCGGATTTCACTGATGTGGATTGATTCATGATATTTTTTAATAACTTACGACTTAATGCCTTAGAAGCTTTGAAATGCGATTTGGTTTCGAATCTTAAGTTGCTATTCGGTTCCATTCGAATCGGCTGCACGATTTGTTTCTATTCGATTCTAATTACTGGATATACCTTGGCAACAGCCATCTTCGTCGTCTCACAATACAAAACGTCCTGGTGAAAATTACAGTTAAATAATATTGAAAACAAAGACTGAGTGTAATTTCCGCTATCTAAACAAAAAATAGAAAACCGACATGTCAGCAAGTGTCCCGCTAGGGAATATACTATGGGCGAAAACATACTATGAGACCATGAAAATGTAGCTCCAAGCAGACAAGTATTTGAATGGAAACATGTCAAAGCAAACTCGAGTTATAAACATAGTGATCGTTGTTCAGTGTGTTATGGTAGATTAGCACCCGAAGGAAAAAAAATAAAGCCCGAGACGAAGTCACTATGTTTTTTATTATACTGAATGACCTTTGAACGGAATGTTTCTTTCAGAGTTATAAATAAATCTTTTATAAATAGGCAGACTAAGACACTGATTCGGTTTACATATGTCGAATATTTCCCAGTTGTGCCCCAAAACTCCCTGAACAACTTTACACTTCTGTCAACACTTCGCTTAGTTGATGAACTGTCCTTTGACCTTAAAAGTGCCCCGATATTTTCATCGGTAATATTTGCGAAAGCCATGTTTGTTGTTGTCGTCTGATTTGAGGCGAGAGAAAAGCTTTGGAAATCTTCGAAAACAGCGTGCGTTATTTTATCCCTTTCGGCAATTTTCGGATATAGCGTGTGATATTACAAAATCACCGTCTCATAGCGTGTGTTATTACAAACCATAACAACCGTCGCGATGGACTATCACACGTTGTCAAGAATGGGCGGAGTCATGATCACGCAAATTAGCAAATTGTATCTGGCCAATCAGGCGTCTAGTTTTGTCTAGTTTTATTCCTGAAGTATAATAATGTACGATACCTCAAAAACTAACTATTTATCTCTCAAAACCGTACGTCATTTAAAAGAACAAGTCAAAGTGAACTTGCGTTATTGTACACATTTTGAAAATATCCATTCTTTTTCAAAGTCGCATAATTTTTAACCGACAAAACAAAGAGGGGAGGGGGAGCCGTCCCCATCACCTCACCAACAGTATCCAATACAATATCCTCAGGCTTATTATATAGAGGATCTCAAACGAGCGATGTTTGGATATAAGATTTTTTGAAACGAGTTTGATGAATTTGATTCACAACGAGTTTCAAAAAATCTTAAATCCAGACATTACGAGTTAAAGATTATGTATATCACATGAATTTAGGAATGTTTTTTACACTTTTTATTTAATTCATTTTCGCTATTTTTTCCAAAACAACTGACAATCAGTTCGTTGGCTCAGACAATTCACACCATGACGTCACGAATGCGCTTTACTTGCACCTGTTGTCGTAATATAGTTCCCCGAGTATTTCAAATGTTATCCACTTTTCGTTGACATTAATGAAAATAGGACACAGGCAGATCATTTAATATCACATAAAACAAGTAATATTTAATCAATTTAAAGCATTAAACACAAGAAAGAGTTCCACTGAACATTCATTCCTCGTTCTCAGAATCTGAGTCAAGGACGCGAGCACGTTTCGCTGACGCGTTGTTGTGAATGTGAATTTGAAAGTTTCCACAATAAACATCTCTGAATAAACTGTTAACACCTCGGACACATTTGATGTTATTCTCTGCCTTCGCCATGAAACTGCAAGTTATATCAACGGTTTCTGAAAGTTGTTGATCCTGTGTGAATGGAAAAAGCTGGTTTGTTCGATGTTGCCGCTATGGGAGCACGCGCCTATTTGACACTAGTTGATAATCAGGAAATAAGACATGGGTTGTTACGTCGACATTAACGGCGTTTCATCTAATATATAAATGCGAATGTCTGTATCTATATCTCTATCTCTCTATCTCTCTTTCTCTTTCTCTCTCTCTATCTTTGTTCCGGATGAACTCCTCTGTTTCTCGACCGATCGATCTCAAATTTTCTACATGGGGGTAATTTGTCCCTGCGAGTAACATGGGATGGGTGCCGTGCCCGTGCGGGGTGACCTTGACCTTGAAACTGATGACCTTGACCTTTTATTTAAAACGGCTGGGCCGATCGGGCTAAAATTTCATATGTGCTGGTATATTGACCCATCGATCATTTTGACTTTATCGGGTACCCGTGTGGGGTGACCTTGACCTTGAAATTGGTGACCTTGACTTTTTATTTCGAAAACGGCTGGGCGGATCGGGCTAAAAGTTCATATGTGCAGGTATATTGACCCATATATCATTTTGACTTTATCTGGGTGACCTGGACCTTGAAATTGGTGACCTTGACCTTTTATTTCGAAAACGGTTGTGCCGATCGGGCTAAAATTTCATATGTGTGGGTATATTGACCCATCGATCATTTTGACTTTATCGGGTTGCGGGGTGACCTGACCTTGAAATTGGTGACCTTGACCTTCTATCGATCATATCTGAGGGTATATTGATATAACCATCTTCTCCCGTGCAACGCCGGGTATAAAGGGAACACATCGGGTTCACCCTCACCAACACGTTGTTAACCACTGCTTGCCTGCATCCATGTATACCGAAACAGGTCCGAATTTTTCTTAAGTGTGCATAAACTGAGGATAAGAAGTTGAGCAGTGTGTTAAAATCTCCCCAATCTCTAAAAACTGTCTGGTCAAGGGTTAATATTATGATACCGTTTGTTGCCTGAAATCATGTACAGCAAAACAGGTCAGAAATTGATCAAGTCCATACTACTCCTTCAACATTGATGACTTAAAAATTACTATTTTTGACTTAAATCCAATAATTCTGGAACGACAAATTTGACAAGTGTAAAAAAAAAATAATCTCAATAGGGTGTATATAAATTATGACAATTTGTCACAACAAACTTGAATAACGATATGACATGTGAAAAATTGTCATTTTTACGATTAAAGTCCCATAACTCCAGAATGACAAAGGTTAAGATCGTGAAAATGGAAAAAAGTGTTGCCATCACTGACTGTAACATTGCTATACAATTTCAAGAGATTCTGCGAAAGCATTATTGAATTATCATACGATATGCAAAAATGTCGATTTTTTAAGATTCAAGTCCCATAACTCGCGAAAGGAAAAAAAAGAAAACTGTCAAAAACGAAAGGGAGCTTCGTTTGATAAATTTCAATATTGTATATAAATATTATAAGAATTGGTCAAAGGAAACTTGAGGTATCGTGTGACACAGGAATATGCTGATGGGTAGACGGACAGAGCGATTACTATAGGGTTTCTGTCGAAAGTCGTAACTTGAGTCATCACTGTCGGAACAAACCAGGTTTACAGCGCTACCTTTCCCCAGTCGGTCATCTTCCTGACGCCAATAATTCGAATCGTGCTTCGATTCGAATTCGAATAATAGACCGACCTGATTTCATTCGAGATTCGATTCGAGGCAAAAATTGGTGATTTTCAGGTCCCTATAATACGACACTTCCTGCAGAGGGATTCCCGCTAGGACATGGCTGAGCTGATAATCTTGGTGGACAAGAAGCGCACCACCTGCTACCATATGAAACTGTCCGCCGTGAACTCGAAACATCATACAACTTCACACGCTGTTAATAACTGGGCAAAACAACACGTCGGCGATATTTATAACGCCAGTGGCATGAAACATTCGAGAAAGTGCTTAAATAAAAACTCGCTGGTTACAAGAAATGCCAGATGGGGGAGTTCAGGAACAGAGTAAGTGTTCAATCACAATCATTGATGTATATTTTCTTCACTGTGACATTATACTCTCGTCACTTTTTCCAACAAAATGTCAATTCTTGTATCTTTAAACACTTTACCAATCCCGAATAACCAGCAAAGATTTCTTGAGTAATTAAGGTTCTTAAAAGGAAGGGAAAATTTGTTGACTTTGAAATTTACACCTCTGATGTTTCATTAACTCAAATTAAATTTACACAAATTGTACATGAAAATGAAGGTTGTGATGTACGGAATACAAAATCTATATGCATTCAACTCACACAATTCACAACAGGCACCAATGTTTCCTGGATTAGAACTATACTTATTGTTAGACGACGAAGATGACTGATGCCAAGCTATATACGAGTGAAAAGATTCGAATGACAACGAATCGCGCAACCAATTCAAATCGAACGGAATAGCAACTTAAGATTTGAAACCGAATCGAATCTCGAAGCTTCATAGGGTCCTAGGACGCAAATATGCTAAGTTCATGAACACCAGTTGCTAAACAATGATCAGAAATGTGAGAAAATGTGGAATGTTTCATATGATTAAAACTGTTTGTGTGCTTTGGAGGTGTAACGGCACTGTCAGCAGCCAGTTTCATACCAAGTTGGAAGTTTCTAGTAGTGGGAGAAGACCGAGTATTTGGAGAGAACCAACGCGCATAACGGTCGCGTTTCCAACTTACTACCGCATGACGAGCAGGACGAGTATCATTTGAGCGCAAGTGAACTGGTGTTGTGCCGTACATCTTAGTACACGGCGTCCCTTTGAACCTACATTGGTAATCTGGATTGTGTATCCTGTCAAGAGGCACGATGCAGCCAACGTTGACGTTGATCGAACCGTTGACCTTTCGATTTCAATTCCAATGCTCTAACCAATGCTCCAACTCGACCCAGTGAACTCTATGTCTTTGGTTCTGGAACCATATAGCAGACACTAGCCTGAGAGGCAACATTCGCTGTGTTAACATAATCGTTCAGTTTCTCGAAGTCATCCGCTGTGAATTCAATTGCCTTGACTTTCCCACTTTCCTGTTGGTTGTGACATATATTCCCAACAAAACAAATCAGTCTTAGAAGTGCGTGCTCATACTATTGGCCTTAGACGGTGCGTCTATTTCGCTCTGTGCGGAGCCGAAACGGCTAATCCCGAGCGCTGCACCTTCATCACATTTAATTTATATGTAATTAAATATTTGGGGGCCGGTGGCTCAGTTGGCAGAGGTGCATGCTGCAAGCCGAGAGGTCCTCGATTCAAATCCACCTGCGGCAACCGCGTTGCGTCCTCGGGCAAGACACTTCACCTCCATTGCCCACGTGGCCGCGTGGGGGCACGGTGACGCTGTGTACTAAGGCGTACTGCACGTCGATGGAGCATCTGTCTTCAACCAATGCTATCCCTGCATGTGTGGAGTTGGTATGTTGTGGAGTCTACAGCCTGACAGTTGCTCGCCGTTGCTCGGTGGTTCTCCCCGGGTACTCCGGCTTCCTCCACCCGTAAAATTGTCACGGTCACGGTTAGCCATTGTGCAGAAATATGTGACCTTAAACACCAATAAATAAACAAATAAATAAATAATAACTAAATATTTTTTAAAACTGATGACAAAAATTTAAGACAAACCTCAGACTTATTTGACAAGCCATTGACATGCACATTATGAGTCCTTATCGTCATTTATAAGCCCCAACTTAATAACTTTGAAATTAGAATTTAAAACAAAATGAATGTTGGATCGTGGAAAGGTATGTGTCGTTATTGAAACAGGAACAATATAGGTAATATAGGTAAATTTGTAACCGAAAAAAGAATGACATTCGAGCCACCTACATTACCCCTTCACCCTCGAAATACGACCGATCTAATGAAATTCATAGAGCCGTGTTGAGCGTGGGAAAAAGTGTTAGCTCAAATGAAAGTGAGGCTGAAGTGTCAACATATGTATTGCTGAGAAACGAAGTACATGAAATTCGTGACCCGAACAACACAACATCGGATTGCGACAGAGCGATGTTTTCCGAAACTAAGGAGTAATGGAGCCGACCCTAGGTACGTATCAGCAATAACTGCGCTTTGTATGTTTATTCCGAACAGGCGTTCAACGCGCATCGATTACTGGTGCACGACATATCGCTGATGGAAAAACTGAGACAGTATGAACCGCTCCCTTCTTTCTGCAGTTCACACCTCCAATTAAAAAGAAATTTAGTACCCGTAACTTTTCAAAATAAGTTAGCATTGTGGCCTGGATGAGGCTGCGCGTTTAAACGCAGCTAAATGGGGTTACTATGACAAGTAAAACGCGTGACTGCTCCTTGCGATTGATTAGATTCGCGCAGATCAAGCCACACCATTTTTGAAATTGTTGGGAAACGTCGACACACTCAGCCGAAAGTAGTGGAACAGCGTTCTCCCAGTTCCCACAGAAACAAAACCGACACTGCTCCGACGATAAGATAAGGGCAGTCACCTTTAGTGAATTCCCTAACAAGATCCGTTGTTCTCACAAGAATTACATTTTCCAAGATAGCTCAACATCAGCACTTATTCTTGTCAAGAATAACTATAATATATTGTTAATACTTAGTTTCCATTGTCTTTGAAATGTGCACACCAATAACGTTATTATTTGTTTTTGCACAGATACCAAAAATCCTTCAAAAAGCAATCGAATTTGTTGCGAAGCGTCGATAAATTGAAGACCACATGGAAAGCATATTTTTTGTTCCGCATTGTTGCAATGTATACTACTCAAAGTTTGCTAAGTACCAAATATTTGACACATCATTGTGAAATTTTCTGGTGACATATTTGCGATATTTTTGGGGATATGATTGAGGAATGTATTGAGATGGTCCCCAATGTTTACATAAGCCCTCTTGACAGGCCGAATTTTCGTGACAGTCATGGAAAGCATGTACCCCTTGATTTTCATGATGCTTTCGTGTACTGTCTACATATACAGGACATGTGTAGGGTATTCAATCTTCATTTCAACACACACCCATGTGATTTAATGATTGAATATTGCAAATGTAAGAAGACGTCTGTCAGAATCAGAACTGTGGCGGGCTATAGGGATGGATGAGCAAGGTGCTACCCGTGGTCAGGTTGGTGAAGCCCTTGGTGTGCGCCATAAGGTGATCACCAGAGCCTGCACACGATTTCAGCAGTATGGCACATCAGTAAGACGGCATGGTGATGGCAAAGACAGGGCAACATCTGCAGCTGAAGACCGGTTTTTGATCATTCAGGCCCATGGGAAGCGCTTCGCCACAGCAACCCAGATTAGCAGTGACCTTCAGAATGCATCCGGGGAACACGTTTCGGCGCAGACTATCCGGGCAAGGTTGCACGAAGGTGGTCTCCGATCGAGAAGACCATGTATTCGCATTCCGCTGTCCCAGAACCACCGCCAGACACGATATGAATGGACCATGGACCCCATTAGATGGACCCGAGAAGATTGGCGACCTGTCCTTTTTACAGATGAGTCAAGGTACTGCCTGGACCACACAGATAGGCGTTCTATGGTATGGAGAAGACCAGGATTGCGATTCCATACAGGCAACATTGCAGGGCATGACCGCTGTGGTGGAGGGTCAATCATGGTCTGGGGCGGCATCAGCTGGGATGAAAGTACAGAGCTTTGTGTCCTTGAACGTGGTACATTGACTGCACAACGGTATATTGAAGAGATCCAATCGAATATGTCTGGAATGAGTCCAGCCAAGAAGTGTCCAGGAGCTTGGTGTCATGCTGGCCAAGAATGGAACAACATTCCACAGAGGACCACCAGGAACCTGATTGGAAGCATGAGAAGGCATTGTCAAGCCGCAATTAGCAGTAATGGGTCTCATACTCGATACTGAACCCATACCAGTTCGCGCCGTCAACGTTTTTGTAAATTTAAAAATTTCCTCTTTTACGAATAATATCCATTTTCCATGGTTATCGTATTCTAAAGCTACAAAATAATGTCAAACGCAAATAAAATCTTAACTTCTGTACTTAAAGATACAATTAAATGAAAAATGTATACACTTTTCCTTACAATTTTTCAACTAAAACGTAAAACAGGTAGTTGGATATACTTGGTGCTTAGCAAACTTTGAGTAGAATATAATCAAAAGCAACTCATTTCTCACATCAGCCCGAAAATTGCGACAGAGGGGACACAGCCAACTATTACTATCGTACTATTCGGACTCCCGCGTTGTGTCCTTGGGCAAAGCCCTAAACCCAGATTGTTCACATGGGGCCCCGACGACACCGTGTAATAAATCGTACTGCACATCGATGGTGCACATGTCATCAAACAATTTAACCCTGCTTGTGCTGCAGTGCGGAGTTACGATGTTTGGGTGCTGGCAGCTGCTCGTCATTGCTCGTTACTCCGGCTTCCTCCGCCCGTAAAACTGTCACCGACACGATATAACCTTGGCAGTTAAATTGTCGTTAAACACGTTCTAAAAGTACTGCAATAACCCAGCAGGACTGGCTGGTAACCACTAAAAGAATGTTCCACCTGCCGCAGACCTGTTAGATGGGATCAGGGAAGCAATGATTGCTATAAATAGCCAGTGCTCAACCAAACTGTTTAGGGTGTAAATATTGTTCGACAGAAGATTGTAAGGCTACTTTAATTACTATTGACATAAAAAAGAGAAAAGATATTGGAAAATAAATACCATATTATGGTTTCATGCAGGGTTTAGTTTATTGTTTGATGATTCGAAAACCATTCACGGTATTAAAAGTGATGGGAGGAGTTACTACCGCGTTGATTAACCAGACGCCATTTTGGAAAGGGCAGATTGAATTTCGACATATTACGATGCTGTTCTAGCAAACCAGTCGAGAACATATCAGGTAAAGCGACGCATACAAAATACGAAATGGCTGTTTCAATTTACAAATCGAAGATGGAAAAAAGTTTGTCATAACGGCTACACGTACTGCATATGAACACTGACAATACATAGCCAAAAGCCGGGAAATAAGCAGACTGTCATCTACAGAATAAGGTTCCCAGAGTGTGATATTGGATATTCTAACCAGCACAGCGGGGTAGCATTACCAAGCATACCCTTTGTGAACCTCAATCATAATCAAAGCCTAGGGTTTAAACAGGAAGACGTACCCAAAGGATTAAATGGGGCATTTTAGCCACTGTGTGGGATAATATCAGCAAATTCACACTCCGGGGACCTCATTCCGCAAATAGCAGACTTCCTATTTCTAGGTTTGCATACCGACACGACTATAAAGTCACAATATTGTTGCTCATAACAGCCACCACAGCAGTCCGCGTGACGTTCCTAGTCGCATGGCCTCGAAGTTATGTTTAAGTTCCTCTGTCGATTTCAATGTGATAAATGATGGAAATTACAGGGTATCCTGCTCTCAACGTATAATCTGTTCAAGATGAAATGTCAAGATTCAAGTCTCGTGCATACGCAGTTCTGTGCCCGAAGATTCTAGTCAAAATAAGAATTGAAAATATTATTGTAGCACCGTCCTTTTTTCGCCAGTGTAGCTTTCTCAATAGACTACTATTCTTTTTTTATTGTTTTCAGATAGCTGTCACTGTGACGAAATAACACAACCAACGGTACCAGCGACAAAACCGGATGCCGGTAATCTTTATGTTACTATAATGTGACTTAATCTGTACAGATGTGCCCTTTCCTCTCAGCCTATCCGAGCCCAGTCGATTTAAGTTCAACGTGTGTGCAAACTGCTATCCGATAGAACTAAATGAACAGGTGTGATAACAATAGTTTGCGTTCTTACCGAGATATCACAAATTGCATAGCATCTTGTGTCATTATGTATACAGATAGGCATCGTCATTAAGTTACTTCACTTACCGAAAAGTGGTAAGTGAGTGGAAAAGTTTGTTTTATTAGTAAGGCGGCGATCACACCATCGTGCGACAAGCATCCCATTTTTGATACTATAGTTGTATACGTCATATGACTGAAATGAAAACTATAGCTTTCTGTTAGGGTGGTTACACCTTCGTGTACGATATATTTTTGTATACTTCGCTTCTGTCTCTCCGAATAAAATGGAACTTGTTCCTTCTTTTGACGGTGCGAATCCAATCGTATACTAATTGTTCAATATTTTGAAGGTCAAAGATAAAGCAAAGTATCAAAAACACCTACTTATGCATGTACTACGTCCTTTTTATGATTCCTGGAAGTGCTGTGTAGAAGTTAGATGTGCATCTTTGTTACTTGTGCCTTATATTTCCCTAGTACGGTAGTGAACTTATGAAAATTGTGTACATGATTAATTTGTAATGGTTTAACAACCTGAACATTCCGAGTAGCTCCATGTCTGTTGCTCGTAAACTGTCGAGTGTGCTATGGGTAAATAGGTCAAACGATATGCTCAATACAGGGGTTCAACCATGACTTGCCCCCAACCCCCACCCCCTATCACTTTCATAATATTTCAATTTATACGTGTCAGAGAGCTGTGACGCCATGGAATGAAGATATAGTGTAACCATGCACCGATGCGAATCGCAGAGAAATACGTGCACGATAGACGAACTAGAAAATCGTATGCAATGGTCTCCGCCTTACTGCAAAGACATGCAAAAAGAAGTGCAATAATGGAGCGCCCATTAAATGGATGACTGGTGCACAAACTTGGGTGATGGCAGTAATAGTTGGGGATGAAGGCTGCCCTTGTTCAACCCAATACTGTGAATATAAAAATCAACATTTACTGATTTATCACACTATGGCGGTCAATGCGGGAAGGCATGTGCAATATTTATATTACTTTAACGTTCTTTGAAGAATGGGATGTTTCGGTTTTTTATTTTACTGGTAACTGCAGACATACGGACAAGTGTGCAATAAAAATATTAGTGAATGCTCAATGAGTGATTGACATGGTTCACAGTTGTACAGACTCAGGAGATGGTAGTCTTATCTAATTTGTTTTACAAAGACTGGCGAACCAGTTATACAACTTATATTCACACCTCTCTTTGCCCCCATTGCGCGGGTATGTGGGATTACCCTCGTAGCGGCAACTTCGTAGCCTTGCTCTTCTAGGAATCTACGAATGTATCCTTAGCTTGCGCTTCTCTCCACACAGTGGACAGCGTTTTTACATCCCCACCAGATTGGAAGGTACGCTGTGACAGCCTTAATCCTAAACTTGATGCTGACGATCTGTAAAAGTCCGAATGCAGGCATTCAAAAAAAATATACATTTTAATGACCATTCAAAAATTGTTTTGTTGAATAGTTAATAAACAGCCCTGACGTGTAAGCATGTCTACATGTACACTTTCCTTACATTTTTATTTATTCGTGATGCCAAACTGTTTCAAAATTAAACACAAATCTGAACAGGTTCAACACTAAGCAGCGTATCGTTAAGGAGCTAAAAATCTCCTCAGTGAGAAATCGGTGAAAATTTAAAGTGCATGACCTCCAGCTTTTACTAATTAAGAGTAAATGAATACAGCATTGCTTGACAGGAGATTTCGGTTGGTTCAAAGCGAAAGGCCATCTATCAACAACGGTTTGAAATACGTACAAATGTGCAAGCTGTGGTGAGAGATGTGAAAATGATTATTTCCTTTGCAGATTGTACAATTTTTGTACATTTTGACTTGTGAAAAATGTTGAGGCCGAAATGTTTTTCAGTTTGACAATTTCAGCGACCACAAAACTGTTCAGTCATGGAGTATTTACTGGACAATATGTCAAAGGGGACAGATAAGGTGAATCTGTCTCAAGTACCAATTTAGTTACGTTCATCCTTGAAACAACGTCAACTGTTGCTGCATCATTGAGAAAATTGTAAATGAAACCAAAATAACAATTAGGCAATCTATGAATACTTTCGGGGAGCCAAAAAACAATGTCTATAAATTGGTAAGTGTGTGAGACCTGCAGTGAAGAGAATTCCTATGCGCCTTTTCAACTGCCTCACCTGAGCCTGAGATTTTACATTGGATGTTCAGTGCTAGCGACAGAACTTTTAGTAAAAAAGTTTCATGGGCTGCATTCCTTTGCAGATGACAAACAGATTTGTCAGGACATGTTGGACGACATCTACAAGAAGTTGCGCGATCTTTTCAAACCTCACCAAGTGCCACATACTGGGGAAGATGGGGCACGTCCCGCAACTTTTTGGTATAAACCCCACAATTGTTCTGTGTAACTGGGTGGGGCGAAAACCGAAAGATAGAACCAAATGAGAACCCTCACCAGCTTGTGTCTTCAAAACATGAACAGTTATTAGGAAATATACTACTTAAAGTTTGCTAAGCACCAAATATTTGACACATCATTGTGAAATTTGCTGGTGACATATTTATGATATTTTTGGTGGATATGATTGAGGAATGTTTTGAGATGGTTCCCAGTGTTTACATTAGCTCTCTTGATAGGCAGACGTTTCATGACAGTCATGGAAAGCATGTACCCCTTGATATTCATGATGTCTTCGTGCACTGTCTACATGTACATGACATGTGTAGGGTATTCAATCTTCATTTCAACACAAACCCTTGTGATGTAATGATTGAATGTGGCAAATGCAAATGTAAAAAGACATTTGTCTGAAGCAGAAATGTGGCGGGTAGTAGGAACGGTGGAGCAAGGGGCTACCCATCGTCAGGTTGGAGAAACCCTTGGTGTGCACCATGCGGTGATCACCAGAGCCTGGGCAAGAGTTCAGCAGTATGGCACACCAGTAAGACGGCATGCTGGTGGCAGAGACAAGGCAACATCTGCAGCTGAAGACCGGTTTTTGATCATGCAGGCCCGTGGGAACCGCTTTGCCACAGCGGCCCAGCTTCGCAGTTACCTTCCGAATGCATCCCGGGTGAATGTTTCGACGCAGAACTATCCGGGCAAGGTTGCGCGAAGGTGGTCTCCGATCAAGAAGACCATGTATTCACATTCCGCTGTCACAGAACCACCGCCAGGCACGATATCAATGGATCATGGACCACGTTGGATGGACCAGAGAGGATTGGCGACCTGTCCTTTTTACAGATGAGTCAAGGTACTGCTTGAACCACACAGATAGGTGTTCTAGGGTATGAAGAAGACCAGGAGAGCGATTCCAGGCACCCAACATTGGGGGGCATGACCGCTATGGTGGAAGGTCAATCATAGTATGGGGCGGCATCAGCTGGGATGAACGTACAGAGCTCTGTGTCTTTGAACGTGGTACATTGACTGCACAACGGTACATTGGCAATATCCTGGATGTCCACGTCAGATTGTATGCAGGTGCATTGGGTCATTCTGATGGACAATAATGCTCGCCCTCATGTCCCCCATGCTGTCGGAGAGTACCGACAGAGGGAGGGGATTGAGCGTATGGACTGGCCTGACCTCAATCCAATCGAACATATCAGGAATGAGTTGCAGCGTGCAATTTTAGTCCATCCAGTCCAGCCAAGAAATGTCCAGGAACTTGGTGCCTTGCTGCTCCAAGAATGGAACAGCATCCCACAAAGGACCACTAGGAACCTGACTGGCAGCATGAGAAGGCGTTGCCAAGCTGTAATGAACAGTAATGGGTCTCATACTCGAATTTGAACCCATACCAGTTCGCTCCGTCAGCTTTTTGGCATATTGAAAAATCCTCTTTTACTAAGAATTTTCATTTTCCATGGTTATCGTATTCAAAATCTAAAAAATAATGTCAAACACAAACAAAATCTTAATTTCTGTACTTAAATCATTAAAGATATAATTAAATGAAAAATATATATACTTTTCATTAGAATATTTCAACTAAAACGTAAAACAGGTGGTTGGATGTACTTGATGCTCAGCAAACTTTAGGTACTATATCGTCGCCTGCGTGCTAGAATGTCCTATGTCCCCTATGGGACATATGACATTCTAGCACTCAGGCGACGATATGTCAGTTTGATTCAGACTGCTAACACCTGATATCCATGTCGACCTGTCCTGGGTTTGGGGCCCGAAAGTGAGAGAGAAGTGTGTGCTATCTGTCTCATTCTCCGTTGTGACCTTAAATGTAACACCTAATCATCTGCAATACTGTATGGTTGTAACATTGGATTGAGGATGATAAGGGATTGTTCTTGTTTTAGCAATTTGCAGTTACTCACAAAGACATTCCAAGACTTCCATCAAAATTCTTATCTTGATCTGCATGAATATCAAAGTGGCATTCGAAAGTGACAATACACTGAGCAAGAATTTTATAGGCTACTCTCTTGACTGCGTGGTCGGGTATGGCTGCAAACTCCACGCATTTTGAAAATTGACATATCATCATTAAAACATAATGGTTTCCCTGCATAGTTGTATTAAATGATCCCATAATATCAAGAGGAAGCCTTCCCTTCGTCCACCCAGCATGCATGAAATAATTTTATATGACCCTTAAGATTAACATCTGTCTTCTTCTTTGAGGTTACAGGTACAGCAGGACTGAACAAACTCATTATAATCCTGTGACACACTGTGCTGTCATAAAGATTGTTTCACTCCCTGCAAGGGCTTACTTTTTCCCAGATGACCAGCTGATTTTACGACATTACAGTAATGGGGTCTCCCATGTTTCAAACTATTTGGAACATCAGGAACACAATTGTCCATTGAGTTCATTCTCCTATCTGTATGACAGAACCCTATCACTGAAAATCTGAAATTTGAGAGCCCTACTAAATAGACTGACAAGTTGAAGTTGATTTTTCAATGGAGGATAATCACGTTCAAGCCAGGAAATAATCAAGTTAATATCTGGATCGTTTTATTTTCTGGAAATATTTCAAGTGATCTTTAGAATATGGGTCCAACCACATTGTAACCAATACAAGAGTACTGGAGTTTGCACAACACTTTCACTAATTTTGAATTCATTTTTCCGAGCACGCGCCCACTTCAAGGCTAGATGAGCATCATCAACTGCATGCACATCAAATTTAGGCGACTGCTCATGGGCACGTTTACAAACATGTCAACCTTTGCCTGGCAAATTCTACAGTTTTGAGCTATAAAAGTAGTCATCAGAGTGATCAAGATCTTCAGAAATCCATTTTAACCCATCAGCATTTGGATGTATTTTCCCTTAGCCGATGAATGATTTACATATCATATTGTGTCAGTTACCCCATCCACCTGGCTAACTGTCCTTCAACTTGCCTAAATCTAGTGCTCACACCAAATTACTGTTGTTTGTATCAAGAATAATGTGTTATCCAAGTAAATACATGACGAAAGTGTTGACAATATATAACCACAACAACCAACAATTCTTTTATGGTGGTAGAGTGCTTATGACGAACAACATTCAGAACATGACAAGCATAACACACTTTCTTTTCCTCCCCTTGTTGTTCCTGAACTAGCACAGCAGCAATAACATTTTTCTGTGAACAAACTCTTGGTTTTGAAAACCTAAGGGAGGGAGTGCTCCTTATTTTTTGTTTCACAGGTGGCCGTTAACCGTATTTATGTGATGCTTAATTTTCAGAAAAACAACCAAGATCAAAATCATGAGTGGCGAACACATCTTGATACTCAATTAAAAATTTTACCTGTGCCAATTTCACTCAAACCCACAAGTGACTGCTTAATCATGTCAAGTTGATAAGAAGGCACATTGATGATAACAGATGTCATCTTTATTTATTTATTTATTTATTTATTTATTTATTTATTTATTTATTTATTTATTGGTGCTTAACGCCGCATCGGCAGCTATGGCTATATCATGCGAGAAAACGGTGGAAGGTAAAACGTCATTATCAGTTATAAAGTAAAAAGATTGAATAATGATAAAAACTAACTACAATAGATCTGTTAAAGACAGGAGTGAATTGAACAACAATGAGTAATGAGAGAAGAGAAGTAAATCAACTTGATGAATTCAGATTTCAAGAGTTCAGATAAAAAGAGTAAAAACAATTTTAACATTTACTAAAAAGGTTGAATTTCTTCAGGAACGACAGAACTCTATGTGGATTTGCACTGTAATATAGGTCTCGAAAAGACACAACATTAAACTACTGTCGTCTAATAAGATTAAAATCAGTACAATGTAAAATAATGTGTTCCACTGACAGCACCTACAGACCTGGAACATATTATGGTCGCATATTAGCCTCTAACAAAAATGAATGTGTAAATCGTGTATGACCAATATGACATCGCGTCAAAACTGCAAGATCCTTTCTACAAAGGTTACTAGTCGGGTAGTGATCAGAAAGAGTTGGTCGGAAACTACAGAGTTTGTTATTTCTCGCTCCATCCCAATCCGCCTGCCAAACAGATTTGATGTAGTTACTGATATGTGGCCTGAAGCCACTGAAAGGGATGTTAAAATCAGTGAGAGTGTTGGGTACAGCCTATTTTGCTGCACTGCCCGCTCTGGTGTTACCAGCGAAACACGATATCATATTGGTCAGACTTGAGAGTTGCTAAGTTCACACGAAGTTCCACAACGAGTGGGTTCTTCAACTTTGGGTTGAGCAAAGCATGCAAGGAGGAAAGAGAGTCGGAAAATATAATTGAATTTTCCTGTACATTCTCGATGTGTTCAAGCGCAAGTTGTTTTGCTTTAACTTCAGCTGTGAAAATAGAACTCTGATTCGGTATTCTGATTGAGGTGATAGATCACCAGTAATAGCAGCTGATGATACTTTGTCATAATCTTTAGATCCATCTGTATAGATCTTTGTATATGTCCTATACTTGGACTTTATTTCGGCATATTTTTGTTTAAACTGCAAGGAATTGGTATCAGATTTTTGGTAGAATCAAGGTCCAAAATAACTGTAGGTGTTTTAAGATGCCAAGGAGGAATATGTGTTTTACGGTTTTCTGTTACAGAATCGAAATCAATTTTGGCGGGCTCCATGTGGGGTTTAATTCTAATTCCCAGTGGAGGAATATGTTTCTGTGTCGGTTAAAAAATTCAATATTTTGAGGGTCTGAAACACATATATAAGCAGGATTTGAAGGATTGGCCAAAAGATTAGACACATACTGGAGAGACAATTTAATTCTGAGCTTCTGAAGGGGCGGCTCTTCTGCTTCAACAAGCATCAAATCTATTGGGGATGTTCGAAAAGCCCCTAAACTAATTCAAATACCGCTATTGTGAATTGCATCAAGTGGTCTGAAATATGACCTCCTTGCAAAACCGTAAACTATATAACCGCAATCTAACTTTGATCGAACAAGTGATCTATACAGATGGAGTAATGTTTTTTGGTCAGCACCCCAATCAGTGCTACCAAAAACCATCAGTAGGTTCAGTGCTCTCTTACATTTAACTTTTAGTTGTTTTATGTGGGAAGTGAAATTCAGTAGGACTCCCATCGAATTTAACTCCGGATCGAGGTGATGTTTCCGAAGCTTACAAACGTGAACACAATTCGTTTTCGACTTTGAAAATTTAAAACCATTTTCTGTGGCCCATTTTTGAATCCTATTTAAACACAGCCGATGTTTGCGCTCTATAGCATTCATTTTTTTGCTGATCTACTATATTCTCAATTGCATCGATGATACTATCAATTTTTACCGAAAACAGGGTAACGGATAAAATACTACCCTGAGGACCCTCCAGTTCCTGTTCGTGAGGAGCAGATAACACTGACCCAACACGAACCTGAAATTGGCGGTCCTTTAAAAACTGTTCAATAAAAAGAGGCATACGCCCTTTTAACCCCATATTAAAAAGATCTTTGAAAATCCCATACATGCACGTTGTATCACATGCCTTCGCCATATCAAAGAAGATGGCGATCACATGTTCTTTTCTGGCGGAGGCATTTCTAATAAACGTTTCAAGTCTGACCAAATAATCCACAGAACTTCTCTGGCTTCTGAAACCAAACTGAACAAGTAGATTGTGCGATTCCAGAAACCAGACAAGTCGGTCATTGATCCTCCTCTCCATGGTTTTGCACAGACAACTGGTTAAGGCAATATGCATGTAATTATTTGGGTTGCTGTGATCTTTATCAGGCTTAAGGATTTGAATTATTGTTGCTTTACGTCAGGATGGTGAGTGAAAACTGGCCAGTCACCCAAATGTCATTAAAAATTGATAATAAAAGTTGGAATTTTGTAGTGTATTTCATCGGAACAAGTGGTAGTATCCTTTACTCTTCCATAGAGAAAGGTTCATTTGTAATCCTCTACATTGTTGGAGGTAAATTTGATCTTTTATTTTTCTTGCTGTTTTTTTTTAATTTTGATAAATTCTGGATTACAATTTTCAGACGACGAATGTTTCGAAAATATGGAGGCCAATGTATTTGAAATTTCCCTTTTTGATGTAATTAGGATGTTGTTTTCCATCAGGTGCTGTACAGTTGATCTTGTGTCTCTTCCTTTAATCTTTTGAAGCATTTCCAAATTTTAGTGATGGGTGTGGTTTGGTTCATCTTAGAAACATAAGTTTCCGAAGAACTTTTTTTTTGTTTTATAAATCGTCTTGTTTTTGCCCGATTTATACGTAGTTTGTCTAAATAATGTGTGGTTGGTGGCTTGTTAAATCCCTTTCACCTTTCCTGCGATCCTTTATAGCCTTTTTACATTCATTATCTAACCATCGTTTGGTGAAACGTTTTCAATGTGCAAGCACATCAGGGATGACTGTGTTTGCAATGTCAAGCAGCTTGTTTGTAAAATGTTCTGTTTGGTCAGCACTATCTTGACATTTCGCCTGTGTGAGGCGTTCAGAACAAAGCGATGAGAAAGCCAGCTTTTTTAAAGTTCCACTGTGGCACTCTCTCATCATCCAACAGAACTACACTCTCCAACGCAATTGCAAAATGGTCACGCCTGCACAAATCATCTTCTACCTTCCAAGAATAATCGAGGAAGACAGAAGAGCATGCAATTGTAAGATCAATTGAAGTATACGAACCAGATGCGGGGTGCAGATAAGTGTCTGAACCATCATTAAACAAACACAGATCGTATTTAGTAATTAATTCTTCTACAGTTTTACCCTTTACATCTTCTTTACTACAGACATTACCCCTAAGGGGGCTATGTGAGTTAAAATCACCCAACAAAATGTATGGGGTTGGGAACTGTTGGATCACCAGCTCAAGATCATTAAGTTGTAAGGTTTTACTTGGTGAAACGTAAATAGAACTTAATGTAATTGTCTTGTCTGAAGTTAGGCGTACTGCTACCGCCTGTATATTTGATTGCAAAGAAACAGAACTGTGAATGATGTCGTACCTAACCAAGACGGACGTCCCACGAATATGAAGATCAGTATGATGCTTAAAAGCTGAATGATCTATGGGCCAAAAGCAAAAAGCAGCAGGTTTATATTTTTGGCTTAAAATGCCCAAATCATTGAAATTCGCTATAAAACCTTGACAATTCCACTGTATGATGTTTTGTTTGGGTGTATTAACCATGTTTGTTTGGCGATTTAGAAGGTGGACGTATGGGTGAAATTGCCCCAGTGTTTCTTTTCGGTAATGTTTTACATGTGGACTTTTAGGCGTGTTTTAGTTGAGAAGGTCTCATCGATGCACTCATCGACTGACATTTCCCCAATGCCCTCAAACATGTTGCTCGTAACAACATTTTGATGGCGTTTAGGTATCCTATCCGATTCACGCTTCTGTTTTTCTTTTTCTTTTTTCTTGTTAAGACGTTCTTGTTGGCGTCTTTGATTCTGACTCAGATTTTGTTGGGGTCTGTGTTGGGGATTTGGTTTTAGTTTGTTTGGCTGATTCGTATTTTCTGATTTAGAGTTTTGTTCTATTTGGCGTTGTGATTTAGGTACTTCTGTTGC
This sequence comes from Pictodentalium vernedei, assembly GCA_031216915.1. Lineage (NCBI taxonomy): Eukaryota > Metazoa > Mollusca > Scaphopoda > Dentaliida > Dentaliidae > Pictodentalium > Pictodentalium vernedei. Next base: position 463,004,519 of record CM062292.1, read on the forward strand.
TTGCTCTTGGTTTTGTCCAGTATCTGGCATTTTCTCAATTGTTTGAGCTGCTGAATTTTGTTTGGTTAATCTGAAGTTCTGTTTCTTGTATTGTAAATTTACTAAAGGTGGAATTATTTCTTTGTGCTATGTGAACTGAGTCTGGCATTCTACTGTGTGAGTTGATACGTTTTGTGATAGTTTGGCAGCATATGAATGTGATGAAATATTCATGCCAGTCATCGATGTTATGGTATCTCTGGCCTATTTAAAACTTACTTGCTTTTCGCATTTTATTCTTTGTTTTGTGTTTTCTTTTTTCCCGGCAAGGCAATCTTTGGATGATGACATGTGATTACTCTGACAGTTTACGCATTTAATGCCATTGGTACATGGCTCATCTTGGCCATGTGGATCGCATCTATAGCATACTGTTTAACCCTGCAGTTGTTTTGCCCATGGCCATATTTTTGGCGTTTGAAGCTTCGAAGTGGATTTGGTATATATAAATCCACTTTGATGCTCATATGACCAACTTTGATTGTTTTTGGTGGTTGGGCTGAATCAAATGATAAAATATAAGTATTTGTTTTGATGACTGATCCATTTTTTTTAACTTCAATATTTTTTACGCCTTGTGGTTCAAGTTATTTCTGTATTTCAAGTGTGTCAATTCCTGCTAATACCATTGCTGTAATTACACCCCTGTTGTTATTATTGTTGTTCTATGCGGAAAAGCATTCACCTCCACATCTTCTAGTTTTCCTATATTCAGTAGATTAATTGCTTGGGCCTCCCTTTTACATTCTATGAGTATTGCACCAGTTCTCAGCTTTTTAGCATTGTCAACAGTGCCAGCAAGTCATTTAATATCTTTTTCTAAGGCAAAATGGTTTATATCAGTTGCCTTTTTACTTGAGTCAGTTGCATATATTATCACAAATTTTGTTTGTCATTTATTCTGAATAGTTGAAATCGTTTGATCTGTGCCAGAATCAGAACCATCTGAAAATAAATCTCGTCCACGTTTAAGTTTTTTGGTGTTTGTTGTATCCATGTTTGTATTCTTTAATGATTCATTGTCCAGGCTCCCACCCATCACGGAGTCCAACAAGGGGTAGAATTATTGCTATGCAGTGAACTCACGAGGCTGTCAGTATTCCCACGTACTTCACATGGAGCAGTATACTATGCCAGTGTTGATGCCTAAGCATACCACTGACCGATTGACCCGAGTGTGGGAGTGCCATGTCTTCAGATGCCGGTCATTCAGCCAATCACTGTATAAAACTCTGTAATTAAAGTTGCCACTTACAAGCAAACAGACAGCGCAGCAAAAACAAGTACTTGCTAAAAGCAATGTATTTAAAAAGGTTCACAATGGCAACTAGAGGGGTGTCATTTGTGTGCAAAGCACACTATAGTATATCCCCGCATTCGCGTTTGTGATTATTGTCTGGGCCGAATCAAAAATCCAAAATCTTTATGCACACCTACAGAGGCTATTGATTAACATGAACACACTTTCAGTGTTTCGAATTGAAACCCCTAGGAGTTTTTCTCCGGAAACCATTCCTCTAACGACAAAAATGGTGCCCCTTGCGCCCCTCGGGGCCGAATCAAAAATCCAAAACCTTTATGCACATCTACAGACCCTATGAATGAACATGAACACACTTTCAACGTTTCGAATTGAAACCTCTAGGAGTTTGTCGCCGGAAACCATTCCTCTAACGACAAATGTGGTGCCCCTTGCACCCCTCGGGGCCGAATCAAACATCCAAAACGTTTATGCACATCTACGGACCCTATTGATTAACATGAACACACTTTTAGTGTTTCGAATTGAAACCCCTAGAAGTTTTTGTCTGGAAACCATTCCTCTAACGTCAAAAATGGTGCCCCTTGCGCCCCTTGGGGCCGAATCAAAACTCCAAAACGTTTATGCACATCTACAGACCCTACTAATGAACATGAATACACATTCAGTGTTTTGAATTGAAACTCCTAGCAGTTTTTCGCCGGAAATCATTCCTCTAACGATAAAAATGGTGCCCCTTGCGCCCCTCGGGGCCGAATCAAAAATCCAAAACCTTTATGCACATCTACAGACCCTATGGATGAACGTGAACACACTTTCAATGTTTCGAATTGAAAACCCTAGGAGTTTTTCGCCGGAAACCATTCCTCTAATGACAAAAGTGGTGCCCCTTATGCCCCCGAGGGCCGAATCAAAAATCCAAAACCTTTATGCACATCTACAGACCCTATGAATGAACATGAACACACTTTCAATGTTTTGAATTGAAACCCTTAGGAGTTTTTCGCCGGAAACCATTCCTCTAACCACAAAACTGGTGCCTCTTACGCCCCCGAGAGCCGAATCAAAAATCCAAAACCTTTATGCACATCTACAGACCCTATGAATAAACATGAACACACTTTAAATGTTTCGAATTGAAACCCCTAGGATTTTTTCGCCGGAAACTATTCCTCTAACGACAAAAGTGGTGCCCCTTACGCCCCGAGGGCCGAATCAAAAATCAAAAACCTTTATGCACATCTACAAACCCTATTGATTAACATGAACACACTTTTAGTGTTTCGAATTGAAACCACTAGGAGTTTTTCTCCGGAAACCATTCCTCTAACGACAAAAATGGTGCCCCTTGCGCCCCTCGGGGCCGAATCAAAAATCCAAAACCTTTATGCACATCTACAGACTCTACTAATGAACATGAACACACAGTGTTTCGAATTGAAACTCCTAGCAGTTTTTCGCCGGAAACCATTCCTCTAACGACAAAAATGGTGCCCCTTGCACCCCTCGGGGCCGAATCCAAAAACCAAAACTTTTATGCACATCTACAGACCGTATGAATGAACATGAGCACACTTTCAATGTTTCGAATTGAAACCCCTAGGAGTTTTTCGCCGGAAACCATTCCTCGTATGACAAAAGTGGTGCCCCTCATGCCCCCGAGGGCTGAATCAAAAATCCAAAACCTTTATGCACATCTACAGACCCTATGAATGAACATGAACACACTTTCAATGTTTTGAATTGAAACCCCTAGGAGTTTTTCGCCGGAAACCATTCCTCTAACGACAAAAGTGGTGCCCCTTACGCCCCCGACGGCCGTATCAAAAATCCAAAACCTTTATGCACATCTACAGACCCTATGAATGAACATGAACACACTTTCAATGTTTCGAATTGAAACCCCTAGGAGTTTTTCGCCGGAAACCATTCCTCTAACGACAAAAGTGGTGCCCCTTATGCCCCCGAGGGCCGAATAAAAAATCCAAAACCTTTATGCACATCTACAGACCCTGTGAATGAACATGAACACACTATCAATGTTTCGAATTGAAACCCCTAGGAGTTTTTCGCCGGAAACCATTCCTCTAACGACAAAAGTGGTGCCCCTTACGCCCCCGAGGGCCGAATCAAAAATCCAAAACCTTTATGCACATCTACAGACCCTATGAATGAACATGAACACACTTTCAATGTTTCGAATTGAAACCCCTAGGAGTGTTTCGCCGGAAACCATTCCCGGACGTGCGGACGTACGGACGGACGGACGGACGGACGGACGAAGACGACCAATATATCCCCGCATTTTTTTCAAATGCGGGGATAATAAGGATATGTGATTAAAAGAAATGGCGGACTGAATGACCACCAAATCCCCCCCCCCCCCCCCCCTTCGACGTGACACCTGATGTTTTACCAGAACGGGCCATCCGACTATCCGTCTACCCTCGAAGTTGGGGCCAAAGCAGTGTATTGAACAGGTACCTCCATGATAGAGATCAGGGCCAAAGCAGTGTTTATGACTTGATCTACATCCTAACGATTTGCCCTAACCGGGGCCCAGTCTGTTCTCAACTGCCAGAATTCCTTTCTCCGGGGCCCTCGGAACGCATCTCACAGTAGAACAAGATGCCTGCTAGATGGTATTAGCGGGATTGAACATTTTAGTCCGGGGCTGCGTATTCAAATATTTCACAGCAAACCAGCTCAATTGACCAAACCTGCTAATATAAACCCAGCAAACCTGCCCAGTTGAGCAGGCCGTCCGCTATCCGCCACCTGAGGACCCGCCTAGTAGGGATGGTCAACCCCCCTAAGAACAGATGTCATCTCATTACATTCTACTCTAGTCATTTGATTAGGAAGATGAGATTGTGAAACTGTTACTGAGTATGTGACAGTTGGGAAATACACAAAACAAATAACCTAATTCTTCAGAATTCTCAACATGTGTATTCTTTTTTATTCTTCTGAAATGGTGAGTGTCATTTATCATTTTCACTGCAGACTTTCTCCCCATGCCATGGTGGTAGAAGAAAGAATTTCATTTGACTCTCCGATAACTCTATAATATCATTTTCAGCTACTACTGTTTTTTCTAATGTTACTTTAACAGTGAATTTGATTTCATCACCCATTGTATTGCTGCGAAAATTCACAACACACTTATTAGTTGAAAGAAAATCCAGCCCTAAAATAGTTTTATCATATATTGGGGACCACACAAAAAAAACCTCATGGAAATAATCTTGACCTAATTTTAAAATTTGTGTCAGAAATTACTTTTCCTAGCATAGGTTTCTAACCGATTCCATTTAAGTTTACTGTTTGTGTGGGGGATTTATCTAAAACATTAGCTTTGAGCAAGGGTTCATCATTTATGGTTGCCATTACTTCTGAGTCAATTATGCATCTTTGTCACTTCAACCCCTTAAAATGCTTTAGTTGATATTTGTTCCATTGTCTGATTGTGGATAACCATTTGTTGCAAAAAAGTTATTTTCTTCTAGAAAGATTATCATAATCAAAAACGAACTTGAACTAGAAGATGAGCTATTTCTTCTAGATTTATCATTTAACTGTCTATCTGAGGAAGAATCACATTAACCACTGCTGACTTTTAGGCTGTTTGTTCTGGCAAGAAGATTTACCATCTGAAAAATCTGAATTTTTAGCATTATAGGATTGCTTATCAGCACTTTTAAATTTAACATCTTCTGCATTGGGAAAATAATAAAACATCATATCCGAATTTGTTTTTACACCAGGTGAATCAGGATCTTTTTTTATACTTTTTTATTATGCTTGATATCTTTTGGAATAACTTTTTGCATTCTTTGAAACAAATCATCACATTCAGATGGTGCAGTGACAGATTGACAGATTTCTTTCCAGCAGCAGCATGCTATTTTTCTACACCGCATCACATGTTGAAAAAAATTTAAATTGTGGTAGCGCATTGTTTTTGGTCTTTTTTATGTATCTGAATGACGGAAAGCATTCAAGCTGCAAAAACAGACCAATCACAAGTCTTTTCTCAATGTTAGATGTTTTAAGAAAGCTCAATGCTTTTTCCATTGTTCAATCTGTAACTTATTTGGGAGGACGCGGCCGGCTGTTGGGTAAACTGTTAATCAAGTTACAGTTGAGAACTGTCAGATAAAACTAACATCACCATTTTGCTTATACACGAAATGTTGTATCTGAAGCTCTCTCTTGTTTCTACGGCTATATCTCCACTCGCCTTCGACCCATCGAGATGTAGCCTTAGAAACACCAGCTGGACACTGAACATATTGTACATAAACACAATGGTTATGGTATATATATATTTTCGTCGGTGTAGATTACTTATCAGACTGTTGTTTTTTTTTCCAGCTAACTGTAACAACACAACACATCCTACAGTCTCTACGCCTCCATCAGTATCTATAGTAACAACGGATGATGGTAATATTTAAGTGTACTAATATAAACTAACCGTTTGTTACAACGGTAATTAACATTAGCTGTTGATATTGATGGGACTTTTCTGATCACAATATAATTATTCAGGTACCCAAGGGCTGTAGAGAGAGTTTTCGCTTGAAGCAACTGTCCCACAAGCAACTCTGAGTCACACTCACCACTAGGTCAAAGCTTTGTCACGGAGTGGGAGTGTTTGGTAAACATTACTATCTGACGCTGGCAGAGAACACAATTTACTCCCTCGTTCTGTTGTCTTTTCGGAACAAATTTGATTGAACAAATGAACGGGTGGAAGTATTTTACTAACATGCCCCGCGCTGTAACACCAACGCGACTTGGTGTCACTCAACGCATGAATGGTTCTTTAAATTCGTGAAACACCCCCAGCTCAGCTGGCGAATATTACACACGTATTCATTGATATCATGGCAGGTGTAAACAGGACCTACTTTTTATTCTGGCTCCATTGTCTTTTGCGGCGATGCAAATAACTTGAAACATCTGATAGAGGAGTAGACCAGGTATTTCATGAAATTCAACATCCACCCCTGTGCGTTAGGTGAACTGTTACAACACGGAACACGTTTTTCAAATTCGAAAATACCAACGGCGAGGTATATTTACCTTATACATATTCAGAACCTCCACCGAATCAGTAAAAAAGTGTGGACGGCACAAAATGATTTTTTGCTTGGCTGGTTTATATATATAAAGGATAGGGATAGCATTGTATTCTATTCTCTGCTCAAAATTCGTTCATGAAGAAAAATACAAAGTATATAACTTGTAAGAAGTATTTTTTTAAACAATATTTTTATTTCATTATTGAAATGGGATTTGGCGAACAAACAAAGCCTATATTAACGCCGTACCCAGCAGAAATACACATTACAATGGTCCAAGTGCAACTGTACACAACACAGAATCGGATCGAATGAATTAGAAAGAAAGTACCATACTATATCCCGTCACCCTTTATATATATATATTACCTATCGGGCATGGATGCATTCTGGTATACATGTGAAAGTATGATAGGCCCACAGTACGCTTGAGTGGGTTGTGAGAGCACTATCAAAAACCGTGAGTTTACTACTTGACGAAAACACTAAATCTCCAAATGCAAAACACAAGAATCATCCGAAGGTCATCAGTCCACAGATACCTGGAACCATACACCCAGGGGTCAACCCACACAGCGACCTATCAAACAGAGAAAAACAACACAAAAACAAAAATCTCTCTTTCCCTACACAGCAAAGGGGTTGTCAGGATTCATTTCCACTGGCTAATAATTATTCACTCGAATATCATTGTTTCCCTATAATTTCTCGTATCGTACTGACTATACTAACATTTTCCAAAGCAGTTTTCTCCAGATCTCCGTATAACATAAGAGTGATATTAATTTAAACAATATTTATTTTCGAGTTCGTCGATAAACTCAATAATAGAAAACAATTACAGATGATATATATAGAACAAAAACGGAAAATGGATTCAGCAGCAAGCATATGCTTATGTGAGCTGTCTCCGTTGTATTTGCACACATTATTTATATATCAGCAAGGCGAGAACAATTGTTTTACATAAAGATTAGCTGGGATACTCCTGTGTTCGGGAATGATAAGTAATGAAAGAGATTTAAAAAAAGGGAGAAGACAAAAAATAGAATAAAAAATTAAAACAGATGAGAGAAATAGATATTTGTGTGAGTTTGTATTAAGACAGGACAAGTTGATGACAGAACTGCGGGTGGTGGTTAAGTGTTGGATAAACCATGAGTGGACTAACAGCACCGGTATGTTATTCACGCTCTTATGTTTTTCTTCATCACAAAAGAGAAGATAGTTACGAGGGGTAACAGTAAATTTCGAACGCATTGTGATAGATTTACAATCAGCTCGAGATAAACCGGCACCCTTCATATCAAAGTGCAGTAGTCCTCACAAAACTTTTGGTGTTAGGAATTGGGTGAGATTAGGTAGCTAAGACTCAAGACGTCTATGTACAAACTAAGAGGGGACACCACTGATATATAATTAAGTACTTAATTAGTGTTTAGCCTAACTGGGCGCAGTAGTTTGACACGTTAATCACCGAAGACGGGGGGGGGGGGAGTGACATTAAACCATTAAACCAAGTACCTGCTCGACAGATTTTGAACTGGGAAGGGGGAAGTGTCACAATATTTCAGACAATAATAACATCCCTCTACCCGCCGTGTATCTAGGTGGCTGAGTGGTTGTGACGAACACCTACCAGTCTAAATAATAATTAAGTATGAACCAAACTGGGCGCAAGAGTTTGAGAAGTTATTCACCAAAAGCACATGGGTGAAATTCCCATTAAACCAAGTGCCTTCTAGAAAGAATTTAGGACTGGGAAGAGGAGGAGGCACAATAGTTCAAACCATGCAGATTAACAGCCCTCTGTCTGCCCTGTATCAGGGTCGTTGAGTGGTTATGAATAAAACCTACTGGTTTCCTGAATGTAGTCATGGAGGCAACTCGCAATTCTCTGGTTAGTCTGGGCATCGTAAACCGGATTTCCATATAAGAGAATGTTCGTGTCGATGTGATATTAAGGCAATCGGGAGTTTGGCGCCTTGCTTCTGTATGCAGACAACAATTAAAACGGTAGTGTTCAGTAGATTCCCGATTGCCACAACTACAGTCTGGGGAGCTTGTTAAATGATTGTTATATAAATCCCCATTGAGATTGCTGCACCTCAGACGCAATCTGCAATGGAGCACTTACGTTCTGCGCGAATTATTAAAGTGAAAAGTACTGGGGATAAAAGGCTTTTCTCGGTTGATATAGGATTTGAAGTTTGTAATCGAATTGTTTTCTCTGATTGCTATTGGTAAGCTGTTCCATAGCCGGGTAGTAGATGGTATAAATGATCTTTGATGTAATGCAGTACGACGCTTCTCGTCGCCCCAGTGACAGTACGAGCAGCCTCAATTTGGAGTTTCTCCAGCCCCATGGACTCACCCTCGGTACAGTTGACCCATACTGAATCCACATATTCAAGTACAGGACGTATGAAGGCAAGTATATATTCTCTAAAGTTTTACGGTCAAAAGAAGTTTGAGTTTTCTAATGAGTCCCAGTCGTTTCCATGCAGACGAGATTATGTTGGGTATGTGATTTCCCCACACCCCGCGATCACTGAAGGTCAATCCCAGGTGTTTGTGTTCTGTGACTTCTTTTATACATGTGTCAGACATTAAAAGAGAAGGATGTGTGGTTTCTGTACGTTTGCGCGAGATAACCATTGACTCGGTTTTTTGGGGGTTGAAGTCCACTAACCATTTATCTGCCCAGCTTTCGATCTTCCTTATATCATCAGACATAATCTCCGCAGCTCGGCCCGGATCCTCTACAATAACGTAGAGGGAGGTATCGTCTGCAAAGAGCCGAATGTCGTAAGAAATGTCTTCTACGATTTCGTTAATGTAAATTAGGAAGTGAAGAGGTTCCAATATTGATCCTTGTGGAACTCCCTCAGAAACTGCTCTCCGTGCGGACGAGTTTGATTTGATTACAACACGTTGTTGTCTTTGATTCAGGTATGATTTGAACCACTCAACTGCCTGTGATGCCTATTTTTGTAATTTTAGTAATAATCCTTTGTGCACACCTTGTCGAAAGCATTGCTTATACCACAAAAAACGAATCGTATTTCTTTGCATTCGTCGAGAGCCTGGCTGATTCTATTGTGTATTTTGGAAAGTTGAAGTACTGTTGAGTCCTTTGGAATAAACCCAGACTGGAATTGAGTCAGGAGAGAATTAGATTCGAGAAAGGAAAATACCTTCATAAAAATACATCTTTCGAAGACCTTATCTTTGCAACTAAGAAGAGATATGGGTTGATATTTGGCCACGTAATTTGGGGAGTCCTTTTTGAATATCTGTGAAACATTCGCTCTTTTCCATTGGGGTGGAAAATAACGTTCAATGAGGAAACAGTTAAAAATATATGTAAGTGGCTTCGATAAGGACTTCGAGCACTCCTTCAGTACCCTTGGATTAACATTGTCTGGACCACATACTTTGGAAACTTTTAGCAGGCGCAATGCTTCTAGTATATCTTCTTCTTCGAGTACAATTTCGGAGAGTTGAGGGCGGGTCGAGTTAAACGAGATAGATGGGAGTGGGGTGTTAGAATCGTCAATACTAGATATAGAACATATTTGTTAGAGGCTTCAGCTTTAGAAATAGACGACGAGATAGTGCAGCCATCATGGTAGAGATCGGGTATGACAGACGTCTTCTTGCCTATAAGTAGTTTCAGTGTTTTCCACCAAATATGGGAGGGTGTTGTCTGACAGTTGAGGGTATTCTCTATTCTTAAGAAATATTTTGCCTTTGATTGTCTTTTGAGTGATGTGGTTTTGGTTCTTTTACGGCAGTACCTTTCCCATGCATGAGGAGTATTTCGCAACTTTGCCAACCCGTGAAGACGCTTGCGCTGCCTGATTAATCGCCAAATTTCAGAGTGCATCCATGGGGGTTCATTCTGTCTGCTTGTAATCAATTTATTTGGAATAAAATTTGATGCGAGATTTTCCAAGTGAGATACAAAGTGGTCAACGACCTGAGCCGAATTAGGATGGTTAATAATATCATCCCAATTACTCCCTAGTGGACTGTTGTTTAGACCATCGAAGACTGCCTTATTATAGAGCCATATACGTCGTCTGATAGATTGTAGTCGTTTATTGGGAAATTTTAGATGTGCTAATACGGGACAGTGATATTGAATCATCTCGGCATAAAAAGGGTCTCCGACACTTTGCGACATTATAATTTGGGGGTCATTTGTAATTATTAAATCTAATAATGATGACGAAGTTTCGTTAAAAATGTTGGCTGGTTGATTAATTGAAATAAATTGTATTGCTGCAGTATATTCTGGATTGGCCCATTCTGAGTTGAGAGCTGATCATCATTAAAGTCACCTGTTACAATGATTGGCAGTGTGTTCGCATCGAGTGCCCGTTCTATGGATGTTGCGATTAGATCCCATGTAGCAACATCGGAGTTGGGGGGACGGTAAAAAGTCCCAAGCAAGAAACGTTTGGTTCCACAGCTGACCTGGAGCCAGATACATTCAACATTATCAATTTCCAAGTCAGTCCTATGTTTAAAGGGAATCGTATTCTTTAAGTAGATGGCAAAACCGCCTCCCCTTAACGAGCGATCGTTTCTAATCGGTTTATGAAATCAAGGTATTTCAAGATCTGAGTTAGAATCGGAAGAACTGAGCCACAATTCAGTAAAAGCACAGATTTCGTATCTAGGAGACTCAGCGCGTAAAATGTTGAGTTTTGGTCAGACCATTTAAGTTTGAGCGAGAAACATTACAGACGGAGTGAGTATGAGATCCTGCTGACAGAGTTGAATAGTTTTGTGGGCCAGGATTTATCTCGATATCACCGGACAGAAGCATCAGGCGCCGAACCCAAGTAGGAACAATGGCATAAGAAAGATGTTTGCATGGCGGTTGAGCGCCGGCTCTCGGTATCTAAGGTACTCTTTGGAATGGGGAAAGACCACGGGAGCAGAAATTGACATTAAAGGCATTTGAAGGTATTTTCAATATTGACGTCGCGCATAAATTTTGTATTATCATCAGGGGGTAGGCCTTTCACGCCAAGACTACAGAGAAGATTAGCAAAAATTACATCCATAAAATTGAGACATTTTTTTTGCGGTGACTCCCACGGCGAGCGATCGGTGCAAAAAGACCCACTCTAAGTCTGTACATAGTCTCATTAGCCATTGTCAGGTTTGTCTAACTTAAATATATCGGAGATATGGAGAGTGGGTATGTCATATATCACTAAAGGCTTTGTGTGAGTCCTAGAATGGGCCTTGGTCTGACTGATAGTGTTGACGGGTAGGTGGCTATCGAGGTTATCAGACAGCGGTACAATGAGTGGCAAAATGTAATCTATTACTCTCGTCGGTGTTGGGAGCGACGTAGGTCTAAATAACAAACATGAGTTAGAATAGTAAAATGGTAAGAACAAAAATGGAATGAAGAGAAGTAGTATAACAAATGTACAATATTGGGTCGTAGCAAGATCGGGCGTGATTGGCTACGTTTAGGCGAGTGAATTTGTGATTATTTGAAGTTCAATTTTACATTATCTTAAACCTTTTATATTGGCAAGTCAGCCTCGTTTGTCTTGCGCATCGACAGCTTCATGGACGCAATCAACGGATGCAGATTCACTTTCATCAACACTCTACGGATAATAATAATAATAATAATAATAATAATAATAATAATAATAATAATAATAAACAATTGTTTTAATGCTACTGTTCTTGGTTGTGAAGAGTTCTTACATTAATATTTTTTAGTTGTGATTTACATAGTAATCAGTTTAGAACAACTGGAAATGATGTGCTGAATTAGCATTATTTTTATTCTTTATGGGTATGCTTAATAGAAAGTATAGTAATAGGAGATAAGTCCAGATTTAAAGTCAATGAAAGCCAATTTGCGAAAACCATGTCCAAGGCCTCGAGTAATTAATTTCATTCAGATCATGTCATTGGTGATCAGTTGGAGACGATAATTAATTCGTAATATAAAATGTGTTTGGATAGAATTAGTAGCAGGTTTGCAATTAACAATTTATACAAACCTGATCCCCCCCCCCGCCCCCACCCATCCCCGTGGGGACACACCATCACCTCCACTCTCATCCCCGAAAGCGGTGACCGCGTCCGATCAGCTGTCAATGTACATGTTGACTTTTGCTTCTTTGTACGGAGTGATTTGTTCTGAATACTGTAAAATTCCTTGGCATCAATATTGATGAAAATCTATCTTATAATGCACGTGTATCAAAACTTTGCTCGAAAGTTGTTCTTGCTAGTTTCAGTCTCAATAAAATAAAGAAAAGTCTCCCACATAGAGTCATGATAAGTGATATTAGTAATGTGGCCAAATTTTGTTAGATATTTGATATATTTTTTGATATATTTTATTTCACCAGTATACAGAAAATAAAACACAATTTACATATACAAATCACAATACAGAATTGAAACCAATAAGTTTGAGACCAACAAGTTACTTAAATATACCAGCAGGGAGAGACATAGCCAAATTGGCTGTCTTCCTGCCTTCCCCTAGGTGAGGGTGAAAGAGAGTAAGAGGTAGGTAGATAGGAAAAGGTATGTAGAAGAAGTACAGAAAGAAAAGGAAGGAATATCAAGATTGAAAAGGGAAAAAATAAAATAAAATTGTGATGCAACATCATGAAGTGCCATTATTGTTTTTTTTTAAAATAGATAAACAATTGCATTTGCAAATGGTGTGAGGAACCTATTGGGCTTGCCCCTTCTGGCTCGGCCCATCCTCTGCATTTAATACCGTAAGGTGCCAAAGCACGTAGCAGACTGGTCGGGTACAGCACATATATAAAATGAAAGGTTCAGGCGGAACCTGATGGTGCCAGCCAGGACGAGCATACCAGACAAAGTTTCATTGAAAATGAAAATTAGTAATCTATATTTGTGAGCCCTGGCAGCAAACCTTGTCAAACCTTTTACAATATCATGTTGGTGTTAGCTTTTGCAGGACTGTGTGGCTTGAGGAGGTGGGGGGGGGGGGGGTCTTCCGGTCTGGAGATGCCTTGGAATGGAAGTAGACTAGATAGCACAAGCTTTGAAATTAACCTTTTCTTTAACTCTTTTCAATTGTTAATTGATCTGGTACCCAGTTCTAGTTCATTCCATAGTTTGGGGACTGCAAAGACGGGTAGATTTTCCAAGGTTTTTGTCCTAGTTCTACATCTCAGCAAGATGCGGACTTGGCGTGTTATTATATTAGTTTGATTATTTACAGTGGAAAAGAAATTCGCAAAGGATGCCGGAAGATTCCCATTATGTCAATCAGGCAAGAATAAGTAAGCGTGCAGGTTATATAGATCTTTCATCTTCAGAATACCATCCTCGATGAACTGTGGGTCGGTACATTTCTTATTATTAATGATCCGAATCGAGCGTTTCTGAAGTTTAAAAAGTGGATTGCATGCTTATGAGGTTCCCCATACTGGAATTCCGTATATGAAGTGACTTTGTATCAAAGTGAAATATAGGCTTTTCATGACTCTATGCGGGAGACATTTCTTCACTTTATTGAGACTGAAACTAGCAAGAGCAGCTTTCGAGCAAATTTGTGATACATGTGCATTATAAGATAGATTTTCATCAATATTTATGCCAAGGAATTTTACAGATTTCTCATTTTGTCTAATACAGACCTTTCCAGTAATCTAATTATTTATACGTATATCCTCATGGATGTAGTTGGGTTCTTTATGGGTTGAATTGATAAGTATATATTTTGTTCTCTTCGGGTTCAGGACTAGGTAGTTGGAAGCGCACTAATCAAATATCTTTTGTAATTCCTGATTGAATTCTGAGACCAGCGGTTCCATCTGCGCTTTGTATTAGAAGCACATTTCTTTATTCTGAATATAGAGGACACATTAGTAAATTGGGTCAAGTGTTATGACCACAGCTACAAGAAGCATTATCACTTGTGAATTTATCGAATTGATGTCCATTTATATCATTACAATTTAAACGCAGGTTCATGTGAAAGGTCAGTTCCCTTCTGTCGCCTGCATAATACAACTCAGGGACGGCATTGCAAGTTACCTCGTAAATAGACCTACTGAGGTACAATTCTGGAGATCTGAACTAAGCTGTTCCATAGTTTTACCGCTACTAGCAGAAACGAGTTAGGAAAGTTACTAATTTGTGGCGTTGTCTGCTCTCTTGGAGATTCCATGTAAATCCGTTGATGACTCGTTCCCCTAGTTTCCTCTATTATAGTTCGTAGAGCATCCAAGTGTAAAATTTCAAGGAGTGTTGATTTAGTCTCTGTGCAACCATCCCATATAATATCATCATAATCAAACAGCGGGAGAGTGAAATATGTATCGAGAGTTGTCAATGCGTGTCTGGACAGCCTGCATTTTAGGCTTCTTAGACAGTTTATAATATGACTGACTTGATAAGATTCGTCATGTGAATCCCATTGTCTTGTTTTGAAAAGATCAACCCAAGATGTTTCGGAGTATCCGTCTCTTCCATTAGCTGTCCCAGGAGGTAAAGATGGGGCCGAAGAGTCCGACTCTTCTATTAGCTGTCCCAGGAGGTAAAGATGGGGGCGAAGAGTGCGATTTTCTTTACTAGAAATGTACAGCGATTCAGTCTTTAGTAGATTAAATAAAACCTGCCATGTTTTTCTCATTATTCCGACTTCTGCTGCTAATTTTGCATCTTCGATTATTAAATAAATTGTCCTGTCCTCGGCTTAAAGTCTAATCTTTAACAATTTCAGTTTTGTAGATATTAAACAGTAGCGGGCCGAAAGCGGATCCTTGTGGCACGTCAGTTTTAATGATTTGAGTTTTGGATTTCTTTCAATTTACGACCACATACTGTGAGCGATTTGTTAGGTAACTTTCATACCACATGAGTGGGTTACCTCTTGTTTTAATAGAGCCCAATTTATATTTATGAATTAAACCACCATACCATACTCTATCGAATGCCTTATAAGTCCTTATATCACAAAATACTATTCTGACTTCTTTATTGGTGTCCATATTACTAGCAATATAGTTATTATCAATATATATATATTAATTGGTAAATTGTACTGTCACCTGGAATGAAGCCTGACTGTAAGGATGTTAACAATTCGTTTTCTACCAAGAAGGAAAACATTGTCTTAAAATGATTTTTTCTGTCATTTTACTGACAGAACTTGTGAAAGAGACTAGCCGATAGTTAACATTGTTATTAATTGATAACTTCTTATGAATAGGTACAACACTGGCCATATTCCATAAATGTGGGAACTTATTACGCGATAGGGGCAGATTAAGAACATAAGTTAGAGGAGAAGCTAACTATTGAGCACATGCCTTAATGATTATGTTATTATTAAATCTGGCCTGCTAGCTTTTTGGGGGTCTAAGTTACTAATAAATGATGACTACACTTCTTCTTCGGAGATTACTGTAGATTCGAGGCTCATTTCACAACGTGGGGTGGGTGGTAGTTTTTTGTCATCAATTTGGTTAGCTTGATCAGCAAAATGTGTATATAATAAGTCTGCAATCGACTTTGTATCACTAATTCTTTTCCCAGACCTTCTTGGCTTCTTCAAGTGAGGGAAAGCTTATTCGAAAGATTGGATTCATTAGGGGGTGATTTAAGTGTCCCCACTAGCGTTTGCTGCAAAGTTACGAGTACAAACACATACATGTTTCCTTTTTAGAATCGTATTCAACTTTGTTATCAATATTCTTAAACCTCGATGTCCAACCGTGCATAAAACCTCCACAAAGAGGTATGTACTGGGTCCGTAATTACCTGAATTCAGGTGTATATCAGGGGTCCATGGTACAATATCTACATCTTGCAACTGCAAAAAATGCAACCGGGTGTTTCGTTACTATTTGTTTACATTACCATTAAAAGACGATTACAGGCTTTCGAATAGAGTTTCGATGGACCTTGTACATTTCAAAAACGAAAAGAGTGAACATAAAACATTTCTTAAAAGTAAATTACTAAATTATGAAACCACATTTTTCCTTTTTTGTTCTTGTTTTGTTTGTTTGTTTTTCTCTGTTTTGGTATCCGAATAACTGGAAACTGGGAGTATTTAAGATGGAACAACACGCCGATCGCACAGTCTTTTTTGAATGATGAACATGTATGGTGCGCGATAGGTTTATCAGAAGTTCGAAAAAGTTCCAAGCAGACATATTCATTTTGAACCAAAACGACAAGCATTTTCATCAGTCTGAAAATATATTTGTTTTCGCACAATTTCTTCAGAATCGTTATTGGAACGAACTTATCAAGCTCGTTCCAAATAGAATCAATGATATGGATTTGTTTAATCTTTTAGAAAAAAAAACAATGCTTTTTCCATTACACCAGTTTGAAAATTACTTCCAAAGATTCAATCAATCATCACCATTATGTTTATGAACGAAATGTTGTATAAGAATCTCGCTCTCGTTTCTAAGGCTATATCTTGACTCTTCTTCGACTCATCGATGTGTGACCTTAGAAACAACAGCTCGACTCCGATACATTCCGTCACAGCATAATGGTGGCAATATATATTTACTTTCGTCAGTGTGGATTACTATCAGATTGTTGTTTTTTTCAGATAACTATAACAGCACAAATCACACAACAGTCTCTCCTTCTCCATCAGCATCTGCAGAAACAACGGATGATGGTAATATTTATGTGTATTAATAAACTGACCGTTTTTATAAAACGGCAATTAACTTCACCAAATAAACAAGATCCCACAAAGATGAAATAATGAAGCAATGTGTCTTCGGGGCAAGTTCGATAAAACTGCAAAAACACTAATAGTAATTTGTTTCAATATTTTTGCCAATAAACGTTTTCAGGCAGAACTTATAGTGTTTCTTTTGTCGTGACAAAAATAATAAAATTAGTTGTATAAAACAAAACCCTGCTCCACTAAAACATTAAACCCTTCCAAACTTAGACGTAACTGATAACCATTTTGATTTTAAGCTCATCAATAATGTGGGAGATATTTAATAATATAGCGTACTGACAAAAGTCTAGGTACCCTTGTTTATCTTCAAAAATAGCATGCTGTATCTAGTTACCAACTATTCAATATAATATATTATAGGCTGTGGTCGACTTGAAGTCGACTCTACCAAAATAATGGTCCATCGGGAGGAATAGTCGAAGTGCCGTTATAAGGAATAGTTACTGCAAAATGTTCACATTGCACATTAGTGGTGTAAAATTGGACTTACGATCCCTCTAAACCCAGAGGTAATGAATCGCGGTATTCAAGCTAATTTTTTTGAGAAAAATACGAGCTCACTTTAGTCTTAGTGCAAAATGTGCTTGTATACCAGCAGAAGACACGCAACATTTTCGAGGCAGAAATCGGATGGAAAATCGGATCGCCGATAGAGGTACTCGAGGACCTGTCCCGTCTATGAGTCGAATCTCGAAAATCGAGTAAAAATAGAAATTTGGGAATTTGAGCCCAGTTCTAGAATTCATTGCATTTAGGTCCAAATATGACAGTGAAGATACCGCAGATCCGAGATAAAAAATTCTAAGTTGACGGCAAACACCAACCCGTTTATTTGACTCTTTAAGTGTTCCCTCGATCGATTTCTTCGCTTTCGTCGAGATCTCTCTTATGCGCATTTACACATCGCGAGTCAAAATGTCTAAACGTGTAATTTTTTGTCGGTTTTCCAAACTGTCTCATCGAAGTATGTCGTCAATTTGGTCATCACTTGTTTCCGGAACACTAGAAATCGTCAACATTGCAAAAAAAACATTTAATTTCCCGTCAGCGCTTTGGAGAGTTTCTACGGCTCGTGAAGTGAATTTCTGTAGAGAACACTCGGATGACAAATGAGATTTTTGTTCCAATTCCATCGATCACGGCTCTGGCCGTCTGTGACGGCGGTTCTGTGTGGTGTATGTTCAATGGATGTTGTCATTTGGGCAGATCTCGCAGATGTGGAAAACTAGATATCATGACAAGAAAGCAAAAAACTTGTCATTTTTCGTCTGTGTTTTGCAACCTTTTACTGCTCGCGATGGCGATCTTGTAGAGATCTCTTTGATATTAATTTACAAATCGCGAGTCAAAATATCAAAATGTGTAACTTTTGGCGGTATTTTCAAGTATTTCGCCGACGGATTCCGTCTATTTGACGGTGATCTCTCGTATGTGAAAGATTCCCAATCGCGAAAATTATGAAATAAAACATGTAATTTTCCACCTGTGTTTTGCAGTGATTTTATGGCTCGAGCGTATAAAGATCTCTTTGGATGAGTGAGATTTTCCACTCCAATTCGATCGCTCACCGTTTTGTCTGTGACGGAGGAATGTATATATTATATGTAGTTTTCTCTATATATTATTAAAAACTAGCAAGAAAGAAAACATTAAAATAAAATTTAAAAAAAAATAAATTTTAATATTAAAACAAAAACATCATTTTTAAACATCAAAGATACTGAGGAGAAATCGAAAAATATATAGAGAGATCATCTCCGCAAAACGTTTCTCAGAGATGTCTTCTACGTAGCGAGTTACAGTCTCGCGGATTTAAACGTTCCCAAAGCGATGAGCGAGAAATGTCCGGGTTGCATGACGGAGAGATCGATCGATGCGCACACCTATTATACTGCGCAGAACGAAGACGCCATAATTCTGTTTTTTGCTTCGATGTTTGAAAAGCTTGACGCGGCCGAGCTGATAGAATGCTGGATAGCAATGATTAAGTGTCGAGGGCAACCGCAGCCTTTGAATTTCAAAACTGAACAATTTCTGAAAATGCCGAGAAATCTCACAAATTACGATCTAGGAAGTATTTTCCATGTGTTACTGGATAGAGAATATCTGAATCAGATCTTGCAAAGAAGGAAAAATTACTAAAATAAAAAAATTACAAAATGGATTATTCAAAATATGATACACATCACAATATCATGATGGCATATCACAGAGAAAGCAAACAAAATCTTCCTACGACCATGGAAATATAGTTTCCTGAGATTTCTCCTGAATGTATTTGCATAAATTAGTGTGATGATACTTATCATCGCAACAGACTTTTATTAGTTAATGAAAAAAGAGAGAATGTAATGGATGTGTGTCCTACTCTTGAGAAGAAGGATAAAGAAAAAAAAATAAGACCAGTTGCCAGTCGTGTGGAAATCCCACAAAATGAGCGAAACAGGTACAAACGATCGACCAATTTGACTTTATCTCCATGTTTATGTCAAGGCGAGCCAGTGTGAAGATCGGTTTGAAGACGGGTAAAGTCGGGGAAACAACAGTTCGTTTTCAATATCCTATGAAATCATTGATCAGAAGCTCTTCTATGTCCGATATCTTCGATACCTTAAAAGAAAAAATAATATCAATTTTGGCGCAGTATCAAAACGAAGGTAACTGGAGATTCAATGAAGTATTGAATTTAGAAATTCATATTGCCAAGTATCATATCTGTTACTATGAATCTCTAGATTCAATGCTTCTCTGAATTGCAAATGTCTTCGTATATAAAATTGCCTTATTTTATAGGCAAAATAGTAATTGTAATAAACGTGGATAATAAAGAAGGCGGTTAATGCTTCAAATGGACTGTCACATCTGCTTTATATCCCGTAGAAAAGCATCTGTAGAGAGTATAAAAGTAAGTAGACACTTCTAGGAATTTAGCTTGGTCGGGAATGAATTTTTGACTCCGCCACGCGACACCGAACATTTCGAAAATCGAAATTCCATGATCGTCGTCAACAGTTTTGGATACGCCGATTCGAAAACAAAATTCCTCTGAAGATGAGTCCGAAAAAAAGCGAGGAAAGCATTAATATATTATTAATTTTGGAAATTTATAATCAACATTACTGTTGGATCAAGAAAATGATTTCATTATTGGTAACACAGACTAGAGGATACCATGGAGGGAGATTTTTCTGTTTCCAATGTGTTTCATTGACATGCCCAAACCTCGCACGTACATTAGGTTCAGACAACACAACAGAAGACTAACAGTGCATTTTGTGGAGTATGCGAATTTCGAACGTTTAACGGTGAAAATAAGTTCGTGTAAGTCTGACGATTGTCTGACTTACACCAAAAAATATCAGAAGCACAGACCGTCTGGATATTGTTGTATTGTTGGATCGGTACACCTACATAAAACAGTCGGATGATGACGACGTGGATCAAAAGTTCGTGGAGAATATCGAATCTCAAATCAAAACTCCTGAGAAGATGGTCATCACAGACAAAGAAGCCAGTGACTATAAAACAGCCAGAGAAATGAAAATGAATAAAGTCGATAAACTCGTTCCAAATTTAAATATGTAGTCTACTGTGGAAATCGGAAACTTTACATAGACTGCGGCATGAGATTAGTCGACATGCATCGCATCATCCGATTTGGTGAAAAACCCTGGATGAACAAGTACATAGATCATAACCGAATTCGAGAAAGATTTTTTTTAAACTCACGAACAATTCTGTGAATGGGAAATCGAAGAAAAACATCAGAAAAAGGACTGATACTTGTTTCGTTACAATGGACAGCCAGACTAGAAAATACACATTAAAACCGAACTAAAATCATCAAACTCCGTCTTCGATGAAAATCTGGTGGCCAGTCACATGAAAGAGAAATTCAAAGAGGAGACGGGAGGAAGGCAGGTCACAGAATTCGTGGGTTTTAAAGTCGAAACTGTACGCTTATCACTTAGATGGGAAGGAGATTAAGAAATGCACAGATGTCAAAAGAAACGTTGTGAATAATGACATCACTTTCGAAGAGTACAAAAAATGTCTGTTCGAAAATCGAGAAGTGTACAAATTGATGGATACAATTAAAGGCGACAAGCACGCTCTCTACACAGAAATAATAAAAATACTTATGATGATAAGAGAAACGTTAATCGGATGGATTAAGCACATTAGTTCACGTCATTATTCCACAAATTCGATGATTTATCAAAATCAAGAAGGATTACATGAGTACACAACTTTGATATTTGATAAAGACATAGAAAATCTGGAAAATAACAATACTTAAAGATTCTGGAGAATCATGGATCTCCAAGATGAGATTCCGTGATTTTCCATGGCCCCAGAGTGTCTGAAGAATTGTTTTTAACTGCATCACTGAAGAGCCTTTATTGGTGCCCTGACAAAGGTGGGAATAGCAGTCTTAAATGACACAGTTTGATAAAAAAAAAATGTTTAGGTTAAAATCATCATCATTGGTGCAGTGGGTTAATGTCAATATCGTCGACCGATTAGTCTAAGTTCGACAAAAGACGATATGTTTGTTTGACATATACCCACTGAGGGCTGTGACTATTTGAAAATATTTTCATTTCATTTATTCACTTTTACCCATTTACATGGCGTAAAGCAAGTGTTAACACAGAAAAATTTTAATACAATACATGTCCGGGCAGTCCGTATATACACATGTGCTATATGTCGATTGTTCATTGCATACAAAGTTCGAAATTAAAGGGTACCATGGAGTGGAAAAGGCTGGAGGGGCCACACCACGAATGAGGTCTTCCGGAGAAGGTATGTAAACTCTAGTCGTCTGATATATCGGGTTATGATATTTAATGTGTTCGGTATGTGGGTTCGGGCAGTATTACCTTGTGGTCAAGAACTTCGGTCGGCCATATCATGCACGACGGGCCTCAATGAGCTCCCCCGTGCATGATACAATCGATTGCGTTCCAGTCCAAATAATAATTTTTAATTTCATTTATGGGTGTTATCGGAGATGGGCTGTTGCGATGAGTAAAACAGGCATAATGATGCATACAGGGCCGGGCATCAAAATAAAATTTATTTGCTATTTTCTGATATTACTGCATACAAAATATGTCCAATGTAAATTGTAGACACATAACATTTACCCGAGATCTCACCCTCGTGCACTACACACTTTTTACGAAACATGACCTGGAGAATTATCCTGGTCGCGAAAGGTTGGGTGTGTGCACGCATGCAGGAGGGTGAGCTCAGGGATGTTAGGTGTTTGATAATTAAGATTGATCTTTAGCCATGCATGGCGAACACGAAAAGCAAACACGTATAAATATCCCAAAATACACGTACACACGCGCGCACGTACACATGTATGCACGTGCACCCGCGCATGCGCTTACGAGCACATCAGAGACATATATGGGTGCATAATAGTATACTTCCGTATACACCCATATCACGCATGTACCATACACTAACGTATACATAATCTAGGGTCACATTGAAATTGCTCTAGACCTTTGCGTGCGGATTTGCTCGTAATGGAGGGGGGGGGGGGGTCTGTTATTACTCTAAAGTAGGCGTTAAAAATGATTTCAGGTTTTCTACAAATTTGGAGAGGTTACAGATTTGCTTGATGTTTGTACTTGCAAATAGAGATCGGGCTCTATACATACTCGGGTGTCGTCTATAATATGGTTTAATATATTTATTCCTCAGTTCCGTTAACACGTCGCAGACAAGGATATAATGATATTCGTCACCAATATCGGACTGACACAGATTACATTTTCTTTGTGACATTTCTACTGCTGTCCAACTCCCTGTTTCGATCGAGAGTCGGTGGTTTTTGGTTCTAAACTTGGCGAGAGGGATAGCCAAAGATAGTGGTAATTTTCGGAGGTAATCTTCAAGGCCGAAGTTAATTTTTATCACCTTATAAAACAAATACTTGTTTGACTTACACATGCTTGCTCGCCACTCCTGTAAGAAAATATCTTGTGATTTTTCGTTAATGATATAATTAAATAATTTCCTGTTACTTATGCTCTGACTGATCCATATGTGGGTCATTCCTAACTTGTCTAACTTGTCTTCATCTCAAATGTATCTAATTTTTTTGTTCTTGTTTGGCAGTTTGTAGAGGGTTAACAAACGCTAGCGGGAATATTTTTTCCATGCAACTTGTAATGTCACACCAAGTCCTGCGAATGGCCATTTTTCTTAAAAATCTACAAGATGTTTTCAGAGAAATTCGGGGAAAACATGAATTTTAAGCTTTGGATGGGCATCATTGTTTAACCAGCTCAAAATGTGTTACTGGTTGTTGTTTTTTTTTTAATACCCTTATCACTTACAGAAATATTCCTGGGCAAATTCCACTTCCAATCATGTAAGATATTTTCACCTCTCATGTACATATTGGGGGCTGTGTGTGCCGGCAGACGGGCCATTTTCTCAACATTTCGATATTTGAGTGCCGGCGGAGGGTTAACAAACGCCTACTGGAATATTTTGTCCATGCAACTTGTAATGTCATGTTATGTTTATCCCTCGATTACCCTTTGGCTACAGTGGGGGCTCGAAAACAGCCAATTTCATCAAAATGTCGATGTTTGGCACTGTGTGGAAGGTTAACAAATGCATTGCCTTATGTCTTGTATATCAATTGTTGTTTCATAATCAGGTCTACAAGACGCGTTTCGAGAAATTGACATTAAACCGTAATTTTGACAGTTTTTTGCCAAATTTGCGAAAGTAGGGTTAAATCGAAAATTCCGCTTCGGTACTTTTTTAGAATTTTGACCCTCTATGAGTGTGGAAAATTGTGTGAAAATCGGTCGGAAAATGACAAACTGTTGAAAAAAAAAAATAATAATAGTCCATAGAAAACAAGAGTCTTTTCCAGAGGGAAAAGCCTAATTAATAGCGAAAAAAGTAAATTAATTCTTAAAAGGATGAAAATTATAAAACAAAAAATGGAACAAAACATAAAATGTAAAGTTGGTTTTGACAAAACGAAAAATAAAGTATTTCTAACGTTAGTGTGTGACGTTGCGTACAGAGAAGTGCGAACAGGAGATTGGAATGAAATTATTCGGATTACATGAGATTTAAGAGATGATGTGAAGAGATGAATGATATTGATATTTATTCAAGCAATTAACACCTAGAGAGAGGCAGATTGCGAAAAAAAACAACATGAAATTATAAAACATAAACAAGATGTGTTAAAAGTGTGTAATAAACTCAAAAAATATTTATACAAAGAACAGTCATGTAGCAAGTTCGTTTTTTCTTTGTTGGAAGAAACTCTGGATCATGTTACAGAAGGGATTACATAGCTGGGGGATATTGTATCTCATTATAAGTTTAAATTTCCCTTTTCTATTCACATACTGGAAGATTTAGTTCTCCTTATTTATTGCTCTAAAGAGCTCTTTTCGCATGTGGTCATAATTGATACATTTCATAATAAAGTGAAGCACATCTTCAATCGCCCGAGCCACAAACCTTGCAAAGTCTGCCCTCAACCGGGATAGGGGGCTGAGAGTGTCTCCCTTTATCGATTGATAGACTGTGTTTGCTGATTCGGAGTCGAGTAAAGTCGTTTCTAGCTTCCCGGGAATTCGTATGTATCAAATATGGCTCCATGTTATAGTTGTCCTTAAATAGTCTATACGGCCTTAGTTTATTTTTCTTTCCATTTCTGTTGTCATCGTGAATGCTAGAAAAGAAATTAGTTTCATGACGACTCTTCAGCTCTTCTAGCATATACTTATTTTGGTGATTCCAGCCAGCATTAAGGTTTTGAGTGTCCGGTTTTATAATATTTGTCATTTTCATTTTGATATGTTTTAGGAGATCATATTTGTTTGCATCTGTATATGCCTCGCCAAGTAATGTATTAAGAGGCAATGACTCTATGCAGATATTTGACTTGGCGTACCGTGGCGTCAATGGTAACTGCATATCGGACTAATTCTGCGCATACCGCATGATTAGGTGAACTTTTACTCACTCAAAGTATCAATTTGCAAAATTTGATGTGTACATTTTCATAAGGGGAGGTTTGTTCAGCTTTATTAGTCAGTTCCAAAGCCCATATTTCACTGCCGTAAGGTCAAATGGGCTTAATCAGTTTGTCGAATAATTTAGAATACACGGGCACTGACGGGTGACATGTTGACTGAAATGAATTAATAAGGGCATATAGCGCTTTTAGGGCTTTGAGGCTCAATTGATATTGAGCATCACGTAGTTTGTCAGTGGATGACAATTTGAAACCAAGATAACTGTAGTTATTGACTAGCTCGAGTTTGGTCGAGTCAAAATGGAAATCTGGAGATAGCTTCGATTTTTTGGCATGAAAATCATACATTTAGTTTTTGCACAATTAATACTCAGGTTGTTTAACAGAGCGTATGTCTCCAATTTTCGTAGGCAGTTTTGGAGACCTGTTGGTGAGTCCGACAGTAAGACCAAGTCATCTGCGAACGGCAGATGGTTTGGTTTAATTCACAACTATTCAATAGTATCAGGCTGCAGCTTTCGTTAAATATTTATCCAATGTCATCTATAAATATTTTAAAGAGAGTCGGAGAGATGTTACAGCCCTGCCTGACGCCGGTTGTTGACAGTTCTGGTGGTCCAAGGCCTTTAATAGTTTTGTTATATAATAACTCGACTGATACAGGGACGATAAGGTTTGTAATGTTGTTCCATTGATTCCGATTTCTTGCAATTTGTGGAAGTATAGAACGATCTACAGTGTCGAATGCCTTCCTGAAATCTACAAAAACAGCTTACAATGGTTTCTTTAATTTCTTGTATTTGTTAATTGCGCTCTTCAAGATAGAAGCAATATCGATCGAACCATATCCTTTCCGAAAGCCAAGCTGATTATCACCAATCAGTTTATTTTCTTCAAGAAAAGTGTTAATCCTGTTATTGATTATTTTGTTGAATAGTTTACCTAGAGTATTGCTTTGGGCTTTTTCTCGGTAATTGTTTGGGTTGTGTCTGTCACCTTTCTTATAAATTGTTGTAAGTATTGACTTACTCCAAGTAAGCGGATAATGGTGCAATTCAAACACTTGATTAAAAAGTTTAGTCGTTACATCTAGCATGTATGGGACAAGTAGTTTCAGTAGTTCATTAGGGATATTATCAGGACCTGTGGATTTATTGTTTTTCAGCTGCCGAAGGCCACTTAGTAATTCGGGAGCTGTTATTTTGTTATTATTCATTGGGATGCGTACATCTAAAATGGTATGCAGTTGAGCCTCACTTTTGTCAGAAACGGATTTGCAAAATGGATCATTAAAGAAGTCGACCGTTATATCGGCATCAAGCTCGTTTTCGGCGAATTCTTTCTTTCTGATATTGTTTATTATTTTCCAGTATGATTTAGGGTCGGTAGATTCCAAATTATCTAATCTATCTTTTTAGCGGTGAAGAAATTGATGACCAGTCTCTTATTGTGTGGGTTTTTTCTTATAGTTTGAGTTATGTCTTTCATTGCTTGTTTAAGATGCCTACATGCATCGTCAAACCATTTACATTTCGGTTTTTTCCTACCTCTGCCACATGCGAAAGGTCGCGACGCAGTTGTATTGATAGATCCTATAATATGTTCTATCTCTTTAACTGCTTCCTCAGTGCCACTCCTGTCCAGAGGGAAATATTTTGTTCTAAAATGTTGAAGTTGGGTGGCTGTATTAGGGTTACTAAATGGTAACAGCGCCTTTTCTTTACTATCTGATGTCCATTTGAGGATACATTTAGTATTTTTATACTTTGTCGTTTTATCAACTGAATTTTGATTTGAGTACTTCAGGTGGAGGGATAGTTGACAGTGATCAGAGTATTCATTTGGTGTTTTTACACAAAAATAGTCTACATCTGAAAAGTATTTGTCGGATATTATGATATAATCCACAAAGGTACATCCATTGTATTGGTAGCTTGTGAAGTTGCCCATGCAGTCCCCCGGATTGCGACTGTTGATTATCCTGAGCCGAGCTACTTGGCACAAAGACAACAGTTGATTCCCAAAGCTATTTTTATGGTTGTATCTAGGCTGTCTCTGTCCGTGGTAGAGTCGGTCACATAATAGATTGGTAGGGGTATGTGATTATCATTATCATCTGTAACATAATGCGGTTTACCACCAGTGCGCGCGTTGAAATCACCACCTAATATGATGAGATCTTTCGAAACACAGGTGGCCAATTGTGCCTCCAGTCGATCATACACCCTTCCGTGTTTATTATTTTTTTGCCAATAACTTGAGTTTGCGGGAATGTATACCGATGCGAAGAAGTGATATGTGGAAGGAAATAATGAAAGGAAAATGAATAAAAATGTTGAGACAGAACTATGATGAAACAATTAAACCCATTTTTTGATGAAGAATAAAAAAATTCACATAAAAACTTAAATAAAAATAACAAAAAATAAAATTAAGAATAAATGAAACTTCAAAATAAATTCAAATGGAGAATATGAACATATGGGTAGAAGATGTCATCTTACCTAACATCGATCTGTTGGATGTGGTGAAAGTATTGAAAATAACACATTTACACAGTGTATTTTCGAGAGATGCATTGCCCAGAAAACCGTGATGACGAGTGTGGAATCTTGAATGTACACCAATATTGTCGTTAGTGGGGCACAGGTCATGTCTCTTGTAGCACAGGAAAGTACCGAAACTATCACTTTGTCAATATCCCTTTTATTGTCAATGTGATCTTCCACACTTCAACAATTATGTAAAATCTGTCCGATGCACTTGGAGAAATCCTTTACTCGATCGACCCACCTTCTCAAAGATGATTGCCACCGTGACATTTTGGGTATATTTTCTCTGTACAGCATGTCGTCTGGCTGGTGAAAATGATGGCGCTGACTACTACCAAGACACCTTGACCCAAAGGCATCCAAAACCTGGTCACTGCGTGATTCAAGAAACATAAAAGAGAGATTTTGAGGTTAAAGAGCGCATGGGACTGAAAACTGGTAATGGCGGGGAACATAAAATTAGACGAGATCCAGGCGCAGGGGGAATATGATTTCTTTAATCGGTATGAAGAAAGATTTCTTAATACTGATGATAACTATGAGTCCCCGTTTGGGACATTCAAGCCCCAATGCGAATACTATTCACCCGAAGAATTTCGTACTGCATTTACTAACCAAAATAAAACATTCTCCTTGTTCCATATACACTGTCAAAGCTTAAGCGCACACTGGGATGGCCTGGATGAATTACTATTTAGTTTACTTGAGCAAAACAATTCCTTTGATGTGATTGGGTTGACTGAAGTATTTCATATTCCCGATGACATCTCTTACACCCTCTCTGGCTACCAGCCCCTATGTTATGCAAATAGACCCGATAACGATGACCATAGAGGTGGGGTGGGACTTTTTGTCAGGGAAAATGTTGAATATAAAATCCGTGAGGATCTATCTGGCTTTATACCACATGTCTTTGAATCGATATTTATAGAACTTACGAAATCCCCCAAAATAGTCGGTATTATTTACAGACCCAATACTCCCCCTAGGGCAGATGTAGATGTGTTCATAACACGGTTAAATGGCATAATCGATAAGTTAAACAGGGAAAGGAAAATTTTTTATATAATGGGAGACCTCAATATTGATCTCCTGAAAATGGATTCCCATACAAAAACTGAAGAATATGTTAATATGTTGGTCAGTAATGGATTTTTGCCTTCTATTACAAAACCCACAAGAGTCACCGACCACTCGGCAACAATAAATGACCACATATTCACAAACAATTTACAATGCACCGCATTCTCCGGCATAGCACCTACCGATGTCTCTGACCATTTTAGAGTTTTTTACCTCGAAACCCACAATAACGAGAAAGATGACATACACACGCCTCCCAGAAGAAAAATAAATCCTCAAACTATTGAGAATTTCAAGTCATACCTCTCTGTGTGCGCCTTTTCCACAGTAACTGTTCTAGACGAAAACTGCCCAAATGAAAGTTTTAACAAATTTATCAACATTTTCCTGCAAGCATTCAATATTTTTCCATACCAAACCCAGAAAAAAAATCTTGAAGCGCCAACCATGGATGACTAAAGGCCTCATCAAATCCTCAGTTACCAAAAGAACATTTCACATTAAAATGTTAAAATGTCCCAATGAAAGAAATAAAGTCAATTATAAACGTTATTGTAAAATATACAATAGAATAAAAAAAACCAGTGTAAATCCATGTACTTCCCAAAAATACTCGAGGATAACATACACAACATAAAGGCAAACTGGAGAATCCTAAATGATAGCATCAATAAGTCCAAAGCCAGAAAAGAATTACCATCCGTTCGTTTTTATTCACAACAATAAGAAATTGAATGAACCCTTTGAAATCGCCAACAAATTCAACACCTTCTTTGCAGGCATTGGGTCTGCAACGGGCGACCAAATACCACAGTCTAACAAATCAGCCATGGATTACGTGAAACGGAATTTCCCTAACAATTTCTTCCTTAGTCAAACGTCTCTCTGCGAAATTATTAGTATAGTAAGGAAAATGAAATCGAAGACGAGTGAAGACTGCGATAGCATAACGTCAGCCATTATGAAACAAACAATAGATGGCATTGCTGTTTCACTAGCTCAAATAATAAATAATTCATTTGAGTAAGGTAGAGTACCCGACTAAATGAAAGCAGCCAAAGTAATTCCCGTATACAAAAGCGGTGACGAGCGCTTATTTACTAACTACAGGCCCATTAGCATTATCCCTACATTCTCCAAAGTGTTAGAAAAAGTTGTGTCTATCAGACTACTAAGCTTCCTACAAAAAAATTTGATACTATCTATCACCATTAATACGGATTTTGTAGAAGACACTCCACTATTCATCCAATATTGCAGCGCATTAAGTATGTTACAGAGGCTGACAATAATAACAATGCTAAAACCTTGACTGTTTTCCTCGACTTTTCTAAAGCTTTTGACACATTAAATCATAATACACTTCTGAAGAAGCTCGAATGGTATGGGGTTAGGGGGATAACTAATGACTGGTTTAAAAGTTATTTATCTAGTAGAACACAATACATGAGCTACCTGGGTAAAATGTCAAATTTTGCTACTATTACCCGTGGAGTCCCACAAGGTTCAGTTTTAGGTCCAATTTTATTTATTTTATATATTATCCATAAATCTTTTATTGCTTGCTGATGGCACGACTACGTGCACATCCGAATCTGACATAAATATTTTAACAAGCACAGCAAATACCGAGCTGGATAAACTATCGAACTGGTGTTATGCAAATCGACTGGCCCAAAATACAAAGAAAACAAATTACGTTGTCCCTAAAGTGAATTCTAGTCATACAGTAACAAACATTATACGTGTAAATGATCAAAATATAAATAGAGTGGGATCTGATGAAAATATCAAATCTATAAATTTTTTAGGAATACGACTTGACGACAAATTATCCTTCAGTTGTCATGTTAATCATTTATGCTCCAAAATTGCCTGTGTAAATTACGCTTTGAAAAAAAGTAAAAAATATCATACCATTGAAGGCTCTGAGAACTATTTATTATGCACTTATCCAAAGTCATCTTGTATACGGAATCCAGGTATGGGGTAATTCTAGATCTCTTAAAAAACTTTTCTTAATTCAAAAACACGCAATACGCATAATAGGCAATAAAAGATACAACGCCCACACTGAACCACTATTTTCGAAATTTAATATTCTTACAGTATACGATCTGTTCAAATTACACAGTTTACTATTTATTTTTGAATGGCATAAAGGAAATCTTCCATCATCGTTTAACTCATTTTTTGAAAGTGCTGATTCGCAAAGGCAGAGAATATCACGACAATCGGGACTTCTCTCCACTCATCGCACAAGAACTAAATCGCTCGATAAACTTTCACTGTATTCCTTTGTGAAAATGTGGAATGATCTGGATCCTAAACTTCGCGCAATGGACAGCAGGAACTGTTTTAAAAAAGAAGTAACTCATAGGTTTATTTCTTCATATTCTCAAATTGTAGAATGTGATAATCCCTATTGTCCTGACTGCTCCACCTAGTAAATTGCCTCCGATATGAATCGTAGCAAGCTCTACAGTTTTATGCAATTTGGACTCCCTTGCGCCTGGTACTTTTCTCGTCACATTGCGAAGGTTAGTCTGTGTCTGCTCACTTTTCTCATCTGGGACTGACACCCGTTCATTGGCCTACGATGTCTGTGCTGTGCTGAACGTAGTACTTCTATGTAGTGCGCAGTACAGTCTGGGGTTATGACGTTTGAGAGCTGACAGGTGTTCGTCGTTGCTCGGTGGTTCTTTTCGGGCACTCCGGCTTCCACCACCCATAAACCTATCACCGACACGATACGACCCAGGCTGTTAAAGTGTCGTTAATCACCAATAAATAAACTAATCAGTAACGCCTGTTGTCACAACTGTCACAACTGTACTCTTGTGACAAGGTATATGTTTGCAACTTTTAGCTAACAGGTCCAGGTGGGCAACAATAATCATAATCCTCAAGCTCTTGTGAAACCACCATTTATTGCCAATAAAACCTCCCATGCCTCTGGTCCTAATCTTCTGTTGTGATGTGTTACCGTAGTTCAATGGTCTGCCCTGGTTCCTTCCTTCCTTATAAGGTTGTCCACGGCGTCATGGTCACCCATATTCACCACCAGATTATTATTATTATTATTATTATTATTATTATTATTATTATTATCAATATGGCTATGACTTTCCCTAGCAATATACTCTTATATACTGTGTAATGATCTTTGTGACTTGTTTGACATTCTTGTGTTCAATCAATCAGTCAATCAATGCAGACGATTTTTCTGGCTAATCGTTCGGAACCTATCAAGGACTCTCATTCTAGTAACAAAGGATACATCGATTCTATCATAGTAACTTATAAAAAAACATTGCGAGTGAAGATTCTGACAGACTCTATCTCAACAAAGATAGCGGTAATAAAATGAATACGTGCAAAGGCATAACAAAAATAATTTATTCAGTCTACCAAGCGATGCTTGTTAGACTGAATAAATTATTTTCTGCTGACGTCACTCCCTTTAACACGAATGACGTCAGAAGAAAATATGTGGATGACACCAAAGTTTGGAAATCTGGTGACATCATGGCGGGTAATTTGGACATGGGTGGAAATCGTGTGACAACTCTATCTAACCCCGTTCATATGGGAGATGCTCGCTTGTTGATATCGGTGATCGAACGATTAAAGAATGCTAGCCCCATCTTGATGATCTGGGCAGAACAAAACAGTGGTCTAAAATCTCGAAAATTTGAATGGTCTTTCGAAAACTGTGCTAGTGGACCTACTCACGGTAGGATCGATTACACCATGCTATAGAAGGGCCAGATAGTTCGAATGGGATTGTCGCCTAGCAGTATCCACGTAACAGTTAGAGTTCAACTTGTCTTTAATGGTGTCGAAGAAAGCGAAAAGTACCAGGTTTAGAAATTCGAGAATCAGTATTCAGCTATGATCATTTTTTCTGCGCCTCTACGATTGGAACAGGAATATAGATTTAATTTTGTGACAACTACTTATTTTCCTACCGCTAAGAGAACTCGGTCCACTTATTTAATATAACCATTTAAAATAGACGAGAAAAAATATTTTTACACTTAATTGTATAACACAAGAGTTAAAAGAATCAGATTTTCAACAATTAAAATTGTTATATAGTCATTAACACAAAAAGTACTGGTGTTTTGCAAAGGCTTTTAAGTACTTTTTAGGATGGGTTGTGTTTCTTAATATATCATCAATAGATATAACCAGAGCAGGTGTTATTGCAGGTGCTATAACTCTTGACCCTAACATCCTAGGGGTTATATCTGGTTCTGGTATCATGATTCAAGCACTTTTAACCTTGAAGGACCTTAAAAGAAAGGCGGAATATTGCAGTTTTGCTTTCATTTATTACAATAAAATCTCAATTGAATTACGCTTATTTTTACGCGGTAAAGACTATTTTTATAAAGTTTTTATTCGTGAGTTCAAAGAGTTGGATGAACATTGTTGTTCTCTAGTAACACGTTTTAAATGCGAGTATGATAAAAAATTCATTCTACGTAACTGATTTTAAACACACCTATTTTGTATTGGTGTAAACAAGTATTTTTTGGTTAATGTTTTCGATATAGTCTTGCTTGGCTTGGTGAAACAAAGACATGATCAAACACTCCTGTGGTTGAAATTTATAGAGATGGTGGCATGGAGCAGAGTAACAATATCAATAACCAATCAATACCACTTGGTGAAGAACTATGTCAGTACCACTTGGTACTATCATCTGATGCCTTGAATGTATATCTTGAATGTATACCTTGAAGGTAAAAGTGCGTCGATACCCTGCATACGTTTTTTCCGATGTATGCTCGAAGAATATGGGTTAAAGTGCGTCAATACCCTATATGTTTTTAGCTCATCTTGACAAAGTCAAGCTGAGCTAATCCCATCGCTCCCCGTCCGTCGTACGTCGTCTGTCGTCCGTCGTCTGTCGTCAATCGTCTGTCGTCCGTCAACACCATGTTTTGATCTCATCGCTCCCCTTCCGTCGTCCGTCGTCCGTCAACACCATGTTTTGGTCTTCTCCTCCAAAGCCACTGGGCCAATTCAAGTGAAAGTTTGTGTGAGTGATGGTCCCAAAGGGGCATTTCATTTTTGTTCAACTCAACATGCCCAGCCCCATAGGGAGGGAGTGGGGGAAAATACTCCAAAATATTTTTAAAATCTTCTCAAGAACCAGTGTGTACAATGACTTGATATTTGCTATGGAGCTTCCATATGAGGTGTAGAATCAAGTTTGTCCAAACGAAGTTCGTGAAGTAATATTTGGCTTTGTAAAAGAAGGGGTAAGATTTTTGGCCCCGCCCCAAATTTCTATTTTCTGAACCGATGGTCCGGTATGAACCAAATTTGATTTGTGGCAGTATTGGGTCATAAGTACTTGAACCATGCAAAAAGAAATATTCCCGCATCCCCCTGGGAGCTAAAAATAGAAATATTTTCAAACGCCCATATTTCCCAAACCCCACGGAATAGAGAGCTGTTATTTGGTATGAAGTATCCTTAGGACCAGTAGAATTGAATGGTAAAAACAAATTGCCATCGGTTATGTTAGGGTGTTCTGTAATGGGCATCGAATAAATGCTGAGTCGGCATATTTGCAAAATCTTTTCTCCAGAACCAATCATGAGAATCTTTCGATATTTGGTATACAGCATTCGTAGGGGGCTCAGATAAAAATTTGTTGAAATAAAGCTCAATGGTTTATATTTGGGCTCTCTACAGGAGCCCGAATTTTTAACGTAGGGTAATATAGGGAATATTCATTAAAAATCTTCTTCAGAACCACCAGTCAGAATCTTTTAATGTTTGGTATACATCATTGTTATTAGGGTCAGATTCTAGATTGTTGAAATCAAGACCGTAGCTTAATATTTGGGCTTCCTACGGAAGCCCAAATTTTATCTTTGTTCAATATGGAGAGTAATTTAAAAAACTCTTCTTCTTCAGATCCACCAGTCAGAAAGCTTTAATATTTGGTATGCAACATCTCTATGGGGATCAGATTCAAGTTTGTTCAAATCAGATCACTAGGTATATATTTGGGTTCCAATGAGTGCCATGTGATATATTTTTAAAACATTTTTACAAACAATAATGTTGTGATTATTCCTCATTTTTTTAAAAGATAATGCTTTGGTCAGTTTGTAAATTACGTGGGAGGATGCGGACGATTCGTTAGGTAAATTGGTAATCGGAGCTGACAGCTGCTCGTCGTTTCTCGGAGGTTCTCTCCGGGTACCCCGGCTTCCTCCACCTGTAAAACTGTCACGGTCATGATTATCCATTGTGCATAAGTATATGACCTTAAACACCAATAAATAAATAACTAAATTGGTAATCAGTTTACTGCAGTTGAGAATTCTCAGATAAATTTATCATCACCATTATGCTTTTGCAAGGAATGCTGCATCAGAATCTCTCTTTTGTTTCTAAAGCTATATCTTGACACTTCTTAGACTCGTCGAGATCTGGCCTTAGAAAAAAAGGGCTCGAGTCTGATATATTTTGCGCATAACCATAATGGGGATGATGCATATTTATTTTCGTCAGTATAGATTACTTATCAGACTGTAGTTATTTTTTTCAGATAACGATAACAACAGAACACGACAAACAGCCCCGCCTTCTCCAACAGAATATGTCGACACAATGGATGATGGTAATAGTTAATGTGTACTAATAAACTTGCTGTTTGTTACAAACATAATTAACCTAAGCTATACTACTCTTCGGGAATCAAAACAACTATTTTTAAAAGAGGACATGCTGAAATACTAACACTAGAAACGACGTGCTTTTCAAAAGAACACATAAGTGACTTTAAACACACCAATAATATGTAAGCAATTTAATACTGGAGAGTAGATATACCGCGAAATTTTAGGGGGTCTTGTTTGCCTTCAAAGCAAGTACGCGGCGATGTTGGCCAATTTTAAGCGCAATGAGCAACCACATCCTGTGGTGTCCAGCTATCGTGTTTGATGATGTGCAATGGTCCAGTGGTTTAGGTGTTGGAATCCTCAACGCCAGACAGGGTTGCCAACGGTTCGATTCCCGGCCGGGGATAAGAAATCAACGTTCTAAATTCTCCGAAAACATGATAGTGTCTTTCAATATACCCACAGAGGCCCGTGTCTGTCTTCATTTCAGGCCAACCACCGCACTTTCGTCGTACAGTAGCCAGCGTGTTTCATACTGTCATGTAGTTGCCGTCAGGAAAGTGAACCAATCTACATGGGAACATCATCTAATAAGCTTGCTTCCAGCCGTCTTTTTTGACGGCGCGCAATGGTCCAGTCGTTTAGATGTTGGTCTCCTGAATGCCCGATGGGGTGGCCGACGGTTCGAGTTTCGGCCGCGGATAAAAAACCAGCATTCCAAATTCTCTGAAAACATGAGAGTGTCCTTCAATATTCACATTCAAACCCACAACACAGTTCAAGATTGTTTCAACAGCGATATCGAAGACAATGCTCAGCTTCCACCAGATCCCCAAAACATACCGCGTGAGTAATCGATTCATTTCATTCGAGAAGCCATTAAAGAGTCCATTTGGAAATCCACTTCAGATCCAGCCAACAGTACTCAAGGTTCCGTCTTAGAGTCACTTTCTTCTGAAACTATTCCCAGGAGATTAACCCGTCAAAAACAAAAAATAAAAAGAGGGGAACGTAAAGGATGGTAGCGCCAGTCATGGTCCGTTTGTTAATTTGTATTCTTCTTGCTCCCAACGTCTGTATACATGTTTCCTTCTACGGTTCGGTTTGTTCAGAACAAGTCGTGCATGTAACCTGTAGCCTTTGTGTTATTTGTGACTAAGCTCTTTGTTGTGAATCAATATTCAGTACAGAACGTCAGACAAAGAACTTGTGGGTGATTTCGCTTTTATGTTATTGTTCTCATTTACGCAAGTTGTGTTTTACTGGCGCAAGGTGGAAGTAATTTACTCACCTGCACCGTGTCATAGCATTGCTCTGATTTTTACGCAGTAAAGACTATGATTATATAGAGGATATTCACGAAAATTTGATGAATACCGAAAATATCTCGTGAGTGGCTACAAAGAAATATGAGGATCTTCACGAGCGACGCAGTCGCGAGTGAAGATCCTCATATTTCTTGTAGCCACGAACGAGATATTTTCGGTATTCATCAAATTTTCGTGAATTTTCTTTTTATTTAATGCTCTACGACTACAAACTCTCCAATTTGTGGCCTTTATTTGCCATTAAGGCGCAAAATTTATGTGCCGTACCGGCGTCCATACAAAAATTACAACAACCAAACTCCAACCATTGGAATGTGTGAATATCCGCACAAAAAGTAGTCCCGTCTTATTTCTCCCCTAACTTTACGATTTACCAAGGCTGGCGAATTGAAATAATCGCAATGTGTTTCGAAGAAATAGAACAATAACAAAAAACACCACTTTCTTATTTTCAATAACAAGACACGTCATTTTATTTTTTTTGAACTCAATGCACTGAAGACGTGTGAAGTTGAACTGAAGAAATTTGAAAGTGATTTCGGCTTTTCGCTGGAAGGTGAATGAGAAAGTCAAACTTTGAAACCGCTGATTTAATGAATTGATTTAGTCACTGTCACTATCAATTATTCGAATTCGTTTGTATTTGGGACTCTGGAATTCATTACTGATGTGCTGACTCGTTTAAAGTACATGTGATTCGTCAACCGAACCTACGATGAAATATCGATTTCTAAATATCATTTTGATATTTCGTTTTGCCAACCGACAGGGGAATATGACTTAATTTTTCAGCGTGAATTGATGCCTGAGCATTAAATAAAAAGATTTTATTTGTGAGTTCAAAGTGTTGGATGAACATTGTTGTTCTCTAGTAACACGTTTTAAATGGGCTTATGATAAAAATTCATTCTACGTAACTGATTTTAAACACGCCTATTTTGTATTGGTGTAAACAAGTATTTTTTGGTTAATGTTTTCGATATAGTCTTGCTTGGCTTGGTGAAACAAAGACATGATCAAACGCTCCTGTGGTTGAAATTTATAGAGATAGTGGCATGGAGCAGAGTGCAAAACAATATCAATAACCAATCAATACCACTTGGTGAAGAACTATGTCAGTACCACTTGGTACTACTATCTGATGTCTTGAATGTATACCTTGAAGGTAAAAGTGCGTCGATACCCTGCATATGTTTTTCCGATGTGTGCTCGAAGAATATGTGTTAAAGTGCGTCAATACCCTATATGTTTTTTTCTTAGGTGTGCTTAAAAGTAGGGATATCGTACCAGTATTCCATATATGGGATCAACTGTTCAATATCCTGCATACGTTTTTCGATGTGTACTTTGAAGTATATATATATATATATATATAACTTCGTCAAATTGCCGTCATGCTCGGAAGTTTACTTCCTTCTAAGCGGCTTTCATTTTTGACTAATTCTTATTCCGTTACGTTAGGTGCCGTACCAATGGGTATCGCGCCATGGGAACGTAAAATTTAGCGTCACACTGATCCTAACTGTTGAATGGGAATTATAAAATTGATTGAGATATGCGTACGTCTTACAGATCGATTTATTATTTGGCAAGTGGCCGCCTAGCTCCTAATCACGAACCCGTCTATAAAATCGCCGATATATATCTTCCGTGGGTGGCAACAAGTAAAGATATGTTCCGCATGACGGCAAATTGACGAAGTTATATAAAATATTTGATGACGTGTATATATATAAAATCTATAAAATCGCCAATGCATATCTTCCTTGGGTGACAACAAGTAAAGATATGTTTCGCATTACACGTTGTTCACTGTTTTTAATTGTAAATTATGGACAAACAATACCGTATCATATCTTCCTTAGGTGGTAACAAGTGGACATCGTTGAGCTTGTTCCAATGAATGCCATGTGATATATTTTTTTTAATTTTTTTAGAAACAATAATACTGTGATTATTCCTCATTTTTTTAAAAGATAATGCTTTGGTCAGTTTGTAAATTACGTGGGAGGATGCGGCCGATTCGTTAGGTAAATTGGTAATCGGAACTGACAGCTCCTCGTCGTTGCTCGGAGATTCTCTCCGGGCACCCCGGCTTCCTCCACCTGTAAAACTGTCACGGTCATGATTATCCATTGTGCATAAGTATATGACCTTAAACACCAATAAATAAATAACTAAATTGGTAATCAGTTTACTGCAGTTGAGAATTCTCAGATAAATTTATCATCACCATTATGCTTTTGCAAGGAATGCTGTATCAGAATCTCTCTTTTGTTTCTAAAGCTATATCTTGACACTTCTTAGACTCGTCGAGATCTGGCCCTAGAAAAAAAGGGCTCGAGTCTGATATATTTTGCGCATAACCATAATGGGGATGATGCATATTTATTTTCGTCAGTATAGATTACTTATCAGACTGTAGTTATTTTTTTCAGATAACGATAATAACAGAACACGACAAACAGCCCCGCCTTCTCCAACAGAATATGTAGACACAATGGATGATGGTAATAGTTAATGTGTACTAATAAACTTGCTGTTTGTTACAAACATAATTAACCTAAGCTATACTACTCTTCGGGAATCAAAACAACTATTTTTAAAAGAGGACATGCTGAAATACTAACACTAGAAACGACGTGCTTTTCAAAAGAACACATAAGTGACTTTAAACACACCAATAATATGTAAGCAATTTAATACTGGAGAGTAGATATACCGCGAAATTTTAGGGGGTCTTGTTTGCCTTCAAAGCAAGTACGCAGCGATGTTGGCCAATTTTAAGCGCAATGAGCAACCACATCCTGTGGTGTCCAGCAATCGTGTTTGATGATGTGCAATGGTCCAGTGGTTTAGGTGTTGGAATCCTGAACGCCAGACAGGGTTGCCAACGGTTCGATTCCCGGCCGGGGATCAGAAATCAACGTTCTAAATTCTCCGAAAACATGATAGTGTCTTTCAATATACCCACAGAGGCCCGTGTCTGTCTTCATTTGAGGCCAACCACCGCACTTTCGTCGTACAGTAGCCAGCGTGTTTCATACTGTCATGTAGTTGCCGTTAGGAAAGTGAACCAATCTACATGGGAACATCATCTAATAAGCTTGCTTCTAGTCGTCTTTTTTGACGGCGCGCAATGGTCCAGTCGTTTAGGTGTTGGCCTCCTGAATGCCCGGCGGGGTGGCCGACAGTTCGAGTTCCGGCCGCTGATAAAAAACTAGCCTTCCAAATTCTCTGAAAACATGAGAGTGTCCTTCAATCCTCACATTCAAACCCACAACACAGTTCAAGATTGTTTCAACAGCGATATCGAAGACGATGCTCAGCTTCCACCAGATCCCCAAAACATACCGCGCGAGTTATCGATTCATATCATTCGAGAAGCCATTAAAGAGTCCATTAATTTTGGAAATCCCCTTCAGATCCAGCCAACAGTACTCAAGGTTCCGTCTTAGAGTCACAGTCTTCTGAAACTATTCCCAGGAGATTAACCCGTCAAAAACAAAAAATAAAAAGAGGGGAACGTAAAGGATGGTAGCGCCAGTCATGGTCCGTTTGTTAATTTGTATTCTTCTTGCTCCCAACGTCTGTATTTTTGTTTCCTTCTAAGGCTCGGTTTGTTCAGAACAAGTCAGGCATGTAACCTGTAGTCTTTGTGTTATTTGTGACTAAACTCTTTGTTGTGAATCAATATTCAGTACAGAACGTCAGACAAAGAACTGGTGGGTGATTTCGCTTTTATGTTATTGTTCTCATTTACGCAAGTTGTGTTTTACTGGCGCAAGGTGGAAGTATGTTACTCACCTGTAACGTGCTATGACACCTATGTGGCCTGGTATCACACAAGGGACGCGAATGGTTGTTTAAAATCATAAAATACACCCAACTCGATTGGTAACTTTGACATACGTATTTATTGTTATTTTATGGCGGATTTAAATTGGACATGTCCCCTTGTCTTTTCTGGGCATGCAAATAACTTGAAACATCTGGTAGATGAATACACTAGATGTTCAGGTAATAGTTACCAATTGAACTGAAGGAATTTCTTATATTTTAAGAACCAAACCGGTCCTTTTCGGTAAAATGTCACAGCACGGGGCAGTTCAAATTCATAAAATACCGTTGGTGAGGTATATTCGTCTCATCCTATTCAGAATCCCCATTAAATCACCTTAACGGGTGCCGTAAAAACGCGTGGAAGGTATAAACCAATTGGCTGTGTGGTAGGCGAGATCATCGTTAAAGTATACTACTGGTTTCAATCATTAAAAGGATGGAAATAGCATTGTATCCTACTCTGTGTTCACAATTCGCCCATGAACAAGAATACAGTCCTCCAACATCTGGAATACACAGTGTTTATCTGATTTAAACAGGTTTATTGTTGTCCGTAGTTAACTGCATACAGTTTGTATACAAGACCACCTCCCCCCCCCCCCCCCCGTCCCCTCCCTTGTATAAACTCTGTATATTGCAACTGCAAAATACAACCGTCTGTACGGTTACCATTTATTTACTTTGCTATTTGTATTGTAAGATTACAGTCTTTCGAACTGAGTTTGCGAGGGCTTCATGTCAGTTTCATACGAAAAGAGAGAACAAAAAGGACTTCTGAAAAGAATAGTTATTAAATTATGGAACCGCATTGTATTTCTTTGTTTTTGTTGTTTTTTTTCGTTTTTAGCTCACCTGGCCTAAAAGGCCATGTGAGCTTTTCTCATCACTTGGCGTCCGTCGTCGTCCGTCGGTCGTCGTCCGGCGTCCGTAAACTTTTCACATTTTCACCTTCTCTCTAACCGCTGAGCCGGTGTGAACCAAACTTTGCAGGAATGGTCTATGGGAGGTCCTCTACAAACGATCGTCATTTTGTTCCCGTCGGATGAAAAACATGGCTTCCAGAGGCATTCTTTGATTCTGGTTAGTTGATTTTCAAAAATCTTCTCCTCTGAAACTGCCAGGCCAAATGTTTTGAAACTTCACATAAATGATGACTGGGACCTCTTCTACCAACGATCCTCATTTAATGTTGATTTGGTTACAAACATGGCCACACTTGCAGCTTATAGTTTCTGTAGAAACCCTATGGGGAATCACATTTTCCTCATCTTTTCTGGAAAAACCGAGGCGACGTGAAAACAAACCTCGCAGGGATAGTCTATGGGTGGTCCTCTACAAATGATCCTCATTTTGTTCCCGTGGGTTGAAAAACATAGCCGCCAGAACCATTCTTTGATTCTGATTGGTAGATATTCAAAAATCTTCTCCTCTGAAACTGCCAGGCGAAATGTTTTGATACTTCACATAAACGATGACTGGGACCCCATCTACCAACGATCCTCATTTAATGTTGATCAGGTTGCCAACATGGCCACAATTGCGGCTTATAGTTATGTAACGGAAAACTGGTGGTTCAGACAGACAGATAATTGACTATTGCCCCTTACCTCCTTGAACTGGATCACCAATTAACCATTATACATGTAAGACACTACTAATTGTTTTGCAATGGCAAACTGGTGGTTCAGACAGACAGGTAAATGACTATCGTCCTTTACCTCCCTGAACCGAACCATCAATTAACCATTAGCAGATAACTTATAAAGAACATCTCCAATTTCCTATAGCTAAAACCTGAGAGGGACTGAGACATTCCTAAAAGAATTCTTAAAATCTGATGAATGTCAAATCAGATAAAGGGAAATAACTCCAGTCAAAATGAGTGTTGGAACAAATTAAGGGAAACAACTCTGTTGAGTACACCCCTCAAGCAATTTGTTCCAGTTCTCATTCCTGACCTTCATTGGAACCGACATCCATCAAAACACTTGCAACAAAGAGTTAACATCTTCTGGTGGTGGTAATCTCAAGTTTAGATTTATTTAATTATTCAGCCAACAAATCAGGAAGCACATCAGCGGTCGACCTTGTAGCAGGATTCCCTACTTTATTGATCAAGGTGGAAGGCCAATACTATCCCTTTGTAGGTAAACAAACCTGAATTTGCAAATACAAATTACCGAGTACACCAGAAAATGTGAACTTGTCAGGAGACCGACACCAGTAGATTGTTTATCTACAATTTTATGAAAGAAAAACCACATACTAAAGCTAATGATTTATTTAGAGTAAAAAAATAGAATTTGTTTTATTGATACAAGTCCATTTTTAGGTACAAAACAAACACACAATGACAATACTTAACAGTTAATGAGACTGTACTAGCGACACCACGTGTCAACAAATAGCCCCTCGTCATGACAACATCCATCGGTCACATTAGGATAAATATGGAAACAGGGGATATCTATAAATTTTGATATGAACTCTGAGAGCTCACATCAGGATGTATAATATCCTGTGTTTCAGGATTGTTTTTAAATGTTAACTGCATGTAATTTCTTTTAGATTATCGCAACATCAATCGATTGATTAAATATTT
Organism: Pictodentalium vernedei; assembly: GCA_031216915.1. Lineage (NCBI taxonomy): Eukaryota > Metazoa > Mollusca > Scaphopoda > Dentaliida > Dentaliidae > Pictodentalium > Pictodentalium vernedei. The sequence continues at coordinate 463,047,761 of CM062292.1, forward strand.
ACAACTAAGCTCCCAGAGCTGTCACAGTGATTAAGCTCCCAGAGCTTCTATTTAATGAATTAATTTCTAGGTGGGAATAAATAACCAGGTTAAATTACTTGGTATCACCTAGAATACAGTAACTACACATTGAGTTACCACACATAGGTAATGAAAATAAAGGATTTTACATCATAGGAATCGGCTCCTAGAGCTGACTCTGCAAGATACAATTTCCTATATTTAAACCTAGCGTTTTATGACTTTGGACAAACTCGTTGTTGATATTATACTAAGATGATCGATGGGATGAACAAATGCACTTATTGTGTCACAAATACACCTTTACCCCCTCCCTATAGGAATGAAAGTGAACTTGTTGGGTGATGTAATTATTAGATGATTATGAATTGGAAGTTTTAATTTAGATGAGGCATGAAGAAGAAATTTCTTCTATATTAAATTGATTTTTATTTAACTCACATCCTAGCTCATTCTCACACAAGTTGCTTTTTATTAGTGGCCAAAGCCTAAGCCATATGCTTTTTATTTTACGACCAAAGCCTAAGTCTTTGCTTTTATTTATTGACTAAAGCCTAAGTCAAACTTCCTTACTTCATTTAAATACAGGAATTATTACCTCTGAATGAAATGAAAGCCAAAGAGATATTATTTCATGCTTTATTTACGGACCAAAGCCTAAGTCCATGCTACATGTACACAGTCCAGATTGGGAACGTGACTTATTCACTTTCATTACTATGAAAATTTGTATGATTGTTGATTATAATTGTAAGTCTAGAATTGTACCGTCTCCTGCCAAATCATATCAATGGCTGAACGTTAAAGATTTGAATATTTTCTACAGTTAAATAAAAATGCTGTCACCATCATTTGGCAGGTGAAAGTAAATGATTCTTTCTCTATTTTTTTATTATTACTCAAATAATATTTTTATCATTGGTTAATCTAAGCTTATACCTTTTTATTTGAACACTTAGATGTTTTTAGGAGCATAAAAGCATTTCTGCTTCCTCACTCCTCTATACATTAACCCCTTTAGCTAAGTTCAGCTTAAACCATAGCTAAAACTGTTGGGCATTTCAGTAAAATATGAGCTCATTCAGCTCCTATGGCTACAGATACATTTAATCTGTTATAAAAATATATATATATAATGAGCTCTGTTGAGTCATTTAATAAATCAGCCTTTTCAGCCGCTGCAGATTCTTTCAATCTGATGTAAAAAAAATAAATAAATAAAACATTTTGATGAGCTCCTAGAGTTTTGAGCTCTTTGGCAGCCAAATGCCAGCACAAAAATAAATTTACTAAACCAAGGAAAACTAAAATAAATCTCACTCTTGTGAATATAAACCACTTCAGGTTATAAAATGTGCCCTTTCAGGCTAGCTAAACCAATATAAAAAAATAAAACAGGTTTAGTAAATAATTACTTACAGGTTAACCTGGTTTCCGAGTTCTCTGTTCCTTTCAGACGCCGAAAACTTCTGCAGGCGAAACGTCAACGGTTTTTATAGAGAATATTCAGCCAACGCGACTGAATGCTCGCTGAATCGGTTGATTCAGCCAAAGGTCAACTTGTGAACTTTAGGAATTTTTTTTCCCCCACTTCGCAGTTTCAAATGCTCTTTTAACACATAACGCATTGTCAAAACAGCAAATGAATTTCTATATACTTAGATTAGGATAATAATTAATGGATTTCAAATACTTTTTCTTATATATATATGCTTCTAATAATTTATTTAACGTTAAACGGTTGTGAAATTAGCGAAGTTGGGACCTTGTTTACATTATGACGTCACATAGATTCAGCATCCATGATGAAAAGCTATGATATGTTGTTCGAAAGTAAACGTGAAATTATGAAAGTCAGTGAACCTAATAGGGTTCTAGATGGAACTCAGTTAGTGAGTTATATGATATGGCATCATGCTGAATACATGTGATGAAGTAGGAGTGTCAGCAAAAAATGAAAAATGGCTCGATGTGAGTAACTTACCCATCACAATAATTACCCAAAACAATTTAGATTTTTTTTTTTTTTTTTTTTTTGGTTATGGTTGTAGAACACAGTGACTTTTTTCACAGTTACTATAGAAACTCTATGGGAAATCACATTTTCATCTTCTCCTGAACTACTGAGCCGACGTGAACCAAGCCTGGCAGGGATGGTCTATGGGAGGTCCTCTACAAACCGTCCTCATTTTGTTCCCAAGGGTTGAAAATCATGGCCTCCAGAGGTGGATAGGTGGATTTTCAAAAATTTTCTCCTCTGAAACTGCCGGGCCAAATGTTTTGATACTTCACATAAGTAATGAATGGGACCCCCTCTACCAACGATCCTCATTTAATGTTGATCGGGTTGTAAACATGGCCACAATTGCGGCTTATAGTTACTATAGAAACCCTATGAGAAATCACATTTTCATCTTTTTCTCTGAAACTACTGAGCCGAGGTGAACCACACTTCGCAGGAATGGTCTATGAGAGGATGGAAATATGTGGCCACCAGATGCTATATTCTAATGCTTAACCCAATGCCCCTCCAAAAGATCGGTACTGTCAGCAAAATACTTGTTTTTTGAGAATCTGGTAAGGGCTGGTTCCAGTTTTCTCCACTGAGGACTGGGAAAAAAACAAAAAAATTGTGTATACAGTACAATTCAAAATAAGCTGTAGCATAACTGCAATAAATTAAGTAAACTGCTGCTCCTGCCCTGACAAGATCAGAATCTGACATGTTCTTGAAAGCTGTCAGTGAGAGCTTTCCATAAAATGATGTTAGCTTCTGGTCTTATCAGTGTAGGAAGAGAAAAAAGAAAAAAGATACATAATTTTTGAATTATTCTACACAACGAATTTTGACTTTACTGTAAACCATTTTAACTGTACCTTGATTTTTGCATCATTAGTCTTCTGAATTTACAGTCATCTGTCAATTTCAATCTGATAACAGTATTTTATAATAAGTAACATGGACAGTGTTTGTATTCTGTTTCAATCATGTCAGCTTAGATGACAGTAATTATTGTTTATCTTTTAAGATTTAACAAATATTGGAGGAAAGTGTGTTTGACTGTAACCCTTTACCTATCCAAAGCTATTATGAAAAGAGATTACTGTTTGAGAGAATTGTAATTTTCAAAATATTTAACCTTCTTGTACTGATTTTTATTTTGTTGAAACAGAATTCATAAATGTGTGCATTTTCAAGAAAATCTTCTTTGAAACTACAAGGCCAAATGGTTTGAAAACTCAGTGTGACTGATGACTGTGACCCCCTCTATCAATGATCCTCATTTTAATCTTCATCAGGTTGCAATTATGACTGCAATTGTGGCTTATAGTTACTATAGAAACCCTATGGGAAATCACATTTTTATCATCTTCACTGAAAGTACTGAGCCAATTTGAACCAGACTTCGCAGGCATTGTCTATGAGAGGATCTCAACAACTGTTACTCATTTTATTAAAACGTGGTCGCCAGATGCATTATTTGATTCTGATTAGTCAGTTTTGTAAACTCTTCTCCCCTGAACCACTGGGCCAGATGTTTTGATATTTTGCATGGTTAATATCTGGGACACCCTCCACGACATTCCTCATTTTAATTTTGATCGTATTGCAAACATGGCCACAATTGCGGTTTATAGTTAGTATAGAAAAATCCTATTGTAAATCACATTTTCATCTTCTCTCTGGAACTACTGAGCCGATGGAACCAAAAGCAAGAATGGTCTATAGGAGGCCCTCTACAAATGATCCTCTTTTTGTTCCCGTTGGTTGGAAAATATGGCCACCAGAGACATTGTTCTATGATTCTGTTTGATGGATTCAAATGTTTTGAAACTTCACGTGATTGAAGACTGGGACACCTTCTACCAATGATTCTCATGTAATGTTGATGTAATGTTGCAAACATGGCCACAAATGCAGCTCATAGTTACCATGGAAAGCCCATGGGAAATCACATTTTTATATGTAGTTCCAGGTGAGCGATTACAGGTTCTGTAGAGCCTCTAGTTTTTTTTAATTTTAGTCTCTGGATGAATGGAAGCATTCGCGTAGGAACAACCGCCAATCTGACAGTCTTCTCTGATGGCTGAACATCTATTCGTGCAATAAGTTAATCCGAGGATTAAAAACATTCACGGCAGACGCATATACACTACTCAAAGTTTGCTAAGCACCAAGTACCTCCAACTACTTGTTTCACGTTTTAGTTGAAATATTGTAATGAAAAGTGTATATATTTTTTATTTAATTATATCTTCAATGATTTAAGTACAAAAATTATGATTTTATTTCTGTTTGAGATTATTTTTTTTGCTTTTGAATACGTTATCCATAGAAAATGGATATTATTGGAAAAAGAGAAATTTTTTTCAGTTTGCCAAAAAGTTGACGGAGCGAACTGGTATGGGTTCAATATCGAGCATGAGACCCATTACTGTTAATTACAGCTTGACAACTCCTTCTCATGCTCCCAATAGGTTCCTGGTGGTCCTTTATGTGATGTTGTTCCATTCTTAGACCAGCATGGCACCAAGCTCATGGACACTTATCCACTTCTTGGCTGGACTGGACGGGCTGAAAATGCATGCTTCAACTCATTCCAGACATGTTTGATAGGACTGAGGTCAGCAATCTTGCTGGCCAGTCCACATGCTCAACCCCCTCCCTCTATCCGTACTCCCCGACAGCATGGGCAACACGAGGGCGCGCATTATCGTCCATCAGAATGAATCACCCACTGCACCTGCATACAATCTGATGTGGACATCCAGGATCTCATCAATATACCACTGTGTAGTCAATGTACCACGTTCAGGGCACAGAGCTGTGTACGTCCATCCCTGCTGATGCTGCCCCAGACCATGATTGACCCGTCACCATAGCCGGCATGCTCAGCAATGTTGGCTGCATGGAATCGCTCTCCTGGTCTTCTCCATACCATACCCTAGAATGTCTATCTGTGTGGTCTAGGCAGTACCTTGACTCATCTGTAACAGGGACAGGTCGCCAATCGTCTCTGGTCCATCCAACGTGGTCCATGTCCCATTCATATCGTGCCTGGTGGTGGTTCTGGGACAGGGGAATGCGAATACATGGTCTTCTCGATCGAAAACCACCTTTTTGCAACCTTGCACGGATAGTCGTTCACACCAAGGGCTTCGCCAACCTGGCGATAGGTAGTCCCTTGCTCCACCATCCCTACAGCCCGCCACAGTTCTGCCTCAGACAAATGTCTTCTTACATTTGCATTTGCCATATTCAATCATTAAATCACAAGGGATTGTGTTGAAATGAAGATTGAATACCCAACACATGACATGTACCTGCAGACAGTACACGAAAACATCATGAAAATCAAGGGGTACATGCTTTCCATGACTGTCACGAAAAATCTGCCTCTCAAGAGAGCTAATGTAAGCATTGGGGACCATCTCAATATATTTCTCAATTATATCTACCAATTATATGTCACAAGCAAATTTCGCAATGATGTGTCAAATATGTTGTGCTTAGCAAATTTTAAGTAGTATAGTTTTAACCGAAACGACAAGCAGATCGGTCAGTCTGAAATATATATTGTTGTCCAACCTTTTCAACAAAAACATATCACGTGACCCCGTTATTGGAACGAGCTCGTCCCGATGAATGCCACGTGATATCTTTTTTTTAATTTTAGAACGAAATAATGCTCTGATCATTCCTCAGTTTGTAAATTACGTGGGAGGATGCGGCCAATTCGACAGGAAAATTGTTAATCAATTTACTGCAGTTGAGAATTGTCAGATAAATTTATCATCACCATTATGCTTATGTACGAAATGTTGTATCAGATTCTCTCTCCTGTTTCGAAGGCTATGTCTTAACTCTTCTTCGACTCATCAAGATGTGGCCTTAGAAACAAAGGTTTGACTCTCATAACGTTTGTATATAAACATATATGATGATGATACATATTTATTTCCGTCAGTGCAGGTTACTCATCATACTGTTGTTTTTTTTCAGATAACTATAATAACACAGCACATCCAACAGTCTCTCCTTCTCCAAAAGCATCTCCGCAAACAACGGATAATGGTAATATTTAAGTGAACTAATAAACTGACTGTTTGTTGCAAGGAAAACTGACCTAAGCTGTAATACTCTTTCGTAATCAAAGTAACTATAACTATTTTCTAAAACCACTTGGTGAAATACTAAAGCGAGAAACGATGTGCTTTTCAAAAGCACGCATAAGTGATTTTAAACACACCAATAACGTGTAAGCAATTCAATAGTGCAGAGTAAACATACAGCGACATTCTAGTGGCTCTTGTTTATCTTCAAAGGAAGCAGTCACCGTCTGTTTTCTAAATTTTTAGCGCAATAAGCAACCACATCCTGTCGTTTCCAACCATCGTTTTGGACGGTGTGCAATGGTTAAGTTGTTTAGGAATTGGACTCCAGAATGCCGGGTCGGGTTGCAGTTCGATTCTCGGCCGCCGTTCAGAAATCAACATTCCAAATTCTCCGAAAACATGTTATTGTCCTTTAATATACCTACGCAGGCCCGTGCCGGTCTTCATTTGAGGCCGACCACAGCACTTTCGTCGTACTGTAGCCAGCGCGTTTCACACTTTCCTGTAGCTGCCGTAAGGAAAGTGAACCAACTATTCACGGGAACATCATTTCATAAGCTGCCTTCTATCCTTTTTAGACACTGTGCAATGGTCAAGTGATTTAGGTGTTGGGCTCCTGAATTCCAGACGGAGTGCTGACGAAATTAGCCGAAAACATGATCATGTTCTTGAATATACACACAAAGACACATGCCAGCCTTCGAATGAGACCAACTCTTCCATATGTAGCCAGCGCGTTTCATGGTTTCATGTAGCTGCAGTACGGAAGGTGAAGCAAGTATTCATGGCAACATAATCCAGTAAGCTGTCCTCCTGCCATCGGTTTTGACGGCGTGCAATGGCCCTGTGATTTAGGTGTTGGACTTCTGAATGCCAGGAAGGGTTGCTGATGCCTCGATTCCTGGCCGGGGATCAAACATTAACATTCCAAATTCGCCGAAAACATGAATTTATCCTTCAGCGGACACACACAAGCTCGTGTTTGTTTTCGTCTGAGGCCAAGCACAGCACTTTCGACGTACTGTAGCCAGTGTGTTTCATACTATCCTGTATCTGCCGTAGGGAAGTGAACCAATATTCACGGGAACATCGTTCAATAAGCTGACTTCCAGCCGTCATTTTGACGGTGTAAAATGGTCCAGTGGTTTAGGTGTAGGATTCCAGAATGTCCGTCGGGGTATCTGACGGTTCGCGTCCCGATGGAGGATCAGAAATCAACATTCCAAATTCTCTGAAATCATGATAGTGTCCTTCGGTATTCACACTCACACCGACAACACAGTTCACGATTCTTCCGATAGCGATATCGAAGACGATGTTCATCTTCCACCAGATCCCTAAAACATACGGCGTGAGTTATCGACTACTATCAGCCGATAAGCCATTAGGGAGTCCCTTCGGGAATCCACTTCAGATCCAGCCAACAGTACTCAAGGTTCCGTCTTAGATTCCTAGCCTTCAGTAACTATTACCAGGTGATTTACCCGTCAAAAACAATACCACTTTATTTGTAAGACTATGTATTATAAAATAAAAAGGGGAACATAATGGATGGTCGCGCTTGTAATGGTCCGTGTTTAATTGGTATTCGTCTTGCTTCCAACATGTGTATACATGTTTCCTTGTATGGTTGGATGCGATATAATTAGGCTTGTCCCTCTGGAAAAGACTATTGTTATTCTACGAATTATTTTTTTTTTGTTTTTTTTTTTTTTTTTCCACACTTTTTGTCCGTACGATTCAGAAGACATTTCCGAACCGATTTTCATGAAATTTTGCACACGCATAGAGGGGCACAAAATCTAAAAATGTACCGAAGCGGAATTTTCGATTTAACCCTTATTTTGTCAGAATTGGCAAAAAACTGCCAACATTGGGGTTTATCGGCACTTTCTCGAAACACGTCTTGTAGATTTTTTAAACATTCGTCATTGCTAGACCTGTCTGTGACACGACTTTTGATACACACGACATATCAGGCGATGTATATGGTAACCCTCCACAGGCTGGCAAACATCGAAATGTTGATGAAATAGGCCGGTTTCAGGCCCCCACTGCACCCAAATAATACACGAGAGATAAACATAACTTCCTTTATTGGAAGTGGAATTCACTGAGGATCATTTTTGTCAGTAATAAGGGTGTTCACAAAACCAAGCGTTAACCCGTTCTGGGCTGGTTAAACAGCAATACCCCCATAAAATTAAACAAATCATGTTTTCTGTGGATTTCTCTAAACGAGTCTTGCAGATTTTCAAGGAAAATTTGTCACTCATAGGCTTTGGTATGACAATAGAAGTTGCATGGACAATATACTGCGGGCTGCTAAAAGTCAAAATTGTGATAAAATGGGCTGTTTTTGGACGCCAACAGCACCCAATGGGTACGCCATAAAGAAAAGTGCCTTCTTTTATCGAGCGCACAATCTATATGGAAACATTTTTGTAAGTAGTAAGGGTATTCAAAAGTCGAAGTCTTAACCCATTTTGGACAGGCAAAAGAGAGAGACCTCTTAAAATCTTAAAATTCCCATTTTCTGTGGATTTATCTAAATGCATTCTGTAGGTTTTCAAGACAAATTGACTACTCGCGGGTCTTTGTTTGACATTACAAGTTGCATGGACAAAATATTCCGGTGAGCGTTTATTAACCCTCTACAGGCTGTCAATCATCGTAATTTTGTTGAAATGGGCTGTTTTCAGACACGCACAGCACCCAACGTGTACCTGAGAAAAAAACATAATCTCCTTTGATGGAAGTGGAATTCACCGAGGACCATTTTTGTAAGTAATAAGGGTATTCAAAATACCAAGCTTTAACCCGTTTTTGTGTGGTTGTTAATAGTGATACCCATCAAAAGCTTAAAAATTTATGTTTTCCCTGGATTTCTTTACAAACATCTGGTAGGGTTTTCAAGAGAAAATGACCATTGATAGGTCTTGGTGTCACATTACCGGTTGATCGGATAAATTATTCTGGTAGCATTTGTTAACCCTCCATGGGCTGCTAAATGTCAAAATTTTGAAAAAAATAGTCTGTTTTTGAACACCAACAACATCAAATGGGAATGCAACAGAGAAACGTATCTTCTTTTACCGGACGCAAAACTGACAGGGAAACATTTTTGTAAGTAGTATGTGTATTCAAAATTCGAGGCCTTAACCCATTTTTGACTAGTTAAGGAGATATACCCCTTAAAAGCTTAAAATTCTAGTTTTCTGTGGATTTCTCAAAAAAAAAAATTCTAGAGCAATTCACCATTCGCAGGTGTTCGAATGACATTACAAGTTGCATGAGCAAAATATTTCGGTAAGCATTTGTTAACCCTCCAGAGGCTGCCAAGCATAGACATTTGGAGAAAATGGGCTGTTCTTGGGCAACCATAACACCAAATGTGTACCTGCTAGATAAACATAACCTCCTTCATTGGAAGTGTAATTCACCGTCGATCATTTTTGTAAGTAATGAAGGTATTCACAAAACCATGCATTAGCCCGTTTAGGGCTGGTTACAGAAGGATACCCCTCAAAAGGTTAAACATTTGTGTTATCTGAGGATTTCTCTAAAAACATCTCGTAGATTTTCAAGAAACAATGGCTATTCTCAGATCTTAGTGTGACATTACAAGTTGCATGTACAAAATATTCCTGTAAGCATTTGTTAACCCTATGCAGGTTCTCAAACATCAAAATATTGATAAAATGGGCTGTGTTTGCGTAGCCACAGCACCCAAAGTTGGGAGGAGAGATCAGAATAAGTGGAAGTAGAATTCACTGAGAATTATTTCTGGAAGTAATAAGAGGATTCAAAAAACAACACTTAACCCGTTTTGGGCTGTATAAAAAAAGAACAAATGTGAAAAGCTTAAAATTCATGTTCTCCCTTGATTTCTCTGAAAACATCTTGTACATTTTAAAGAAAAAATGTCCATTCACAGTTCTTGGTGTGACATTACAAGTTGCATGAATAAATATTCCTGTTAGCACTTGTTAACCCTCTACAAGCTGCCAGACATCCATACTTTGGATACATTTGAGATAAAATGGATCATTTTTAAATTGACACAGGATTCAGTGGGTATGTGTCAAACAAACATAACTCCTTTTGTCGGTCATTGACTTGTTGGACGACGATATTGACATTAACCCACTCCACCGTTAATGATTTTTTTTACCTAAACAATTTTTTTTTATCAAACTGAGTCATTTGAGACTACTATACTCACCTTTCTCATAACATCAATGAAGGAACTCAGTGAGACAGTTAAAAACAATTCATCAAACACTGTGGGGTCATGAAAAGTCATGGAATCTCATCGGGAAAAGCCATGATTCTCCAGAATCATAAAGTCTAGTATGTAGCCTTTCTGTTACTAAACTCTCTGTTGTGAATCAATATTCATCTCAATATGTCAGATAAAGAACTTGTGTTATACCGGGTGGTTTCGCTTTTGTCTTATTGTTCCCATTTTCGGACAGTTGTGTTTTGTTGGCGCAGGGTGTCAGTATATTGAAAGCCTGTTTCGTGCTGTGACACCTACGCGGCCTGGTATTACTCAACGCCCGCGAAAGGTTGTTTAAATTCAATGAAGCACCCCAGCTCGATTGGTAACTCTTACATATGTATATTTTATTATTGTGTTTTGGTTTTAATTTGAACTTCCGTTCTGTCTTTTCTGGGTGTACAAATAACTTGAAATATCTGGCAGAAGAATAGACTTGGTATTCAGACAATAGTTACCAATTGAACTGGAGGTATTTCATAAATGTCAAGAACCACCACTGCCCTTTGGATGAAGTGTTAAACCACGAGGCCGGATGTTAAATATAGAATAAACGTATAGTGTTTTCAAGTAAAACAAATTATTCTACGAGTAGGAGGCTCGTCGGTTTCATTCCTAATTCTACGAGTAGAATACATTTTTTACTTGAAAACACTATACGTTTATTTTGTTTATCCCATAAATATTTTATCGGACATTCTCGGCAAAATCCTGCTGTTACTCGCTACAAAACGCAGCGAGAAATTAGGAGTACATTGGTCCAGTTCGAAGTCAAGCAAAATTGACCTAAGTTAAAAAGGCGCACTGATACATTTCTGTCTAAAAATAATCCCCCTACAAACCTGAGCTAAACTTGTAAAAATACATTAGTAAATGAACAATGTGTAGTACTTTCTACTGGCATTGCGTAATACTTTCAAAATGGTTTAATTATACTACACGAATGCGGTAGAGGTCAGAGGTCAACAAGTCCGTCTCTACTATAGGAATAATTTCTTTCAGTGTTAAACCTATTGGGGGAATTTATCACCTTACTAGGTGAATAAAGCAAAAAAGGCTTTATCCCAGGCTTTTATTGTTCAAATAAATAGCCATTTATGGGATAAAATTGAGGTAATACCGACTGAGAGTTTTTTTGTTTTTTTTTATCTTATACTATGCAGAATCTTTACCGGATCAGTTTAACGGGTGCTGGAAAAACGTGTGTCGTACAAGCCAATGTGCTGCGTGGCTGGCGAGATGATCGTTGAAGTATACTACAGGTGTCACTCATATAAAGGATGAGAATAGCATTGTATCACACTCTCTGCCCACAATTCGTCCAAGAAGAAAAATATTGTCTTCGAAAATATGGAATACACACAACTGATCTTATAAAAAGTGGGTATTGTCTTCCGTAACTACCTAAATACAGCTTGTATATAAGGGGTGAAGGGTTATATGTTGCAACTGCAAAATACAACCGCGTGTTTGGTCACGACCTGCTTGCCTTATTATTGGTAGAAGATTACAGGCCTTTGAATCGAGTTGTACGTTTCCAATACGAAAAGAGAGAACAAAAAAAACACCTCTTAAAAGAATAATTATTAAATTATGGAACCGCATTGTATTTTTGCTGGTTTTTTTTTTGTTTTTTGTTTGTTTTTTTTTTTCTTTTATTTTTTTCTTTTTTTTTTATTTTGTATCTGAATGACTAGAAACATTCATGCCCGAACAACACGCCAATCGCTCAATTTTCTCTGAATGTTGAATATCTATGCGCACAATAGGTTTATCCGAGGATCAAAAACATTCAACGCAGCCGCACACAGTTTCAAGAGAAACGACAATCATTTTGTCAGTCTGAAATGTAAGGTATTGCTCAACATTTTCAACAAAACTATTTCATGTGACCCCGTTACTGAAACGAGCTCGCTGAGCTCGTTCCAATGAGTATCATTCCGCTGTGTATTACGTGGGAGGATGCGGCTATTTCACTAGGAAAATTGATAATCAAGTTACTGCATTTGCGAATGATCAGATAAATGTATCATCACCATTATGCTTATGCCCGAAACCTTGTATCCGAATCTCTCTCTTGTTTCTAAGGCAATATCTTAACTCTTCTTCGACTCATCAAGTTGTGGCCTTAGAAACAAAGGCTTGACTCTGAAACATTTTATACATAAACAATAATGATACTGATACCTTTCTATTTTCGTCAGTGTAGGTTACTAAAATACTGTTGTTTTTTTTTTAGATAACGATAACAACACAGCACAACCAGTCACCTTAGCTTCTGTATTGGCATCTGTAGAAACAACGGATGATGGTAATATTTATGTATACTAATAAACTGACCGTATGTTACAACGAAAATTAATCCTAGCTTTAATACACTTTGATAGCCAAAACAACCATTTTCTCAAGAGGACATGCTGAAAACCACACATAAGTGATTTTAAACACACCAATAAAACGTTAGCAATTTAATAGTAGAGAGTAGACATACTGCGAAATTGTTGTGGTTCTTGTTTGTTTTCAAACGCGGCGTCTGTTGGTTTCCAGCCTTTGTTTTACAGCAATGCGTATATAGGTATGATGACGTAATACTAATTTTGTTCAACATCAAAGTGATTTCGGAGGCCGCTAGCCAATTTACGAGTAAAAGAGCATATAATTTCCAGCAGCATGCTGGACGTACCTTAGAAATCAGAAAAGAGACAGGAATGTAGGGGAAAACGTCGTCAGCTGATTAATTGGATTGTTACAAACTGTGGTTTTGATCTTGTTCATTTTAGAGGGGAATATAAACAGAAATAATCTGGAGAAAATTGTGTGATTGTTTTTTTATTCCTAGTTTAGTACGCACTCTTAGCGCACTTGCATTCTATATCATAACTAAGATAACATAAAAATAGTGGGATGCAAGGGATGCGGATATATGAAATAATTTAAATCAGGGAAATTACAAATTATCACCACCTCTCTCCCCCTCAAGCCCCCCCCCCCCCCCCCCCCCCACACACACACACACCATAAATTGAATATCAGACTAGTGGCTGATAAAGTAAACTATTATACCTCGAGTGGATCTTGATTATATCACCTTGATGCTCCGAAGAGACGATGTGACAATTATTTTCTTTCGTTTTTTTTTTTTTGTTTCTAAATCATCAAGTGAATTTCTCCATCTTGTGAACCTGCACAGATCGAAAACATGTTAATGTGTCACGAAACATGGATCACCAATACAACTGTTTGACTTTCGGTCTAATAATGTTGTTAGGTGGAAACATCTAAAGGCACGCAACATGTAATACTTCGTGAGAATAGCCGTTCTCACCCTTTTACCGGCAAATTAGTTTAATCGGTACACGCACCAGTTACATTGTCTATTTTAGGTCAGCACTACTGACCCGCAATTACGGCACACTTCAAAGTTGAATGTCATTACAACTGGGAGGATAACGGGATTTCTGCTCTTGTATTAACTTTATATCAGATCTGTATCAGTAGTGTTTGATGAATGTTAGCTTATTTTTTCTAGCTTTGATTAGCATACAATGCTGTGTATCAAAACTAGTCGAAGCCTCACACTGCATGGAATTGTAATGTTAATGCATTGTTGCAGCCATCGGATTCGTTCCGGTTTCGAGTCATGGACAGTATACCCTGTCAATGCAATTGGAAAAATAGCCTAATCAGCATTCAGTAGTTAAACGACAAAGATATGTCGAACCAGCTCCCAACATAGAGCGATTCTGGTAGTGATTAATTGAGGAATGAATTTAGTTTGCACAGAATTAGTCTATATCTTGACCTGAACCCCAAGCTTCAAACAGCTAACCCACAACATGTACATGTATAAATTTCAGTTTTGTTTCTTTATTTACTCATATGTTTATTTTTTCTTTGATTTATGTTCCAGTGGTGATGACCATCAGTGCACTCTAAGGAAAGGGCTGCTCAAAAACCCAAACCTCTGGAATACCCGCTGACTGATGAATTTAGGTTTTCACATTCGCGTAGTATTAAATATGGAGATTGACATAACCCAGTACCGACAGTCAGTGGGTATTTTCTACAACTTCCATCTTAAAATCCGCCCACTTATATTCCATCTCTCATCATCTATAATTGTTATTATGATGTTGATTGTTATTCTCTGTGGTGATGTCCACCCAAACCCCCGTCCAGCTCATACGGGTTCTGTCAGAACCGATCAAAATCCAATTTCAGTTCTAAATTATAATATACGTAGCATCCGTCATAAACTGCATAAGGTAGTAGATGAGATCGGTGACTTTGATTTTGACATAATTTGCTTTACAGAAACTCACTTGGATAATGACTTCAATATTGGTAATATATTGATCCAAAACTATTCGTTCCCCATTATACATAACAGAAACCAGTACTGCGGGGGTATTGCGGTGTATTTTGCAGATCACATCACCTTCAAGCATATTGATGATATTCTCTGGTTTGAAGTGGGCAACAAACAGAAATTCATCATTTGTGTCAGATACAGATCGGAGAGGGAATCGAGTGAAAATTACTGGCCTAACTTGCAGGAAAAAATAGAATTAGCCTTGGAAATAAATCCATCAGTTTTAACTGGTGATATAAACTCTGACCTACTCGTGGAACGGAGTACGCTACAGTCTCTTATAACACTATTCAATTTGAAGAATGTTATATCTGAGCCCACTCGAATAGGAAAGACATCTCGAACCCTACTTGACCTTATAATTGTTAGTGACACAGTTACGATAGTTCACTCGGGCACGCTGGAATAAGATTTATCCGACCATCTCGCAGTGTACACTCATGTAGTCTGTGCACACTCTTTTCAGTCAACTGTCACCCGGAAGGTCTGGAATTACAAAAAGGCGATTTTATAAAATTGAATAACCTTATAAACGAGACAGAATGGGAGAAACTAATTTGCAGTGAGGAGAACATTAATGATGCTCGGTCAAACTGTGTTTCTACTTTTTTTGAACTTTCAGAAAAATGTATTCCACATACAAAAGTTACAATTAGGAAGTCTGATAAGCCATGGTTTGATAGCGCTATTAGAAGTACTATTCGTCTTCATGATCGACTACGTAAATTAGCTCTGAAAGGCAATAACCCAAACGCATGGGCGAAATATAAAACTACCCGACACAAAGTTAACAATATGAAAAATTTTGCCAAGGAACAATACTTAGAAAAACTAGATACCTCAGTATCAGAAAACAACGACCAACAGCAATTTTGGCATATTGTTAAGATGTTTCACAAAAACTTTGCTTCCGAGCCAGGAATACCGACGCTGAAAACTGATTCAGGTAGCACACTTTTTGAAACCGACTATGAAAAAGCTAATATTTTAAACGGAGCATTTATTCAAAATAGTATGAGTATGTTGAACTCGAATAGCAAACAACTCCCCCCCCCCCCTCCCCTTTAAACGCAAATGTTGCAATCATTTAGCAAAATTTCTTTTACTCAAGAAGACATTATTCAGATTATCAATTCTCTTAAAACTAACAGAAGCAGCGATCATGATGGTATTGGACATAGTATGTTGAAGGAAACTAAATTTAGTGTAAGCAGACTTTTATTTCTGCTTTATTCTAAATCACTGGAGGTGTCGGAATTTCCTTTGGAGTGGAAGTGTGCTGATAAGATCCCTCTTTATAAAAAAGGTGATCGTCAAGACCCCCAAAATTATCGACCTATCTCTTTGTTGTGTTATGTTGGTAAAATAATGGAGCGGGTTGTTTTGAAGGAAGTCTATAAATATTTTAAAGACAACAATTTATTTTATGTATTACAGTCAGGCTTCCTTCCAAACAACACCAGCGTTTACCAATTATTAGCGATCTTTCATAACCTTTGTGACGCAGTGGATAAAAATTATATATATGTGATGTATTTTGTGATATTTCATAAGGCGTTTGATAGAGTATGGCACGGAGGAATCATATATAAATTAAAACAGTACGGTATCTCGGGTCCTTTGCTCAGCGGGTTTCACAACCATCTAAAAGACAGAAAACAGAGGGTAAAAAAATGGTTACAATTCCAACTATAAGAAAGTCAAGGCTGGAGTTCCACAGGGGTCGGTCCTAGGCCCGTTCCTGTTTCTTATATATATCAATGACATCGTCAACAAAATTGACTCAGTTACTCGCATGTTTGCCGATGACACGTGTCTGACAGAATCGTCCAACGACCCATGCAACGTCAATGCAAAAATGAACGAGGAACTCAAAAAAGTAAACGAATGGGCTAACACCTAGCTTGTTTCGTTTAATGCAAAAAAGAAGAAAGCAATCCTATCCACACTTAAGAAAAATATCTCGTCATTAAATATTTTGTTTAATGGCGAAACAATTGATTTTTGTAATTCTCACAAACATTTGGGTTCCACCTTGCATTCAAACGTGTCTTGGTCAGATCACATTGATAATTTTTGTAAAAAGGCTTGCTCGAGATTGTCTCAACTAAGAAAATTGAAGTATACTTTTAACAGAAAAATTCTTGAAAACATATATCATGCATTCATATTACAGATTTTGGAATATGGTAGTCCTGTGTGGAGCGGTGCTCCTCAGTATCAATTAAATCGTATTGAAGATATCCACTACGACGCATCCCGAATGGTGAGCGGGTTGACAAGATCTGTGGCACGGGATCGAATTTTGTTGGAAGTTGGTTGGAGTAGTCTGGAAAACAGGCGTTATGTTCACAAAATGTGTAATTTTTACAGAATTCTCACTGGGAATGCTCCGAAATTCCCCCACGAACTTCTACCATCTCGTGTCGCCGACATATCCCAAATAATTTACGAAACGCATCTAATTTTGGCCCTTATTTCTGTCGAACGGAACTCTTCAAACATTCATTTTTCCATTCGTGTGCTGAAGTGTGGAACATCCTACCGGACGTTGTTCGAAACAGTCGGTAGCTTGGGGAATTCAAAAAGTCCATCTCGTCACCATTGTGTAAGCCTCCAACATATTTCTCAGCCGGTATAAGGAAACATAAAATCATTCACGCAAAATTACGAACTGGATGTAGTGACGTTAATGGTGACAAGTTCCGCAACTACATCTCAGATTCTCCATTTTGCTTATGTAACGATGGCATTGAGGATGCAGAACATTATTTCTTCCTGTGTTCTTTAAATTCTGATATTCGCTATATCCTCACAGATGATTTGTTGCTCACAATAGTCAGAAGCAGTTGATTTATGAGGCCGGTATACAGGGCCTCAATTCAATACACTCGCAGACTGCAGTTTGTATTAGGACTCAAAATGTGCCCCTGTGAGGCTGTGTCCTGGAATTTTTAAAGTTACTACCAAAATTGTGCAGAGTTTTCTTTGGCTCTGTACTCTCCTGAAAGACAGATATAGCCATGCTCAAACTTTTGATTTTTATTTGGTATGTTGAACGAATATCTCACACATATTGTGGCACATCGGCTGAGTTAGTTAGTCAATTCATTACTCATACTTTGAATGCATAATGAATGTTTGTTAGTCATCGAGATTAAGGCTAGTGTGCTCACTGCTCAGCATGACCTCATATTTGAGATGATAAGTTAACAAATTATTGGTTGAATACTGATTTTTTTAGCATTCTCCATGCATGTACATTCATGTAATTAATGCCCAACACAATGCCTAATAAAGGCAGATGAGGCCTATTTATAAACTACAGTACAACAAGAAATTGTCATTTAGTACTGTCTTAAAACCTCAGTTTATGTAAATAGATATGAAAGTGTAGTCATTTAAGCTGCTTGAAAATATTCTCAGAATGCCCTAAAACCTACCGGAAGACTCACTCGGTGTCAACATTTTCAACAACCCCCCCCCCCCCCCCCACCCTCTGGAAAAGGTGGGTGTACGAGAGGCGTATGGGCGTTCATCTCTTTAAGAATCCATCCCTATTTGGTTGGGACTTACATAGATCTACACCCCTCCTCCCACCCCCATCGAAAACCTCATAGCTACGTCCCTGACTGTGAAAGGTTTCGAGAATTTCTGCAGACGCTTGAAGTAGCACACGTGGATTGAGTTACCAATGTTCATCGTACTGAAGGAAGAAAAACAGACGATTAAATTTCGACATTTGTGCAAAAATGTATTCATCTATCCGTGCTATGACGTACCAAGCTGTATAAAGTTGGAACTGAATCAACGAATGTGATGTATTGTTGATTGCATTTTTATGATTACAAACAACCGATTGATTTCGTTTAATCTGCATAATGCCTCCGGTTATTTCTCGTTTGTTTATATTTGTAGATAGTTTTAGTATGGCGGATAAAGTGAGTATTGGCGTTGATGCTGGTGTTGTGCTTTTACTTGTCGGCTTGGGGATTGCAGTGGTGGTATGGCGCAAGCGCAAGGCCTTCAGGTATGACTCGATATTTGTAGCATACAATCCCATTTTTGGCGAGAAATCTAAATCTTCAACATATGAAAATGCACAATTTTTGTCAGTCCTTTAAGCGGCTCATCGACGGATGTCGTCGATTTGGTTGTGATCTTTCGTGTGTGGAACACTAGAAATCATCACAAAAATGCAAAACACGTGTAATTCCCCGTCTGTGTTTTGCAGTGTTTTTACGGCTCGCGAAATTGATTCGGTAGCGATTTTTTCCCTTCATTCTGACAAAATAAAATAATCTCTACTTGAAATTAGAAATATTCCGCTGTAAACCGCATTTATGTTTTTGTTAAGACTGCATTACCTCATAGAAGTTTTTTTTAAACCACAATAAATTATTCACAGTAAGTTAATTTCGACATGAAATAATTGAAGAGAGAAAAATATTTCAATGCAGAAAACAATTTGAATTTAGTATCCAGTATTACAATGCAACGATTCTTCTCAGAAAAATATTTGAATGAACTCTCTTAACGTTGTACATTGGAGTGTTGGGATAGGGATTTTATGTTTATTATTGACGCTATCTATGTAAATACGAAACTGTGTGTGAATAGGGGATTCTCCTTTTAAAAGAGGTTTTCCTTATTTTGGAAAATAGACAAAAATGGAATCCTTTTTCAATTAGTTTTTTCCGCTGTAGGTTTTCCCCAAAACGATAGTAATCTGCCCACCTTAGTTTGGACCTGTAGTTGAAACCAAGTTCCGTTTCAAATTCACCATTCCTAGAGAAAACTTAGGGGAGTACACACACGCGCTGTGATTTGAATAAATACACATCTTTGTCGGGAACCTTTGGAAGCAAAGAGTGCTGGTCTACTGATGTAGACATTTATCTACTTCACCCAACAGATTGCGGGGCGTGGGGGGCGCACACCGGAACTTACTCCACAGGCCTGTTGACGAGCGAGATGTGATATTTTTTTCTCCGTAAACGTAGTCTCTCATTTGAATTAGATTAACTTGGACAGTTAAACAGTTTAGTTTACTCTTTGCGCCTTGCCTGACACCATCTTCCTAGCCTGCAAGTGGCTTAGCTTACGGGAATGTTTGAATAGGCCTTATGGAGACGCCTTGTTTTTCATTTTATTTGTTTCCTTCTTTCTGATTCTTGGAAGGGGAGGGTACACAAAAACTCATAGCCCCC
Source organism: Pictodentalium vernedei (assembly GCA_031216915.1). Lineage (NCBI taxonomy): Eukaryota > Metazoa > Mollusca > Scaphopoda > Dentaliida > Dentaliidae > Pictodentalium > Pictodentalium vernedei. The sequence goes on from CM062292.1 coordinate 463,067,763, forward strand.
TCTGAAGAATACCCAGATTTTCTCTTTGTTTGCGGGGTGGGGGGGGGGGGGTCGCACTTGCGTCGATAAGTGAAAGCCTACTCTTCGATTGCTAATGTGAATCAAATGCGTTTCACATTAGCTGTCAATGAGTCTATTTGACCCTTTGCCTGACATCATCAAACCTACACGGGCCTTATGGGAATGTTGAAATAGGCATTACGTGGCGGCATCATTTCTTCGTTTTATTTAGTTCTTTATTATTTTTTTTCTTTTCCTTTGAGGGAGGGGGTATACAAAAATTGTGTTATATCGGGGGCATAGCTAGGATTTCCTATTGATGGGGGGGGGGGGGGTTGCCGGTCGATATGTCCGATGGCTATATATCCGATGGGTGTGGCCCTCCCATTGGTGTGGGTTTGGGGTTCCTTATTTGTTTCACATATATTTAAATATGAAATAATTTTTTTTTTAAATATTTTGTGAGCGCATTTTGTCCTAAGAGCATTTTGTCTGGCATGCATTTTCACTGGTGGCTTTATGTCCGAAGGCATTTTATCCCAAAATATTTTTTATAACACGGGAAGGAGAAGAGCGGGTAAAAACTTTACGAATGCCTTAATGAGTTATTATTGACGAATATGGAAGTACATGTGGAATCACCCCTCGGCCACCTAATGCCTTCTGGAAAGTCGGTTTAAATCGAGAATAGACGCTCGAACAGTGTAGATCAATGTCTACCTCGACATTCTGTATAAAATATCTTGCTCCAAATTGAAAATAATCTTCAACTCAACCTGTAACCATTTCGCCGATTTTGGTGAGTTAATTGTTTGTTAACCCTTTACCTAACGTAACGGTCAAAACCGGCCAGCGCTATTCTCAAAAATCGCCAGTTAATTTTCATTATTTTTTTCATTTTTTGTCTCAAAAACATAGGTTATGACCCCTCGTTGGAACGAGCTCATCGAGCTCGTTCCAACGAGGGGTCATAACCTATGTTTTTGAGACAAAAAATGAAAAAAATTAGTTATTCAAGAATTATTTTTGCAAGTGTCGTCTGCTTTTCAGGTTAGGTAAAGGGTTAAACAAGCTATCTGACACTCCAATCGTCTCTTAAGGTTACTGTTTTGAAGATATAGGTGTATGTAAATAATATGTATTTCTGAATTTTGTATACAGATTTTTGTGAGCAGGAAATTTAATTATTCTTCATTTTCTTTTCAACCCTCAACCTACGGCTTCCCTGAATGTTAGTATCTATCCCTCAGAAGCTGAACGAAAATGGTCAGTTCAATTAAAAGTGTACGGGTATCGATTAACACTTGCAATCTGTAGTACATTGCTGCCGAAAGCAAGCGCTAACTGATATGCGCATTATTCTGCAACGGTATTTACTTTGCAGCTGGGGACAGGAACAGGATCACAGAGATCTGGCCTAGCATGCTAGAAGGATTAATCAAATCTTTTAGCCTTGCGCATGATTCACCAATCAACAATTGGGACACCCTATCACACTTCCATCTTGCAAGCGATTCTTATAAATAGGATTAAGGACAAACGAGTAAAAATATCTATATACACCTAGATTATTATTATTATTTTATTATTATTATTATACTTTCACGTAAACATCATTTGTTGCAAGTCGGTTTAATCTTATAAGATATGGGCTTGATCCCACTTGTCTTGTTTGTACCTCCACAACACTGAAGGCAGCCCTTCTTGTCTTCTTTCGTAATTTTCGTGACAGAAGGGCTTCCACTTGTTCTTTTCTTCACTTTATTCTCGGGTAGTTTAATGAAGCTTGTTAGAGGTACACTAATCCGGATGAATTTTGTGCAACTAAATACAGCCTCAAATTCCGATGATCAACGTCTGCTTACATCATTTCGGTTCGGAGAGGAGAGGAGCGTAGCACACCTTCCCTTGACGACTTATTGGAATATTGCATTCTCATACCTCCTTGCATCTCTTGGTTTCTTCCTTCTCCTTCCAACATTCTAAGAAATTACATTAGTCATATGTTATCTTAGTGTGGGATCCACTTAAGGGGGACGTCCAACCTAACTTTGGTCAAATTTCATGCAGTTTTCTTTCAAGCCCCAAAAAGGCCCAAAATGAATAACCCCAATAAATTTTATACCAAAATGATTGGAATGAAACATAGAACATGTAAAAACTGAAATGTGCCATGGAACCGCTGCCATCTGTAAATAGAAGCACCTAAAAGTCTGCTATGGCATAAGTAACAGAACACAATTTTTACAATAAAATACCTCAAAATAAAATAACAGCTGTATTCTATAAACATTGAAGTACATACTCGAAGAAATCTTTCCCTAGTTCATGAAAGTAATAACGATTGAGACCAAATTTTATAAGTGGAGTGCTCACTGATTGAAGGCAGACATTTTCTTTTCTTTATGTTTTGATTTGGGGAGTTCAACAAAGGTCAACTTGAAGGAGTCCACCAGAAGAAGTATGGAAGGACAAAAGGGTGTCTCCCAATATAAAGATGTATGTGTCACTGTAGTGGTTTGGAAAGAAACTATGATATTCTCCTGTGTAGAATGCACTGCAAAGTCATACGTTGTAGTTGAATAAATATATTTACAAACCACTTGCACTGTAGCCCCTTTTATCCCATACATCAATTTGATAGTGATTAAATTGTTAAATTTGTCTGGTTTATCAATAAGTATAATGGCTCCGTTTACTCTTGGACACCAATACACTCATGATATCTGTTGGAGAAGAAATAAGGGTAACTGTAATCTGTCACTGCAATAAACCATCTAATGTACTTAAAAGTACATTGTTATTCACAACACATCAAATCAACCTTACAGAACCATTATTGCATGTACTTTCCCCAAGGAGGCTTATTGGCATATTGAGATCAGAAGGGCACATCCAGAGGGTCTCACATATTTTTTTCACGAACGCTGTACACAAAGCAATCCCCAAAAGGTGACAAGTGAGCTCCATTTGACACAAAAAAATTTCCCGGGGGGGGGGGGGGACTCTCTTCCTTGTATGACCCTACCTCCGGCACTCAAGGCATATGCCTTTTTTCTCAAAGTTTAACTCTTTTTTTCTTTTTGAAGATCCTGGCCACACATGTTCCAAACACTATCAGACAGGTAACCCTCCAAATAAGTGTATCTGCAAAAATCATGTTACATTGCAAAACATTCTTTTTAGACTTTTAGTTCTGGACCTTTCATTTGTCTTACTTCCAACTATAACACTTAATTTATCGATTAATGGGTGAATAGAAAAGTCCTGCCATAATCAACATTTTGAGTTCCATAAGCCTTCAAAACAGCTCCGATAAAGTGTCAAACATCAGATTGGTGGCTTTATACAGAATATTCATTAGGTTGTTGCTTGACAAGTAATAGGAACAAAATCTTCACCAGAAATATTTTGTAGCAATACATTTGAGGGTATTAGCAGGCACTTTGCAACAAATTGTAACAAATCAACTAGTTATAAACAAAATTTTCAAATTCAAAAGATTGAAAAAATACCACAACTCTGAAAAATGTGGGAAGAAACACATGCTACAGCAGCTACAGAAGCATTCAAATATCCTTCAAATTGGAGAAGCAGTGGTTGAGATACAAGGGAGAATGCTGGTACATGTAATGATGAATGGGTAAGACTAAGAGGACAGAGGTCACCACTGCACGGCCCTAGATGCACCTTTGATTTTCTAACTTCCAGGTCTGGGGCACAATAATCGCAACACACCCACCTTATCAATTCATAAAGTAAAATAAAAGGAATTATCAGTTTTAATTAATTTATAGATGATGGGAAATATTTGGCTTCTTTCGCCTTCTCGTACTATTAATTACCACAAACAATATCAGTTTGATGCCGACAAACGAAACTGAACGCATGTGGTCTGGTTAAAAAGTAACTCGGAATGAATAATGAAGAAGAAATTGCGAATATTTCGTGTATTTCATTTGTTTAAAAGCCAATTGCAGCTAATTTTGACCGTGGATTCGATAATTCGTTTCGGTTTTGACCACACGGTCACGCTGACAGCGGTTATGTTTATTGTGATATGCAAATTGGGAGATAGTTTCCGGTGAAGGAGACTTGTCACATTTTTCAGTATAAAACGATGACAAAAGACACTGATCGACGCTTGTGTTAGTATGGTTGGTTGCAAGAAAAAACTAAATTCTCAGCATCGTCCAAGCGCACCTTCTTTAAAAGCGCGAATGCATCATTTTCAACCCATCTTCAATCGGGCCTTTGCAAACATCAAACACAGCCGCGACAAACTCCATAGTTACTATGAAGTAAATAACTTCACAACATCGGGGGAAATCAACACGCTCAATAGAGTTCCAGGTCACTTGGAATATACTTTGTGAAAAAGTGATTTCTGAAGCATTCTGCTTACTTTGTTATGAATATTGCCTTATTTTATGTGTATTGTCCCGATTTTATACACTCGGTTATTTTTTTACAAGTGGTCCATGTTGTCTTTCTAGAGCGCAATAATTCAGATGTTTCAGACGGCCTGTAAACACGAGAAGGAATTTCGAACCATATTTTGCAGTTATGACATTAACAGCTCAAGTATTTGCTGTCACCTGTTTGCAAATCCGCCCATACATTGTCTCGAACAAATAAATGGCGTGATCACGTCCTTGCATTCTTACGATTGCCCAAATTGAGTATTTCTGCAAGAATCACATCGTAATCACATAACCGGAATAAACATCATTAAAACATGGCCAAATCCGGAACATCCAAAATTTGTGTTGGTGTTATTACATTCAAACATCAAAACCCACCAGAGTGTGTGTCAGAAAAATGCTTTCTCCGAGTCTGTAGGATGTTATCATTATATTGAGGACAAAGCTTTCGAATTACCGATTATTTTGTGGTTTTACCGGTTCGTTACTTATGCCATTGGCAAATTAATCTTCTTCAAAATCATAAAATTCACTTTTTTTCCTGAAAAAACTGATATGTACCTTTTTCTATGCACTTTACTCATTATTTTGATATATAATTTGCCTTTCCTTACTTCTCTTATCTGTTTCTGAGGCATTGGGAAAAATGTCAAAAAATTGACCAAAGTTAGGTTGGACGACCCCTTAAAATATCTATGGTGTTTGACCTTAAATGCAAGCAGTTTGTCCAATCATAACTTTGTTTACCACTCAGCTATGGCACTTCTTTTTCTTATCTTTGCCTGTCCACTCTCTTCTCTGTTACTCTATTCACGTTACTACGGAACTATTTTCCCACAAAAAAACAACTTGACTTAAATTCTTACCAATACAAAACTCTGCGGCTAATGGATGCTACTAAAACTCGGGCATTGGCTTTGTATTACCATTGTATTACCATCCATCGATTACATGGTGGATTGCCTTCACTCTTACCGCGCCCGAATTGGTACATTCAATATTATAGTTTATGCTTGTGGCGTAAAACGAAGATTACAAGAGCACCTGTCTTTGTGTGTCCTTACATACGTGTGTATGCGGTATAGTGGACTTGACTGTTTGGAAATATTTGCTGTCATGACAGCCCTGTTTTATCACCTGACTAATCACTCTATCTCACACTGGGAATATCAGAGAGAACTTAACACGTCCACAGTAGTCCAAATATCCAAGCATGAACACGAAAGTGTTGGAATCCGATTGACATCAATCATCCAAACTGCAATATAAACCGCTTCCCTTATTTGATACCTCATATCATTCTTGACCCTGGTCGGGATGATGCATCTGCTAATTTCAGGCCACATAGAATTAAATCCGGGACCAGGCCACATGAGCAAATACACTAAAACTTTTCCACCTGAATATCCAAAGCTTGAAGCCAAAACTAGATATTATTCGATATGAATTGTTATCCCATGATATTTGGCCTTCACAGAGACTTGGCTGCAAAGTACAGATTCGACATCTGACATCATGCTTCCTGGATTCCAAGAACCTCTGCGGTCCGATCGCTTGTCGAGGGGAGATTGAGTCGCCATTTATGTAAAGTAAGTCTTGTCTTTTCAGCGGAGAAGCGATCTTGAGGTGACTGGCATCGAGTGTCTGTGGGCTGAAGTATTCACTAAACATCATAAATCGTTATTGCTGGGAGTATTTTACCGCCCGCCCAATTCTTCCCAGGATGCTTGGGGTCATATTACAACTTCTATCTATAAAGCGAAAGATACATTAATTTCAGACATAATTACCACTGGTGACTTCAACGAAAATCAGTTGGTTTCCCCTGGGGGTCACTTCCACGAAATAAGTAATTATTGTAATGTTAGACAGCAGCTTGTGACTACAACAACATCCTTTACCGAATCAACTTTTACACTCATCGATCTCTTTGCAGTCAATAATACTGTTCAGGTTTTAGGATGCGAGGTTCTCGAACCGCTTTTATCTGACACGACCCGCTATCACTGCCCAATTTCTATTGAGGTCAACTTTGCGAAGAGCTCGTCCCAGAGATTTGGGAGGCGCATATGGCTGTACGCAGAAGGGAACTACGAGGACATGAACACTGCATTCAATAATTTCCAATGGGATGGCCTGTTTGATAATTTTAATGCTCCTACACATCCACCTATTTTACGTTTAGACACCTTAGTTTCTAATTTCACCGATCAATTACTCGACACGGTATTTATTTATTTATTTATTTATTTATTTATTTATTTATTTATTTATTTATTTATTTATTTATTTATTTATTTATTTGTCTTTAGGGTCACATATTTCTGCACAATGGCTAATCATGACCGCGACAGTTTTACGGGTGGAGGAAGCCTGAGTACCCGGAGAGAACCACCGAGCAACGGCGAGCAACTGTCAGCTTCCCAACATACTAACTCCACACAAGCAGGGTTAGCATTGGTTGAAGGCAAGTGCATCATCGACGTGCAATACTCCTTCGTACACAACGCCACCGTGCCCCCACGTGGGCTATGGGGGGGATGAAGTGTCTTGCCCAAGGACACAACGCGGTTGCCGCAGATGGGACGGCATCTAAGTGTATTCCTAACAAAATTATAACGTCCAGGAGCAACCAGACCAAATTGATGCACAATTAAATACATCTACTAATAAAACAGAGGAAACGACTGTATCGGGCAGCAAAGCGTACGGGTCTAACTTTGTGACAGGGCGAGATATAAGAGTAAACGAATTGAGTTGACACCTTCTTCCGAGTGGTGGAAACCCTTGAAAGCACTCATCTGTAACAATTCATCGGGAATCCCCACAATCACCCATTCTAATTAATTATACTCAACCAATCTCTAAAAGGCTGAAGTGCTTAACGAATAATTCTGTTCTATTTCGTCAATGATTGATTCTAATGCGACCTTGCTATACTACCCCTTCTATGCTCAACAATCACTTGACAGTATTATATTACAAACTAATGAGGTTTGTGAAGCAACCGCGCGTATTAAAGTATCGAAAGCGTCTGGTCCTGACCTTGTAAGCCCTCGTCTGCTAAAAAAATGTACTCGCTCCTTGTGCGAACCACTTACAATCCTTTTTAATATCTTACTGAATAACTGCTATTCCCCAGCACTATGGCAGAAAGCCAATGTGACACCAGTTTTGAAAAAGAATCCCTCAAACGTAGTTACCAATTATCGACCAATATCATTGATTAGCTTTGTTGGTAAACGTCTGGAAAAATGTGTATTTAAACGGTTATGGCGCTTCATATGCGACATTGATATTCTTGGCCAGTTCCAGTCTGGCTTTTCCCCAGGTGACTCAACGGTTCTGCAACTAACAGACGTCTATGGTGAGTTCTGTCGAGCACTTGACAACGTAAGTAAGGCATTTGACAAGGTTTGGCATGTTGGTCTTATTCACAAGCTTGAGAGAATAGGAATATCTGGGGACTTTGTTTCTTCCAGTCGGTACCAGAGGGTTTTAATAGCTTGTGAAGCATCCCCGTGGAGAGCAATAACCGGCGATCCACACGGATCGATTCTAGGTCCACTGTTATTTTTAATATATATCAACGACGCCACTGAAAACCCACGGAACAGTATACGGCTATTCGTAGACGATGCATCTCTTTATCTCATAGTTGAGAATCCTGACCAAGCTGCAGCTATAATCAACAATTAATACTTTGCCGTTTTCTTTTGATTATTCCATGCTTTGGTTTGGGTCTGAACGACTGAGCTGTACCGAAAATGGTCTAGTGTTCAGAGTAGTGCAGGGTTATATCATGTAGAGAGGACGTTTTAGCTGAACTTTAGTGCATTCGTTATGTTTCAAAGCTTAACCAAAACACCCCTAACAACAAAATTTGGAAAATGATTAAAAAAATTAAAGGCAAAGAAACCAAATCAACTGTACAACATCTGAAAGACACCAACACACTAATCACATAAAAAACCGAAATTTCAAGCAAAATGGCCTCCACTTTTTCTGAACATCCGTCGTCTGAAAATTGTAATCTAAAAATTTTTAAAATTAAAAAAACGACAAGAAAAACAAAAGCTCACATTTAACTCTAATAATTTCGAGGATTACAACGAACCTTTCTCTTTCTCTATGGAAGAGTTAAACAACTCCTTACATAGACCAAAGGATACTGCCACTGGACCCAATGAAATACATTATCAAATTTTAAAACATCTGCCGCAATGATCTCGTGAACTTTTACTATCTATTTAATGACATTTGGGTGACGGGCCAGTTTCCACCGTCTTGGCGCAAAGCAATAGTAATTCCCATTCCAAAGCATGATAAAGATCACAGCAACCCTAGTAATCACAGGCCTATTGCCTTAACAAGTTGTCTGTGCAAACCCATGGAAAGGATGGTCAATCGAACAATCTACATGCGAATGTTCAGTGTGGTTTCAGAAACCAGAAAAGTACTGTGGATTATTTGGTAATACTTGAAACGTTTATAAGAAATGCCTTTGCCAGAAAAGAACATGTGGTCGCAATTTTCTTTGACCTGGAAAAGGCATATGATACAACGTGGATGTATGGGATTTTAAAAGATCTTTTTAACATGGGTTGAGAGGGTGTATACCCCTTTTTATTGATTTTTTTTTAAAGGACTGCCAATTGCAGGTCCGTGTTGGATCAACATTATCCGATCTTCACGAACAGGAATTGGGGGTTCTTCAGGGTAGTATCTTATCTTTTACCCTTTTTTCGGTGACAATTAATAGCATCATCGAAGCAATTGAGAATATGGTAGATTCTTCGTTGTATGTAGATGCTTTTTTAATCTGTAGCAAGAAAACGAATGCTATAGAGCGCAAACTTCAGCTGTGCTTAAACAGCATTAAAACAATGGGCTACAGAAAACGGTTTTAAATTTTCAAAGATGAAAACAAACTGTGTTCATTTTTGTAAGCTTCGGAATCATCACCCCCATCCGGAGACAAAAATTGATGGGAGTCCTATTAAAGTTGTTAAGGAAGTGAAATTCTTAGGTTTGTTGTTTGGCAACAAGCTGAATTTCACTTCCCTCATAAAACAAAAAGTTAAATGTAAGAGAGCACTGAACCTACTGAAGGTTGTTGGTAGCACTGATTGGGGTGCTAACCAAAAAACTTTACTTCATCTGTATAGATCACTTGTCAGATCTAAATTAGATTACGGTTGTATAGTTTACGGTTCTGCAAGGAAGTCATATCTCAAACCACTTGATGCAATTCACAATAGTGGTATTAAAATTAGTCTATGGGCTTTTCGAACATCCCTAATAGATTCGATGCTTGTTGAAGCAGAGGAGCCTTCTCTTGAGAAGCGCAAAATTAAATTGTCTCTCCAGTATGTAACTAAACCTTTGGCCAATCCTTCAAATCCTGCTTATAACTGTGTGTCAGACCCTCAAAATATTGAATTTTTCAGCCGACACCAGAAACATATTCCTCCATTGGGAAGTTTGCAGTTTAAACAAAAATATGCCGAAATAAGGTCCAAGTATAGAACCTATACAAGGGTCTATACAGATGGATCTAAAGATGAAGACAAAGTATCATCAGCTGCTGTTACTGGTGATCACATCACCTCAATCAGAATACCGAATTAGAGTTCTATTTTCACAGCTGAAGTTAAAGCTATACAATTCGCGCTTGAACACATCGAGAATGTACACCAAAAGAAGTCGATTATTTTTTCCGACTCTCTTTCCTCTTTACTTGCCTTTCTCAACCCCAAGTTGAAGAACCCTCTTGTTTTAGAACTTGGTGAGAAGATAACAACTCTCATGTCTGACCAATATGATATCGTGTTTTACTGGTTACCCGGTCATGTAGGTATCACTGGTAACACCAAAGCAGAGAGTGCAGCAAAACAGGTTTTAACCAAGCCTCTCACTGATTTTAAGATTCCGCTCAGTGACTTCAAGCCTCATATCAGTAGTTACATCAAATCTATGTGGCAGGTGGATTGGGATAGAGCGACAAATAACAAGCTCCATCGCTTCCGACCAACTATTACAGATCACTACCCGTCTAGTAACCTTTGCAGAAAGGATCTTGCAGTTTTGACGCGATGTCATATTGGTTATACACGATTTACACATTCCTTTTTATTAGAGGGCAATATGCGACCAGAATGTGTTTCCTGCCAGCAGGTGTTATCAGTGGAGCACATTCTTTTACATTGTACTGATTTTAATCTTGTTAGACGACAGTATTTTAATGTTGTGTCTCTTCGAGACCTATTTTATAATACAAATCCACATAAAATTTTGTCCTTCCTGAAGGAAATCAACCTTTTGAATAAATTTTAAATTGTTTGTTTTTATTATTTCACATTCTCATTCAATCAAGGTTGCATTGTGCAGCATTTTCTGAATACTTGATCTCATTTTCACATTACTGTGTTCATTGATTAATTTCATTCCTCATACTTCATATTTCGTTGATTGGTGTTTAATTACCTCATGGCAAATGGTGATCTATTTTAGAATTCATACCTATCATCTCCACGATATAGTCTTAGCTGCTGATGTGGCGTAAAGCACCAATAAATAAATCAACAAATAATAATAGTGCATGCGTAGCCATAAGTGCGAGGGTATTTTAGGTCATGATAAAATGCACCGGTGGGACCTAACTTACTTTATTCGGGTCTTTTATTCAGTAATTGTGGGACCTGTTAACATATGCGTCAGATACTAAACTGTTAAACATACTAAGCGTAAATGCATCCATTATACGGTCACTATTCGTATCCTTGACAACTGTTTTCCAAGCCACAATACATTCCCGTGGGCTGTCCCATGTCTTCGCGTGGGCTGTCTCTGCAATAATGCCGGTTTGCCGGGGTTATTATTGGATACCTGCGAGCTTCATTCGCAGAAGGAACGATCCACTTGCGGATTTGGGTAGGTCTACGCTGATGCTCCTATCAGTGGAGACATACAGGTTATGCTCTTGGGTCTGTTACTGGGAAGAATCACTGCTTTCGTGTTGGTTACATCTTCAGCTTTACTCTTTCTTATTTCATTCTATATCTATCGTTTCTTACTCCCTGTCTGCCATTGATAATTAGTTTAAACAATATTTGCAAATACCCATATATACTGCTCAAAGTTTGCTAAGCACCAAAGATTTGACACATCATTGTGAAATTTGCTTGTGACATATTTGCGATATTTTGGGAGGATATGATTGAGGAATGTATTGAGATGGTCCCCAGTGTTTACATTAACTCTTTCGACAGGCAGGCTTTTCGTGACAGTCATGGCAAGCATGTACCCCTTGATTTCCATGATGTTTTCGTGTACCGTCTACATGTACATGGCATGTGTAGGGTATTCAATCTTCATTTCAACACAAACCCTTGTGATTTAATGATTAAATTTGGCAAATGCAAATGTAAGAAGACATTTGTCTGAAGCAGAAATGTGGCCGGCTGTAAGGATGGTGGAGCAAGGGGCTATCCATCGTCATGTTGGTAAAGCCCTTGGTGTGCACCATACGGTGATTACTAGAGCCTGGGCAATATTTCAGCAGTATGACACACCAGTAAGACGGCGTGGTGGTGGCAGAGACAGGGCAACATCTGCAGCTGAAGACCGGTTTTTGATCATTCAGGCCCGTAGGAACCGCCGGGCACGATATGAATGGGCCATGGACCACGTTGGATGGACCCGAGAGGATTGGCGACCTGTCCTTTTTACAGATGAATCAAGGACTAGACCACACAGATAGGCGTTCTACGGTATGGAGAAGACCAGGAGGGCGATTCCATGCAGCCAACACTGCTGAGCATGACCGCTATGATGGAGGGTCAATAATGGTCTGTGGCGGCATCAGCTGGGATGGAACTCTGTGTCCTTGTCCTTGGCCGTGGTACATTGACTGCACAGTGGTATATTGAGGAGATTCTGGATGCCCACGTCAGATTGTATGCAGGTGCAGTGGGTGATAGATTCATTCTGATGGACAATAATGCCCATCCTCATGTTGCCCATGCTGTTTGGGAGTAGCGGCAGAGGGATTGGATTGATCGTATGGACTCTCCAGCAAGATCACCTGACCTCAATCCAATCGAACATATCTGGAATGAGTTGCAGCTTGCAATTTCAGTCCGTCCAATCCAACCAAGAAGTGTCCAGGAGCTTGGTGCCATGCTGGTCTGAGAATGGAACAACATCCAACAAAGTACCATATGGGAGCATGAGAAGGCGTTGACAAGCTGTAATTAACAATAATGTGTCTCATACTCGATATTGAACCCATATCAGTTCGCTCCATCAACTTTTTGGCAAATTTGAAAATTTTCCTCTTTTACCAATAATATTCATTTTCCATGCTTATCGTATTCAAACGCTACAAAATAATGTCAAACGCAAACAAAATATTAATTTCGGTGCTTAAATCATTAAAGATATAATTAAATATAAAATATATACACTTTTCATAACAATATTTCAACTAAAACGTAAAACAGGTAGATGGATATACTTGGTGCTTAGCAAACTTTGAGTGGTATATATACAGTATTTTACAGCCCAGGACACGACTTATAGGCATTTTGAAAAGATATGTGTTGAGATCTTTCTTGAAAATGTTGACATTTGATAGTCTTTTTGGATGTTCGGTAAATTATTCCAGAAGTGAGGACCAGCAAATGAGAATGGTCTACCTCCAAATGTCTTCCACCTATTTTTGGAACATGTACTAGCATTTTACCACCAGATCTCAGGTTGTATTGACATATATTCTTGGTATTGATGACTTATTCTGAGTAGGCTAGAGACATGTTATGTTGTGCCTTGATAACTAATAATGCAGATCCACCAAAACAGGAGCGATGTGTTGAGATCGTGATACTCTGCATGCCATTCAGGCTGCTACATTTAAAACTTTCTGCATGCGAGAGAACTGGTATTGTGGAAGGTTAAACAGTAAGGCATTTTTACAATAATCCAGATGTGAAGTTACAAAGGCATGAAATAGAGTCTTATCTGTTTAATTTTGTACATACCTCTGAAAGCCTTGTTGCACATATTTGTAACATGTTTGTCTCGAAGAAGGCACCACGATTACGTATACTGTCACCTGCCCTGATGGCGGAATCGCCTACCGTCACTGAACACCCGTTCTGCACCTTGTTCGAAAAGCGAAGTTTGTTCGAAGAGGGTTCACAATCGCATTTTTCCATACATCAGGCACATATCATTCTAGCAGAGACATCGTCACGTGAGAAGCATAAGGTTCTATCTTCCAGTGGAAGATAGAACCTTATGGTTCTCACTCGACGTCATGTTGATCATTTTTGTGATTACAAGAGCCAAAGAGTCTACACATGATTTGGTAATAGATGTCGGCATTGGGTCGAGTTAACATGAGGCATCTGGGGATTATTTTATTAATACCGTTACCTCGTGGATTTCTAAAGGTGGAAAAGTTGAAAATTCTTAATCAGATGGTCAATTTTCTTTACCTTTATGTTCTGATTTTTTTCTCCTGAATTAATTTTATTTTTTTAATGAAGAATTTGCCTTATTGATCAGCTAGCTTCGATGGATCATCGTCTGGCGGTAATCGGGAAAGGTGAGGAAAGACTATGCCAAATGTGCAATTTAGGAGTAACGGAGACCGTTGAACACTTCACTCTAGAATGCCCCAGATATTTGCCTAGTAGAACAAGGCTCCTTAGAATACTAATGGGAAAACTGGATGAAAACCTGAAGGATAAGTAGATGGGAAATAAACATGAGAGAAAGAGTCAGTTTTATAGTTAGGGAGATCGAAAAAGCACCGACGGGATGAATTATGACACAATGTTTGTCTGAATGCTGGAAGACTAGGAGGGAGAGAGGGGGTGGAATAGCCCGACTGGGGACTGTGTTAATATAGGTCTACCTGTAAAAGGACCTCGACAAATCAGCGGAATGCCGAAGAATTATTATTATAAAGTGCAGCCAATATGTTTACAATAAGGAAATTGTTCACAGTTATTCTGTCGAACACAATCAGGAAAATGGGCGTTACCAAGCAAGATGGATTGGATTAAAGAATAGTTTTTGTTTGTATGTTGAAGTATTCATGATGGTAACGAGTAACGGTTGGATGGATGGCGAGACGAAAGAAAAGTGTTCGACAGAAAATGAAAAGCAACTTAAGATTAAGAGTCGTGACCGGACACTCGTCAAAGTGGGAGAAGAGATAGTTCAGCCATCCGATCGTCCTGGCATCTCCGTTTTTCTCCTATAAGGAAGCCGTGACGTTCGAATACCTGACCTTGGAGAAGAATAAACTTTGGACTTTGTGAAAAAATGAGAAACAGTAACATGTCAGAAAACTCTGTAAAAGATCTGAGAACATTTTGTAATTATTTGGGGCTTTATGTTCAATAAAGAGGTTATTATTTTAGTTTCATGTCTTTCGATATATAGCCTTCTGTATCTTAAGTCTTGGACTGATATCAAGCTATCTCGGGCTGATATCTCGGCCTATATGAAACTAATCACACATTAGTCCCTAAATATACCGTCCCTACTATTCAAATTTGAACAGCGTACAGTGCTAACTCATACCAGCATGTTTGATTTTTCTGGGGTTTTAAGCCAATAGTGATGACGTGTTTAACATCGCTTCTACCCTTAAAAACTGAAAAATGTAAACTGCGACGCCTTAGCCCCATCGAGCACAGAATTAAATTTATCGAATCATTGTATTTCCACTAGACTCTTGAACCAGAAATGATGTTATCAGTTGTCGATTATCAGTTATCGGCCATAAAATGTCGATATTGACATTATGCGGAAATTTGAATTATCGGCGGGTACCGAGAACCATTAATGATAATCGGTTCTTCACCTACTGGTACAGTTCGAATAAAGCAGAAATGAATTAAATTGGAAGACTTTTTACTTAAAAGTCGTATTTCAGTCTTACACTCCAAGTTTTGAATGGTTGTACACTCTAATAGTTGGGTTAAAAATTAAAACCAACTGGGCTAATATGCACTAAACTCAGTTGATGTCGATTAATTATTAACACCTTTCATGTTAGAGTGTAAGCACATTTGTTACACAAAATGTTTGGACTACAGAGGATAAATTAGGCTCTTTAAAATGGTTTGGCCTCTAACTGTATTTGTTTAGCCAATTCCAGGGGTCATTTGAAACAATATGTGTAATAGGTGAATGATAATGTCTACGTATTGCATTCAACGCGGAAGTTTGTGAATCCATAAAAATGTTGCGAATGTTGATATCATCCAAATTAATTGTATTTAGTTTACTTTAAATTCATTTTCACTACTTCTTTTTAATTCTAGAGAATCACAAGACAGGTCTAGGCACGGAACTTCCGTAGTATACCAACCACCACGTGCATCCACACATCCTGACTCGCTGCAGATTGAAATAAAAGATTCAGACAAACACCTAGGGTAGTAGTTTAAGTTTATGTAGTCGATTCGCACCGCTTGTGTTAGTGTACATTCGCGACAAATGAATTAAGCAACATGTAAACGATGTACAATATTATAATATTAACACTTCGGCTAAGTTGTCAGATGATAGGGTCTTGATTACTCATATGATCGTAAATGTCGCTCCCGCACCGCCCTTTCCTCCCTAACTTTAGAAACGAGTAGTTTGATAGTACATGCTATTTTGTACTTCTTTATTCTCAAAGGGATCGCAATGACTCAGTAGTTACGACATTGAACTTCAAAGTAAAAGATCCACGGTTCGATCCTCGCCCTGACTAACGGCGTTGTGTCACTAGATGATGCCCTTAATCCCGGTTGTCCACGTGAGACGCTGTGTACAAAGGCTTAGTGCAAGTCGAAGGCGCACTTATATCAAACCAAGGCTTGCCCCGCTTGTACGAAATTGGTATGTTGAGGAGTCTGATATTACCCGCTGCTGTGTGGTTCTCTACAGTCCGATACGAAGTTAAACCCGTCAAAAGAATAAATAAATAAATAAATAAATAAATAAATAAATAAATAAATAAATAAATGCATTTATTCTCAAAGTCACAAGTCAGCACAATAACCCTCTCCTACAAAGCTACAACACCACCTCTCTGCCGACCAATTTCCGTAGTTTCAGTACTCCCATTATCTCCTTTCTACCCCTCTCTCTTCCTCTGTTTGTCGTTGGCGCTATCCCCCTCCCCGACAATTCCTCTATTCTGGGTTCTTCGCACCTCCATGCCTGAAATCTCTATGGCAATGTTTTCTATTAGACCCCTCACTTGCGCAAAACGCCCCATCTAAATATTAGTACTTCTAAAGTAGAGTTTAAAAGCCGATTCTGAGCCACTTTATCAATTTGTTTTGACGTTTGTAAGTTTTGCCATTTTCAAGATTATTTTGTCGAAAAAAAATGCTGAGCCACTTTAGACTTCCCGCAAAGTGGCTTAGTATAGCACGTGTCGACACGCGACATTTTTAGAAAAGAATCGCCGACAGAAAGACTACCAGGAACTGTCCTGTCTTGTTGGTCGAATCTCGGAAATCGAACAACAAAAAAATATTAGAAAATCGTAGAAAAACCTTAGCTCGTCCAGTTGTGGCCCAGTCCGAGAATTCATTGCATCTGTTTTCCAAGATGACAGTGACAACAGGGAAGATACCGCAAATTCGAGATGAAAAAATCCTAAGTTCCAAACCATGTATTGTTTACACGGCAATCTTGCTAGATTTCGTCCATTCTGTCGAGATCTCTCCAATGCATCATTACACATCACTACCCAAAGTTTCAAAGTATGCAGTTGTTGTCGGATTCTCACGTATCTCATCGACGAACTTGATCGATTTGGCTGTGGTCATTCGTATGTGGAACACTAGAAATCGCAAAATGCAAAAGTTGGTTATTTTTCGTCTGAGTTTTCGAGTGTTCTTACGGCTCGCAAGGTCATTTCGATAGGGATTTCTCGGGTGAGAGGAAAGTGTTTTGCATCTTCTAATTCGATCGATCGCGGTTCTGACCTCCTGTGAAGGATTGTATATATTATATGATATTTTTTTCTATATATTATTAAATAGAAGGGAAAAAATAAAATAAAAAAATATAAATAAAAAAATAAACATTAAAAACCATGTCACCTTTAAAGATTAAGGATCCCAACTTGAGAGACGAGACAGTTCATTGATTTCTAAATTGTTCGAACCCATGATAGACACTCAGAACCAAGCAAAGAAAAATATCGTCGGTGAATTGAAACCCATAAGAGAGGGTTCTCTTTTGGATTCGTTGAGGGATGTATCTGGATATAGTCCTATGAGAATAGAGACCGGTCGAAGTAGCGATGTGGACGATGATTCTGTCAGTGTTCAGTCTAGCGTTAGCATGATAGGTGACGTCAAAGATATGGCATTTAGAGATTACAAGAATTTATACATGACGAATCCATCGATGGTGGTCCCTCTCCACGGTTTACTTCGAGGATCAAATGGACATGCAGCTTACGTGGTTGTCAGGATGGTAGAAATAACCGACAGCAATTATCTGATCGTCGAAAGTTGAACGTACAAAGGCACTAAGGGTTTTTTAATCTGATTGGTCTGCCTAAACCTAACTATCACAGTGACGAGGGTTATAATAATTACGGCGATCCCCTGGTATAGACGAACGTCATGAAAGGAAAAGGATCTCAGCAAGACGATACCTAATGTGAATAGAGGTGTGGAATGGAAACAGGTTGTGAAAACAGTGTGGGAAACACAAGGTAAGGAATGACAACCCCCACCGCGATCCTTCCTTGTGATCCTAACGCGCTGGTGGAGAGGTTGGATCTCTTGATGGTGAGTTGAGAAGCCGGTAATACGGGATTGAGAAATGATTTGGTGAGCATATGAGATGAATTGTTGCAACAGAAGGTTTTGGATAGAGAAACATATCAATAGATCATGAACGCATTGAAAGAAGAAAATTTTAATAGTAAATAAAATAAGAAATTATAAAAAAAAAATAAAGTAAAAAAAGTTATGAAGAAACGACGAACAAAAAAAAAACATGTTAATGATAAAGAACAGAGGATTTATGTGATTTTATATTTAAAGTGGATCGGGTTTGCTAAATTCGATGATGGGAGTTCTATCGCACACCTCCATCGGCAAGGTGGCAAAACAGATCGCTTTGACTTCCGTGAAGATCGGAAGGAAGACAACGATGGACGTAGGTAGAAAAAAACTCCGATGGAAACAAGCACTAGAATCACTTTGGAAGCAGGCAACAGGGGAGACGATTTAATTCAGAAGTTGATAAGACCGGCGGTTAAAGACCCGAAATTGTCGTCGAAATCGGAAGGGATTCTAGCGAAGATGAAACATGAACATTTTAACGGTTCTAACTTAGTGTTGATTCAGGAACTCGTTAAGACATTGAATAGAAGCAGATTAAAATGGTTTGAAGTAAGAAAATTTGAAAAAAATTATTCTATATAAAAAAAAATTAAAAAATGGTTTAAAAAAAACATAAAAAACTTAGTTAAAAAGCTCGAGGAGAAACTTTAAAAAAAACAACGAGATTGGAAATTAAAGATTTATAGTGGAATGCACTGAGTATCGAGAGATTGAATCAAAATTTTTCCCCAAAACATAAGAGGTTTGATAGTATGAAAATCGATTTGCGGAAAGACGAATCTGTTGATGAATCTGTTGTTGCGATCGGAGTGTTTAGATTACAATAGATTGCTCATGTTCGCCAAAGGTCTCTTTCAACCCGAATACGAATTATTACAAAAAGCCCCGAGTGCAAACTTACCGAAGCACGTGATAATGAGAATGTTCAGTCACTGGGACGAGTTCAAAAGTTGTGATGCGTTGGTCGCAATGATCTTTCAAGAGACATCGAGAGAACTCAGAACTAATAAAATATTGAACGTGGAATGTCAATTTTACCAAAACGCAAACGACGTGCTCGATCTTCGACACCTGAAATTGGAACACAGAAATCACATGCTCTTCGATGACTTCATATTGGACGAACAGAATCGATGTGACTGTTACTACGTTCGAGAACGTCACAGCATCGTGTATTGCTCCTATCTGTCTCGAAATTATTTCAGATTGCCAAGACAGGCCATAAGAGAGAACATAAATTTTCTGTATCTGTTTCGTTAAGATCTGAAGAATCTCAATCACATTTACGACGATCACCTGGCCAACAACATGAGCAAATATAAATTCAGGAGATTTTTTTACGTCGGTGAGGGAAAGTGCATTGACAAATTTCATAGTCATCGATTTTATGAAAAGCAAATGCCATGGAAAATATAGGCAATGACGAATTTTATGTTTCGTATGATTGCAATTAATAATGAATAGATAAAAAAATAATGAATAAGAAGAAGTAAAAAACAAATAAAAATAAAAAAGAATTATTAAAATTTAAGGACAAAAATAATGTCACGAGAATACGAAACTCAATTATTGGAACGGCCAGCCGAGAACACGGAAAGAACAACTGATAATGCGACTGCAAAAGATTCTTTTTCGATCGTGGTGAGCGACGCCAAGACTCGATTCATGGCAAAATATAATCCACTGATCGAATTCTGGATTCGTACTATTCGTTTCCCAACGTTATGGAGAAAAAACAGGAACGGATTTGTTCACAATTTGCATTCAGACATAGTCGATCTGAATGAACTCATTCAGACTAGAATGAAGATCGATGGTCACGACGGAACAGCCATCATCACAACTGCGAACGTCAACACTCCGCAGACGATACTGAACATGAGAGAGCATTATCGGGTAGATTTCAGAAGAGATAACACTTTTGGGAAGATGTTGGGATTTGATCCAAACACTGTTCTGCATCTACAGCATTTTGTAAACGTGGACGTAATTTCCGCACGTTATGTGAATGGTGACACACAGACAGCGATCTGATCTACTCTTTCTTTCTGGGCGTTTCTCCAGGCTAATAGATCACAGAGCGCCAACAAAATCTAGACTCTCTGCCCGTGATTGTATATACTTTGTACAGTTTTACCAGTGACGTTACGCATCAAAATTGAGAGTTGTCCTTGTGATGGAGCGTGTGACGAAAACAAAATCTGTTACGTGTACATGTTATATTAAATAAAAAAAAATACATTTTATTAAATAATGGGGAATCAAACAAAAATTAACAATAATAATAAATTACATTAATTTTTTTAAAAATAAATAACAAAGCAAAAATTAAGATGAGATGCATAATACAAAATGTAAACATATCCAAAGGTCAGAAAGGCAAACTTCATAGAGCATTAGAAAATCGAAGTGAAGCTGCGGAACTGAAATTAAGTCATCGATACTTGCGCAATGGACACAACAAAATCGTATTGATCAAATTAAAAGAGAAGCCAAGGCACATCGTAATCGAAAAGAATTGACCGTGAGACTGAGTCCTGCACAATTTTCATATAAGTTGAAAAGGAAACATGGTTTCTTTGGATTGTTGGTGGGACTAGCACCCAAGGCATTCTCAACAAAGCTGTGTTGGTGCTTTTGGTTATAGGAGCTCTGTCCCGATTGGCCAATTCTGGTGCACAGGAAATAATGGGAAATCGATTGTTTCTAAATAATGGAGGAGTTGTGCGTCAAATCGAACCGGCTGGTAAAGGTTTGTATCTAAAAATCATGAAAGGTAGAAGTGTATTTCAAGCTCACATAAAAGGTCTCTTTCTGAAGAGAGGGATGAATTTGAGCGATGATCGAGGAGTGTTATTGGGTCAGAACTCGCCTTTTAAAAACGTGCCTATGCTCAGTTTGTTATTATGAGACTTTGTTTTGTGAAAGAAGAGAAATAATTAGATACAATATTATATTTTTTTAAAATATTAAGAAGAAGAATAAAACAAAATAAAAATAAAAAATAAGCAAAATAGGAAGTGGCAATGGATATCCCGAATTATCAACTGTTTTACTGACGGCACTTCCTTCGGAAGATAGAGGCAGCGCTTTTCGCATAGATCAGATCAATAAATAAATTCAACAGTATTTAACAATGGAAAGAGATACACTTTTTTGCTTAACAAGAAGTATGCTCGAATGACGCAATTGTTGGAGGACTGGATCTGATTCTCGTCACCGTATTCTTTGGTTTGGGTGCTGCTGAAATACGTTTTATAGTGACCTTGGCCGCCATTCCAGCGGTGTTGACGATAGAGGGCGTCACTCTTGCGACAATTCCATAAACGACATGATATCCGATTTTCTGAAGGATTCTAGAATTTCTAATCGGTGTTATTCTCGGGGAAAATGATAAATTCGATATGTTTAAAGAAAGTATACTATTCAGAAAAGTAGGGAACATTTGATAAAAGTGAGATATATGAAGAACTATTTTGATATTTTCATTAAAAAGACGGTTGAGGCATTGCCGTGTGACAACTTGTGAATGATTTCAGCGATAGCTGGGTGTCTGACAAGCACGCATTCCACGCACTGAGCTGTAGAAGGCATGGACGGCCAGTCAGAGAATTTATCACATTCAGTCCAAGACCTCAATACCTTGTAATTCCTCCTCGGTTTGCGAGACAAGCGCGGATCCGACGTGGCATACTCCTCACCGAATGTCCAATATCAGATTGACTAATGTTATTCCATTCTTTCTGCAGTACAGCGGCGAGTTCCTGAACATTGTAAATGGCTGTTGGCGTTGCTGTAGGCTCCTGACAAGCATACTGAAGACGTGCGCGATTGGTGAAAGGTCGGTCTAAGGCAGTGTGGTGATGTTCGCCTCTTAGAGGAACTCTGTAGCGACACGGGCCCTGTGTACTCTTGCATTGTCATCTTGGAAAATGAATCGACGGCCGCGACGTGGCGCAAATTGGCACACATGAGCTTCTAACATCTTGTCACGGTAGTACCGCCTTGTGACGCACTTGGATAGATGACAAGTAATGCTGTTCTTCTTATCATGGTCATGCCTCCGCACACCATAACCGATCCACCACAAAAACGATCGAGCTGCCTAACGGTTATAGTATCGTTCGTTCGTTCCGCCACCGCCACCACACTATGTTAGAAGTCGAGAGTGAACCTCGATTCATCGTAAAATATTGCTCAACCGATAATTGTCCCAACGCTGTCATGTTCCTCACCAGTTACGCCTTGCTGCTCAGTCAAACGTGGGATTATTCGAGGTTTTTCAACGTACAAAATCCAGCTATGTACGGATTTCGGATAGTCTGACCACTGCCATTCCCATCTGTCGCTCGGTGCAGCTGCGTATCAATAAAGAAAGAAAAAAAACAAGTTTGAAAAATAATTCTCAAATGTCCCAATATTTTTTCTCCTTCAAGTACTTAACTTGTTCAATTTGATTAAAAGTTTTTTCCATTTTTTATGCATTTAAAAGATCTCATTTGATCAACATAGATACTATAGAAGAGGTAGCTTTGGGATTAGTCATCTTCATCATGAAATTCATTCTATCTCCATCTTTGATTCTTAAAGGTGATCCAAATTTGCTCGTATTGCAACATTGATTCTCCATCATCTCGACTTTATATATATCGTTTTCTATGTCATACTTTTGCCACCACGTTTACAACAGCTCTATTCATCAAGTCGTTAGAAGTCACACTCATTTGAATGATGAGTCCCCCTTTCTGACCATGCAATGGTCTATTTACGAAGCACCATTCCCATTTGCATTCCTTTCCATGGCCCATGGGTATCAACTGTCGCGCATATTTTATTTGTTTCCATTAACCAAATCATAGTGCAGGCATATGCAATCAACTCGCGATTGGGTAGATTCGTATTTTGATTACCTCTCGTGTCCGTCACGCCGCCGGTTATCTCGACTTTAGTGTCGTTCATGTATTTTCTGCTGCCTGTACTGCAGTCATATTCAGGATCGGTTTTGAGATCAGATAGTTTGATGCCAGTTCTCTCGATGCTGGACTGCATCGTTTCTCTTATTCGTTTGTTGAGATAGAGATTGCCTACATGCTCTTTGAGATGGGGCTGAGATTTCGTGATAATAGCATCCACATAACCTCTATTGACTGGGGTCGATTTGGAATCGTCGTCTTGATTTTGCCAGATTGATGATCTTATTCAATCCAGCATTCCGATCGGTATTTATTCCATTTTTTCTCATCATTCAAAGCATTGACAATTTTTCATTCCACAATGTCTACGTTTGGTGTTTGTTTGGTAGCAGCATCTCTGGGATGCTGTGGTTCTCCAAGTTTCGATATCTTTTGAGAATTAGAATCCACTTGAGAATTCATGATTGTGGCAACATAGCATTCTTTCGGATATTGAGTGAAACGTCTGTGCGAATAGTAAGCATAATTTTTGTGACTACATCGCTCCAGTCCACATGATCTGCCACGTTTACCAATCATTTACATTTCAAGTCTAGATTGTCAGTCATGTTTTTGTCTAGGTGATTATCTTACGCGCTTCTCAAACTCTGCAACTATCTGATATGGATACCTTTTAGTCATTGCGTCATTGAGATCTATTGGCTTGGGGATGTTATGAAGCTTGTGATTATTCATGTTCAACGGTTCCTTTTGAAGTTCGTATCTCCGCACGTAATGATCTTTCAAGTGTGTAACAGATCTTCTGCCACCGCCTTCAATGACAATCTTTCTTTTTCATAATTTCATCAGTTCTTCCAAATTTATCAACTGTCATTTTTTCTCTCAATTTTTGTTGATTATTTTTTATTCATTTAATTTTTATATTTACCTTATATTTGTGTGACAATAATCTTCTTTTCTCTCAATGTGAATCGTTAAGGATCTCTTGAAAAAGGTGTTTTGAAGACCATCTCTTAAGAATGTAGCGATACAAGTGTCTACAAAACACTTGATCACGTTTTTGTGTTCTTGAACCGTGCTACCCAATGAGTGCCACCACCTGAGAAATTGTTTAAGTTCAAGATTTCGCATTTGACACCACCTCGGTTTTCTGGGCAATGCATTCCTTGAAAAGGCACTTCGAAAATATTTTGTTTTCAATACTTTGACCACGTACAACAGATCGATGTTAGAGAGAAGTTTGTTAGGTAAAATGGCACCTTCTACCCATATGTTTGTATTTTCCATTTTTTAAATTCATGTTGCTATTCTTTATTTATTTTTTTTATTTTATTTTTTATTTTTTTTTTTTTGTGTTGTGTGACTTTTATTTTCTCCCCCCAACAGTTATTTTATTTCTTTCATCATATGCTGAGTCAATAAAGAAAGTATAATAAACTTTGAGGAGCAATTGTTTTAGTATTATCGACATTAATCCCAAACAAATTATTTTAAATTCATATTTTGAGTCTAGCTGTATGAATTCGCAAAATTTCATGTTCTTACTGTGGCCAGCGTCAGGTCAGGACGTCGCAATTCAGACACGGGGTGAAATGAAAAGTTCACACTTGCAGTCAATAGCGTGTATGCCCACCGTTTGCATCTTGGATGGCAAGACAACGACGGCGCACGGACCTGATAAATCTCTGAATGTCACCATGTGGTATTGGGTTCCGCCCATGCCTTAGAACATTACGTAAATCGCTTAAAGTCTGAAGATCATGAAGTTGTACCCGGCGGTCCATTTGTTCCCAAAGATGCTCGATTGGCGACAAATCTGGTGAGAGTGTGGGCCAGGGAAGACGTTCAATGCTTTACTCCTCAAGAAAGTCACGACAGACAGGCATCGGACTCTGTCTTGCTGGAATACCTGCAATCCGACTTTAACATTGAACAATGCTACAACAACAGCGTTACGAATTTCGTCCCTATATCTCCGTCCATTCAGATTACCAAGAAGATCAACTGCGTTCGATGGTGCAAGGAAATTCTGCCCAAACCATTTTTTACTCAAATTTGTCCATGTTCAGAACAATCTTCTCCACCCGACACTTCAGTACACTTTTCGTTTTGATACCCACTCCTAGCATCTGACGAAATAAATTCAGTATGCTTGGTTTTATCACGTTCAAGAATTTTTTTGGATGAAACTTGTTCATGCCCTGAAAATCAAGCGTTTTGAAAAATCCCTTGATGACTTGCTCTCATTTTACGAGATTTCGCAACAATTGTTTGAGTATGACTTTCGCTCAGACTTCTTCTATGGCATTATATTTCTCGAGCTCAATCATCGTTACTTGTATGATAGTCGTTGTTTGATCTTCTTTTGTTCTCGTTCTTATTCTGCAGTCGTCTATTGAATCAAATTGTTTGTTTTTCATTTTCTCTCCATCTTTCCAGCCATTTGATTCAAACCCTCTCCCCTTCCCATCAAGTGAACAAATAGTCTATCAACTTGAATCTCTTCAACAATCCTGCATCTTTAAATCCAGCTCAGGTGCTCTCAGTTTTAATTAGGGTATTTTTTCTGACCGATCACAGAAATCAACGTTTTGGTATTTCTTATATATATGTGAGAAAAAACTTGTCTTCCACTAAGCTTAAAATCAGTCACCAAATTTATTCATATATTTACAAAATAAAAAAAAATGCAATTAATAATATGGCAATGGAAAAAATCGAATTGAAAAGAATCGCTTCAAACAATAATAGTAACACTTTTTTTTGATAAGGCTGTACTGGCCGAAACCTTGGTTACACTTCGCGGAAGCTAATTCCGGACAAATACCACCAAGTTGTTGAAACCACCACTTCCACCATGGAAGAGTTACACCCCGAAACACACCGTAAACTCCGTCTATAACTTAATGACACACGGAGACTCACGTTTCGCGAGGCTGATGCACATTATAAATACCGCATCTACCAAGAATGCAATACACAAAATGTCGTTCCAATAGATCTCTTTAATACCATCAAAACAGATCTACACCTCGCCGTTAATAAAACATTGAAATTTGAGAACGACATGTCCTCTGACATCGACGCTCTAGCTCTCCAAACCACCCAGAGTTTGACAAAGCTCCTTCAAACCCAATACCACAAACGTTCCTCTGACCTAGCGGCTCAGGTATCCGAACACTTTAACCACCCGCTCCCACCTAACGTCATTGAGCGGGACCAATCTGCTTTCCTTGAAACCTTTCATAACACCATAGAACGCTTTTCCACCAACGACCTCACCAGATACAAGTTCACCAGCAACATGCGCTTCAAGGAGGCATTGGCTACAGCAGTACCGGTCCACCAGGACCGCAGTCCTACCTCTGCGTCTACACCTACCACGGAGGGGGTTACATTCCACTCCCCGAGTGATTCTACCATTTGCTCACCCTCAGACCACACTCACAGGATGACCCACCTGCGTGACACTCACTGCACTACACCCGATTCGCTTCCGAGCGCAACCAAGCGCCGGAGATTGGGGTTAACCAAAATACTCCCTCAGCGGACATCGCATACTGGCAATAAACACCCTAAAGCCACAGCCTCCATTCTAACTGACCATGACATTACTACACATAGTTGGCCACCCTCACGTCCTACCGGATGCACTCCTAGAAGTACCACCGTGACTACCCTCCCAAGTCAACCAGCCACCGATACTACCCCGGCTTGTACTTCAACCTCTTCGGTATTGAGTGCTCTTATGACCCCTTGCACCAGTCAACTACCATGGTCACAAACCACCATACCGGCTGAACTTTGGCCTATTTACCCCAGCTCTGACCTTGAGCCAAAGGCCAATACGGTTGATACCACTCTCATCCAATCGGCACCACCTAGTACTGCATCGGCACGGATAGTGCAATCTGGAGCCGATGCGTCCGCTCATGTACCAACTACCATTACCAAACACAAGAGTGTCACTAACCTTCCGTCTCTACGGACGCACACCCTATACCAACCAGGGCCTACTACAACCGACCCGGTCGTTACAGGACCCACTACGCTATTGTCTACACGACGCGTGCATAGCCTGACTAAAAGAACTGTTCTACGCAACCTAAACCGTATACTCAGTACGAAGCAAGTGTGACTAGGCCTTGGCGACCCTACCGACATTACCAACCAGCCTACGGTCAAACGCCTACCCACACACCCTGATCGCCACACCGCCCGGCGAACCAGAAGGAACGTAGAGCGTAACGAACGGCGACGCATTAAACAAAAATCAAATCTTACCAGATTGGCTGATATAGCTAGCAAGCACATTACAGACCTCTCAACCTACACCCTCGACAGCGCCGAAAATCTTGTACTATGCAAGGGATTAAATTTTATACCCACGCCTCACAAACCTACGAGACTTTGAGGGCCTTGAGGCACAAATATTACAATTTGACCCCTCACCCTACCCCACCAAGGTCTACCCGAATCGGCATTAATGGCATTCCTGATATGCCATTCCATGAGTACAACACCCACGGGTACCCAATACCGCCGCAACTAACCTAGACATGCCACTATACGGAGGTCTACGCCAACAATTAACATCTAACCCTGCCCATGCAGGTCTTCCGGGTTGGGGAGCCGTCATACACGCATCACGACGCTCCCCCCTCACTAACGGGAAAGCTACCACGCCCATTCCCGCCGCGTACACCCAGTAGATGACCACACCTGAAGCATGGTGGCTAATCTGGTTGCCACTGTCCCTATATCACCAGATGACGAAATAACAAAGTTTGAATATAAATATCATAGTCATTGATTAACAAACATAACGACGATTTACATTCAGATTTAGAAAATCGTGTCACAAACTCCTGATGGAAGAAGAAAAAAATTCAAGAAATTCGTCTGATCAATTACAAAAACAAAATTTATTAAAACATTGATAAAGATGTCAGTGATCGATTCAGATAAGAAGCTATAAACAATGTGGATAAGTTAACGGAAGTAGACATGGTCATCGAGCATCTACACAAAAATGAAGAGGGGAAAGTGACAGCTCGCATATAAATAAGATATGACTCTGTAAAAAGAATTGTAAAGAAATTTTAAATTTCTTTTTTCATTGTCGCAAATAAATGTTTATAATATCGATTTTTTTTAAAAAACATATTTTAATTTTTTTTGGTTTTAAAAAATGTTTGTTTTTTCTTCTCTTTATCTTCTTCTTACTTACTGGAGTAAAAAAATAATTCTTGTCTCTCCTCTTTCATTAACAAATAAAATTATTTTGCTATGATAAGTGTCATCATACTAATTTATTCAAAGACATTCAGGAGAAGTCTCAGTGTTCTCTATAATATTCCATCATGATGTGGTTATATTTATCATATTCTGAATAATCCATTTTTTACTATTTTATTTTAGCATTTTTTCCCCCTTCACAAGATCTGAGTCAGATATTTTCTGTCCAGTAATAAATGAAAAAAATACTTCCTCGATCGTAATTTGTGAGATTTCTCAGTATTTTACGAAGCTTCTCAATTTCGAAATCCAAAGGCCTCGGTTGGCCTCGACACTCGATCATTTTCTTAAAACAAACATCACCTAGTTCTCGTCTAGCATTTCTGACACTGGCGCAAAACACACGACTTTGGAATCTGTGTGTTCCGTGGTGTAACAGGTGTGCGGCTCCACCCACCCCTCCGACATGTATCCCGGACATCCACGCCCATCGCTCTTGGGATGTTTGATGGCACACACCCTGTAGAAGACATATTTGAGAAATTCTCGCACAGAAGATCTCTCTTCATATTTTTTGCTTTCTCCTTGGGATCTTTCAAATGAAATGTTTTTTATATTTAAATATTTTATTTTCACTTTTAGTTTTTTCCTTCTGTTTAAAAACATATAGAAAAGAACAACATACATTATATATATGTTCCTCTGTCACAAACAGACAGACAAAAATGCAGTTGGTCTAATTGGAGAGGTGGGGGGAATCTCGGATGAGAGATCTCTACGGAATTGATCGGGAATCATATAAAACACTGCAAAATACAGACAGAAAATTGCATGTCTTTTACAATTTTGACAATTGGCAATCTTTCACATACAAGAGATCACTTCCGAGTCATTAAAATCCGTCGTTGGAACACGTGAAAACACAAACAAAAATTACATGTTTTGTCATTTTTGTCCAGCAATTTGTAATTTCTCATCCGAGAGTCTCGGCGAAGTCGATGAAATCGACCGAGGGAAGACTTACAAAGCCGAATAAAAAGCACATGGTTTGGTTTTGTCATAAGCTTAGGATTTCTTCATCTGGGGTTTGTGGTATCCTCGCTGTTATTACTGTCATCTTGTAAGACAATGCAATGAATTCTCGGACTGAGACAGAATTTGATAATTTCGGGGTTTTCTAAGATTAACTCAATCCCCGCGATTCGATCGACAAGACGGAACAAATACTCGTCGTAGTCTCTCTATTGGCGATTCCATTTTCATCCGATTTCTGAGTCGAAAAAGTTATGTGTTGTCTCTGTTGGGCTTTTAATAAGCTAGAAGCCTCAATTATACTCTACTAACAACTCTTCATTTCAACATTGAACTATTTACTAAATGCAAAACTACCGCTTATATGGGCGATTTGGTCTTTCTGAGAAATCCAGTAACCTTGACATTCATTTTCCATAATATTAAATTTCAATACATCTTATTCGATCAGCTGATTTTCATTTGAATTGAGATTTTGTAATTAAAAATCTACTATGGTTATTATGAATAAATTTGACAAACATAATTACTTGGAAATGTTACATGTGCAATATTGTTTTAATCTTTTCTTGACCGTAGCGAGTTATGATTAAGCTTGTGTTGAAAATTTTCGGTTTATATCGCATAAACCGAAGGAAAACAACAGTTATTTCTTATAATTTAATCGGGCTGTAATATTAAAATATAAAACCTATGTGTACGTGAGCGAAAAACTTTCAATTTTCGCAAAAGACAACAGTCAAACTAGGGAAAGTGTGCCACAAACAGGTCACGTCAATCATTGTCAAATTGTTTGTTGTTTTGATTTTCGATCGCAGACGACAGATATTTAGCAAGTCACGTAACAATATCATTAAAAACATTTTTTTTAAGTTCCCCCAAATTCATGTTTGGGTATATGTATATAATCTTTTATTCGTCTCCCACTTCGGTATATTTTATGAAATTTAATTGTTCCTGAGAAATTATCATTATATTCTCGCTGACTGGAGGCGATGAAAATCGATCATTGATCTTTGTTTTCAAGCTTGCTATCCATCCATCAGTCTGCCGTCACGCCCTCACGGTGACAACTGAATTGAGTGGGCGGGGCTTCCAGAGTCTTCAAAGTTTTATCGGATGTGCGAGCGTGTAGCGACATTCCAAATCATGACGTGATTTGATTTATACGATTTTGACGACTTTCACGCTGTATGCTTTCAATCAATCAAACGCAGAGGCGGGGCAAATGATTAAATTATTTATCATTAAACAACTGTTATCAAAAACGGTGACCTCCAGATTCGTAATAACCCAATGCCAATTGAGTTCAGATTAAAAGCGTTCTTTTTCTGAACTGAATGGCCGCACTTCCGTTGTAAGCCGGAGATCAAATTTATATTTTGTCTGTACGTTTTAACCCTTTAACCAACGCAGAGGATATCAAAATTTATTATTTTAAATATAATTTTTTAAAACTATTCAACAGTTTTTAACAAAACTATATCATGTGACCCCTCATTGGAATGGGCTAGTTCCAAAGAGGTGTCATATGATATGGAGTTGTTTAAATTTTTTGGAAAAATAGTATTTTTTCAGTTGCTGAATTTGCCTATTTCGCTGGCGGATGTGGCCGATAAAGGGTTAACGTGTCTGTGGGAGTCGTGGTGTAAGATAAATATACTACGCAAAGTTTGCTAAGTACCAAGTATATCCAACTACCTGTTTTACGTTTTAGTTGAAATATTGTTATGAAAAGTGTATATATTTTATATTTAATTATATCTTTAATACTTTAAGTACAGAAATTAAGATTTTATTTGTGTTTGACATTATTTAATAGCTTTTGAATACGATAACCATGGAAAATGGATATTGTTGGTAAAAGAGGAAATTTTTCAAATTTGCCAAAGAGTTGACGGAGCGAACTGGTATGGATTTAATGTTGAGTATGAGACCCATTACTGTTAATTACAGCTTGACAACGCATTCGCATGCTCTCAATCAGGTTCCTGATGGTCCTTTGTGGGATGTTGTTCCATTCTTGGACCATCATGGCACCAAGCTCCTGGACACTTCTTGGCTTGACTGGATGGGCTGAAATTGCAAGCTGCAACTCATTCCAGACATGTTCGATTGAATTGAGGTCAGGGGATCTTGCTGGCCTGTCCATACACTCAATCCCCTCCCCGTGTCGGACAGCTTGGGCAACATGAGGACGGGCAATATCGTCCGTCAGATTGAATCTATCACCTACTGCACATGCATACAATCTGACATGGGCATCCAGAATGTCATCAATACACCGTTGTGCAGTCAATGTACCACGGTCAATGACACAGAGCTCTGAACGTCCATCCCAGCTGATACCGCCCCAGCCCATTATTGACCCTCTGCCAGAGCGGCCATGTCCAGCAATGTTGGTTGCATGGAATCGCTCTCCTAGACTTTTCCATACCCTAGAACGCCTATCTGTGTAGTCGAGGCAGTACCTTGACTCATCTGTGAAAAGGGCAGGTCGCCAATCTTCTCTGGTACATCCAACATGGTCCATGGCCCATTCATGTCGTGTCTAGTGGTGGATCTGAGCCAGCGGAATGAGAACACATGGTCTTCGCGATCGGAGACCATCTTCGGCAACCTTGCCTAGATAGTCTGCGTCGAAACATTTACCCAGGATGCATTCTGAAGGTCACTGCGAAGCAGGGCTGATGTTGCAAAACGGTTCCTTCGGGCCTGAATGATCAAAAACCGGTCTTCAGCTGCAGGTGTTGCCCTGTATCTGCCACCACCATGCCGTCTTACTGGTGTGACATACTGCTGACATCTTGCTCAGGCTCTGGTGATCAGCGTATGGTGCACACCAAGGGCTTCACCAATCTGACGATGCGTAGCCCCTTGCTCCACCATCTCATCAGCCCAACACATTTCTGCTTCAGACAAATGTCTTTTTACATTTGCATTCGCCATATTCAATCATTAAATCACAAGGGTTTGTGTTGAAATGAAGATTGAATACCCTACACATGTCATGTACGTGTAGACAGTACACGAAAACATCATGGAAATCAAGGGGTACATGCTTTCCATGACTATCACGAAAGGTATACTGTCAAGAGAGCTAATGTAAACACTGGGGACCATCTCAATACATTCCTCAATCATATCCACCAAAAATATCGCAAATATGTCACAAGCAAATTTCACAATG
Source organism: Pictodentalium vernedei (assembly GCA_031216915.1). NCBI lineage: Eukaryota > Metazoa > Mollusca > Scaphopoda > Dentaliida > Dentaliidae > Pictodentalium > Pictodentalium vernedei. The sequence goes on from CM062292.1 coordinate 463,100,443, forward strand.
ATGTGTCAAATATGTGGTGCTTAGCAAACTTTGAGTAGTATATATATTATCATTATCATAATGAATTGATGTAAAAAATATATTAGAGTCGGCTCAAGTTTTAAGATCATATCACCACGAGTCTAGATATAGACTCAGAAACAACATTTTGCACATAAACATAACGGTGATGATAGATTTATCTTACATTTCTCAACTGTACTGACAATGATTTTATTAACTAGCCATTTTGCTTCATATTTCATTTTTACACTCATAAAACGCAGATCGTTTTATTTAAAACTGTATACGTCCACTTTGAACTTCCCCGATCTCCAGATAAATGAGATGAGTGCGTTTGTTCAATATTCCGAAGAACATTAGGCTGTAAATGGCGGGTTCTTACCACTCGAATACTTCCAATGATTCAGTTACAGAAACACAAAAGTAATATGGTTAATAATTTAATAATAACACTTTTGAGAAAGTTTTGCCTCTTCTATATATAGGAACATATACGGACTATAGCAAACAACTTTCAGAGGCTTGCAATTGTTTTGTCAAGTAGTAACAAAAACATATCGTAACTAAGCATCGTTAATGAGCCCAGAGTTTTGATCTGCGCACAATACAATTGAATGACAAGATGCATTTTAGCAGTTTTGTGTAGGATAAATTCGGTATTACAGCCTTTGGTTATTCTAAGGTGGTGTTTTAAGGTCCATACGTTCTCTCGTCGATAGCCTCATATCGATGACTCCTTCGTGTGGACTCATCGATATATTCCCGGAGACGAGGGCATAGCTTCAGTTCATCATCTCCATCTGCACTCCCCCCCCCCCAAAAAAAAAAAACAAACAAACAAACGAGCACGCACACCAAAGGCGTGTGATAATTTTTATCGATATATATCTTGTTATTTGCATAGTATAGAAATGAGAAAAGTACGCAAAATACCATATGATAGCCAAAATAAAGGTATTTAGCACATTCTGAACTTAAAAGCGTACATTTTTTTGATTTCTAGGAAGAAGCCTTATGATAATCTCTCTAGAAAATATGGTGAACCTTCGTCACGTATATACACTGAACTTGATTTGACGGGTAAGTGCTAAGCATTCCACAAATATGTTTTCGCAGACTATTTTCAGTAGATAAATTACAACTCATTGGGCATAACAAACGCCCGCTTCTCTTCATCACGCGCGATCATTTTATCAATAATAAATAAATAAATAATAAAACAAAGAACTCACGAGTCACGAACCAGAAAACAATTATAAGTTATGTAACATTTTCTAAACAGTGAAAAAACAAACTACGGTAACTCCGAAATTCATTTTAATTTTACATTACAGCATATTACTTTTGAACAACAATGACAATCTGCAGTATGGTGTTTGATAAGTGGTTCTCAATTACTCGTTGTATGTTATCTTTACTGGAAATCGTGTGAGAAACGACACCTGTCATCAAGGTAGGACGGACAAATATTGAGGGTCTGTAATGAGTCACGCTTTGATGTGGGCATTCCAAGCCGAGTTCACAAAGAACGATTTAAACTGAAAATCAGCTCAATTTTAGTGAACGAGATTCCAAAACTTTATATACAATTGTCATGGACTGAAGATTTTTTGTCATCACATAGTAAGCAATTTTATGAAACAAATGTCTGGAAAATTACATCAGTTCTATTTCTGGATCCATTCTACTTCCGATACTAACTCCCAATCATAAAAGTAGGAGACCAGACCCTTCCCATTATATATAACGAAAGTAATAATTTTCTTTTTCCCTTTGGCTCTGTGAATGAGGATCGTAAACCAAAAATAATATTCATAAAGAGTTGTTTTTCACCGATAGAACAATGTTAGGTATCAAAATGACAGTCTTTAATGAACTGATGGCAAGTAATAACGAAAACCGGAAGTAGGCCATTCCGTACTTTATGATTTGCTGATTATGTTTCAAAAGCGTTTCGAAGTAGACAAATGTTATCCATAATCTCGCTAGGGACTCTGCATATATTAAAATTACAGGATGAATCCACGTTTTCAGTAAATGAAAGACGGAGACACGTGAAGAACGTTCATTTGAGTAAACATGACACTCGTTGTTTCAGTGATGCACCGTTTCGCGGAAATAATGCAATTGGTTTAGCCATGACATAATACGACATCAACACGGTAACATCACCATACCTCGAGTGATAAATGTATATTTAGTCTTTTATCTATCACACAAGCTGAAACCGCCTGTGCAATTTACAGATTAAGCCGTCGAAAAACAAAATTAACAAAATAAATACTTGTGTGACCCCACATCGGAACGAGCTCATCGAGCTCGTACCAAGGTGGCTTCCCCCATTTGATTTTATTGATTTTTTTTTGGGGGGGGGGGGGGGATTTGACTATTCTAGAGGTGCCGAGTTGAATCTCCGTACAGGACGGCCCACGTTGTGTCCTTGGGCAAGCACTTTATCCCGACTCCCTACATGGGAGCACGATGACGCCGTGTACTAAGGCGTACTTTACATCGATGGTACACATGTCTTCAATCGCTGTAACCCTGCTTAATCGGGAGATTGAACAGAGTTAAAACGTCGAAGAGCAGACAGTTGTTCTTCGATGCTCGGTGGTTCTCTCCGGGGACTCCGACTTCCTCCACCTGTAAAACTGTCACGATCACGATTAGCCATAGTGCATAAGTACGTGACTTTAAACACAAATAAATAAATAAAATATTTGAGAAATGTGAAGAAAAAAACATTTTGTTAAATAGTAAATTTTGATATCTTCTTCGTCGGGTAGAAGGTCCAGCAGCCAAATACAAATATATAGCCGATGCTTGTTTTGGCGTATAATGTTCTTTCTATCGACGTTTTTTTTTTGTAGTATTGACCTTCCCATTCATGACGAAACCTTGGGAATTTTTAAATATTCACACTCAAAAAACATGGCCGACAAACCCGCGAAAATTTAGGACAGTGATCAAATGAGACTTGAGAAAATACTGCGTAGTATTATCACTTATGATTCCTCAAACAGTAAAGGCTACCGTTGACCATCTATACGAGACCGATCTTATCTATTATATACCTGCATAAAGAACGTTTCGCAGTTCTAACGTTTTTCGCATTATGTACTTCACATACTGGCCAAGGCGGTAAGCATTCAATGACATCTGATCACTCAACACGTGCGCATGTATTACATGATCGTCATATATTCTCGACTTGCTTTATCTTACATTTTGAACCTTTATTATATGATAGAAGGCAAATATCGTTTTCTTGTATTGTGATTTAACTCTTATTGTTATTGCATAGATTCTGAAATAAAGTATCTTCAATTCTTGTTTGTTTGCCATTCGTCGATTTTTGTTCTTTTTTCATGCTCGTTTGAACGTTTGCTAATCATGTCGGAGGATTGCTATTTCATTAGCATATTCAATTGCTAGAAATCCAAAAGCCCGTTCTTCAAGGTTCTTGGTCATCGTATCAGGAAAATCATCGGTAACAGTGACGTGTATGGTGATGATCTTCACTTAAGTTTAGACCCACGATTTGATTCTGATTGTGACTTTGTACTTGTTGCTCACAAATCAGACATCAACAAGTACTTACATCCAAAAACTCCAGCTTGAGCTCTGAAACGGCACTCTTCTGCGATGGAAGCGTCTGATATGACGTGTTTGCCATAGAAAATGGCTCGCCGTTCTGGTGATAGGCGATTCTGCTTGAAAACTCTCTTTTTCATTACCTTGTTTGTTCTGTGGTGAAGAATGTAAGGTTGATAAAGATAAACGTCACCCTGATGGATGGAGGGCGGCGTATGTGTCAGATACGAACAGGGGACACAATTTTTTCAAAATAAACAATTCTTCAAAAGTGTGACGAAAGGGGCGATGAACTGACTCAACAGGTTATGGTTCGTCTAGGTGGAGCAGTAAGCAGTCTCCATACTGCAAAGGCTCTCTATCATCCTGACTGCTGTTCGTGACTGGTCAAGAAAAATCACCGATTGAAATCAATAACAGCATTGTTTTCGATAGGTGTGATATGTCGACGATACACGAAGAAGAAGACAACATAACCACTAATCTGTCAATTCTTGTTGCTGGCGAAGACAGAAAGCAAATGCTGTTGACATACGAGCAACAGTGGATGAGCAACAAAACATTATTCCTAAATTGTTAGTCACTCATGCTATTTCAGGTTGTGATACGGTTGGTGCATGCTTTGGCACCGGCAAGTCCACTGTACTAAAGGTAATGAAAAAGGGAGATATCTCATTGTCTAAGATTGGTGACACGGATGCGGTATGACAGAACTTCTTCGTCCAAGATACTGGTTTAATACTTGCTTGTTATGGGTGTCAGAAATCTAAAACAATGTCTGATGCTCGATTTAGAATGAGCTGAGAGAGTCAATCACAAGGGAACGACGACCGTTCCGAAATTGTGCAGTTTACCCCAAACACAGAGGCATTCGCCCAGAATGTAAAGCGTGGCTATCTTCAATCATGCATTTGGAACATTGCATTGAACGACAATTAGCAGATTAATGTAGCCAGTGAATTATCAGCAGTCCAACACGATGACTGATGCAAATACTCAGTTTTTACCATTGCTCATATCCTTTTATAATTTCATATACGACTCATATGGCTGAAAGTCTTCTAACTTACTTTTGTAGGATTCATTTCCCATTTGTGCCATCTATATCAGTTAGACCGCCATTTTGGCGACCATTCTAAATGTTTTACATTTCCTGAATTAGTATGTCGTTATTGTACAAAATCTCAACTGAATTGACACCTCATTAATATATCTTAACCAAATGGATATGTCTCACAAACATTCTCCCCAAACTCGTCTTTTTGCATTTTCGTTTCCAAACCATTGTAGTGCGGGCCATTTTGATCGCGATGTTACAGGGAAAAATCTCACAAAAGTCTTATTTACCACAATAATCTACATAATTAGAATAATTCCTTTCTGATATAGACGTTGTATTTTTCGTCCATAGTATAATGCATCTGTATACACCTATCTTTGGAAAAAATCAAGAGGCCGTCATTTTGGCGGCTAAATGGCATTATGAAATACTTTTTCACGCCTCATTGACACTTTATGATGAAGATTGTCTTCCCCACTACGCCACTACATATATTATATTGCTTTTTCTGACCAATTATTGGGGTGAATAGTAAAATTTCAATACTGTTGGCGGCCATCTTTATTTTTGACAATATCTCAATTTCCCCAAAGCTGCGAATGACGCAGCCGATTGGATTTTCAAAAGGACACCATCGTAGACTGAAAACCCTTGAGAAAAAATGTATACGCCAAAACAAGCATTTGTGTTCTGACTGCTGGAATATTAATGTGTTTGTTGATATTAATGTTGTCAATACAGTTGCAGGTAATAATATTATGACTGATCAATGATTTGCTGTTCTTTTTATTCACAAGATGTCAAGCAACAGGACCCAACGTGGAACAAACCAACAACAGACAAAGACAGATATTCCAAGTAATAATTTTAGTTATTTGGAGCATTACTATTTGTTTTGGGGTTAAACTGGTGTGAGTGATGCACGTTCCAATTGCAATCCAGTTCAATTCAATATTTTATTTATGAATAAATATACCCGTAGAATTATATAGGATGATAGGAAGCACGTTGTATCAATGATACAACTTATGAATATAGTGTTTTGATTTTGTCGAACATAAAATACAAGGCGAAGACGTAGCCAGAATGGCTGTAACCCTACTCTCCTTAATTTTCGGATAAATTCCACTTTTGGAGACGAGCCAAACAACATAAAGCAAAATAATTTATCTTATTGTAAATGTTACTATTATGGTAATATAGATCCACATGCAGCAAGGTGGGAGGCGCTTTATCGAATAAATGCGTACTTTGCTGCATAGGCGTAGCGCTGTATTGAATTATGACAACAAAGGACGGAAGTTAGGCCTACTAGCGAGAACAGACCATGCCTCACCGTACTGTGACCAAACAAGCGGACAGCGATCCGTTTGAATTTATTTTTTCTCTCTTTCTCTCCACAGCAATGAAGAATCTCGCACTTCAGAAAACAAATGTGAGAAAACTGAGTCGCAGATTCTGTTTTCATTTCTTCGTCCGTCGTGCTATCGAAGTATTTTGTAAATTAAGAACAACTGTATGACGTGTGGCGATGCGCTGTTGCGATGTGATCATAGTGAGTACGGTGGCTCAGTGGTTACGGAATTGGACTTCAGACCGAAAGGTCCACGGTTAGTTGCCAGCCAGGGATAACTGTGTAGTGTCCTTGGGCAAGGAACGTAATCCCGATTGCCCAAGTGGGGGCCACGGTGGCTCAGTGAACTAAGGCGTACTGCATGCCGATGGTGCACTTGTCTGCAACCAATGCTGACCCTGCATGCATAGGGTTAATACGTTGGGAAGTCTGTCAGTTGCTCGCTGTTGTTCGGTGGTCATCTTCGGGTGCACCAGCTTCATCTACTCGTAAAACTGTCCTACACGAGGTGAATCTGGCTTTCGAAAGTGTCTTTAAAACGCAAAAAAAATAAATAAATAGCGATCACAGCCCTGAAATTCACGTATTTTACAAAAGCTTGTCCACTGGTGGAATTATTTAGTGGAACAATGTGCCATGCGCAATGTTCAGACATTGCAGATGACTTCTTGTTGCACTCAAATGACGTCATATTTTACCATGAATTAGTTTGTGAGTTTATTTTTTTCGTTCAAGTACAGTGTTCATGTTAACCTTGTTAGAGTACAATGATTCCTAGTTGTAGGACTATGGAAAGGGTTTTGACCATCCATCCCTCGTCATATCCTTTAAACACATGTCACCAATGATTTATCGTAATTTTTTAGGGTTACAGCCATTTTCATTTGAGGTACGTGTTTTGATAATTTCATCAGCGTATTGACGTCAGTGTTCAAGTTTCAGCAGAGCGAATGTACGTTTTGAACGTTTTGAACGTTTTTATCTTTTATGTAGTAGAACAAGTGTGGATTGTGGTGAAAACAGGGTACACATGAAGTGAATTTATCCCTTAGTTTTCGTCTTAACATATTGAGGAAATTAGCAGAATTGTTGTTTATGTAAAGCGAACTGATGTGCAGAAGATATGTACTGGATAGGATACTAGACTTGTCTGACCTCGGTCAGCATGCAAAAACACTGCTCTTGATTTGAAAGAACGCACGCTTTAGGCAAAATCGTCTCCACCCACAATTTTTAGTTTTCTTACAGAATCTTTGAAACACTTTTATTGATGGTTCGTCAGTGGGGAGGGGGGGGGGGTAATATTGTAGGGTTATTGCACTTGATCAACTTTGAAACTTTATCTCTGTTTTGAAGAGGGGAACTTTCCAACGGATAAGTCAGTTTTTTGTGAACCTGAGACCTTTCAATAATGATATTTGAAAACATCTTCGTTTGTCACTGCTTGACGTTCACGAAGTATAAAGATTATTTTTTATTGCAAAGTCGAGTTTATTGCAACACAATATTGAAGTCCCCACAGCCATTTGTTTATACGTGTATCTTCCAGTTTAGAAGACGTCCACTTTATACTACTGGTATTAGGTTTCGTATTAACACAAATACACAACTGACAAATGTGTGTATATCTACAATATCCAATTTACAATAATAAAACACATACACAACCAGAACAAGAATATAAATTTATAAAATGTATACTTGCAGGGAAAGGCATAGCCAGATGGGCTGTCCTCCTGACTTCCCATCCCGGTTTGAAAGTGAAGCTTAACATGTTTGCTTCAGTGAAGAGTCACTGACCGTCTCCTTGTGTTTAAAGATATGGTGAAATGTACTAATCTGGAATGAAACAAATAGTTCTTTTGGCTTCTTAGGTGAATGTAGCATTTTTGTAAAGAGAGTATCAGAGTGAGTTTCTTGTCATCGAAAACAGCACTCTGTGCGTACCCTAGTGGGGATGGGATGTATGGTATTATATTGTAGGGGACATTTTAAAATATGATTTTACCAAATCTCTTTTGTCAATCCGTTAATTACCCTGGCTGGTTCAGAAGAAAACTAGAAGAATTAGAAAACTTAATTAACGATATAAGTCATGGAATTTTATACTTTTAAAGAAAATCTTACAGAAATGCTGTACTTATGTTTGTTATTATAAACAAGCCTAATCGAAACAGACGAAACTAAATGCAACATAATTCTTCGTTCAGTAAATTACAACTGATTGCTTGCTATGAGATGTTGAAACTCGCTCTAACTTTTGGTTCTCATTTTCAGGTTTTAAGAATCTTTGTACTTTGAATGCACATATATTTGTTGTATACTTTTCATCTTATAACAAAGTTTACTCTTAGGCAATATTCTTTTGTTAAATGCTCCACTTTCTTCCGCCTTATGCCTATTTGTCAAAAGAATTAGCGCGGTATTTGTGAAATGTTATACATTATATCGTAAGACAAGGAAGCTCGTGACGAGATGTTTTCACAAGCATCATTCGTAGTTTTTGAAGACGAGATGAAGAACAAAAATGTGAGACGATAGGCATGGTATTATCGTACTCGTAACTAAGCTTTATGTCCGTGTCTGTAAAAAAAAAACTCTAACTGGTGAAACCATTTTCCCGATTTCACTGAAAAAAGTGCACGAGGGCAGAATCACTCGTGTCTATAATAAATAATAATTATTATTGAACTTAGACTAGACTAATCTAAGTTGAGAAGGTACAGATTACGGCTCTGCTGTTAAATGCCTTTCCAACTGATACACCTACCAACCAATTGTTTGATATTAGGCCTAAAAACGTTAAATTCTGTTTCTCAGGCCCCCACATGGTCAATTTGGCTGCCACATGCTCTCTTCGTATAACCAATGCAAACTTAAAAAAAAATACAAATTGATAAATTTGTCCCTTGAGTGCAAGAAGATAGCAATGCATGTTAGGAATAGTAATGCATGCTATTCTGTAGATTATGAGGCCTAAGACATAACACGAACCCAAAACATGAACTTTTGATGGCAAAGAAATAATTTCAAAATAAAAAAAAATAAAATAAAAAGTAGCTAGATCACATGCAATTTTACAGCAAATGGCCTGAAAAACAGAAGATCTACTTTGTGAGGCCTTAACCCTTTACTTAACGTAACCGATATCAAAAATCATTATTTTAACTATAGAATTGTAATTTGTTGGACAAATTACGGGCTTTCCCAACTTTCCAATGTGAAAATGCAGCCTACTTATAGCAAAGTAAAGTGCTTGAAATTATCCATTTCCAAAACGACAGACAAAAAGCATCCAAAGTTGGCTATTTTTGGCATTCTCTCGCGGTTCTCTTATTCACGCCCTCGTTTTGCTTGGGGGTTAAATCTTGAGATTAAAAAGTAAACAGTAACTTTCTTCTGCAATCATTGTTACATCTATCCATTCCAAAATAATTGATAAAACAACCTTGCAATTAGAGGAAATGAGTACAGATGTTTGCAGAATTCACTGAAAATCAGTTTTTGTCAACCAATACTATTCTTTACGTAGCCAAAGCATATGTTGGGTTAAGCTCCAAAGCATAACTTACAGCAGCGGAATTGTTCATTAAGCATCTCTGCCTATAGCAAAACAAAGTATCTAAAATTAACCCTTTCCAAAATGACAGTGAAATGTAACCGAAGTTAGCAAATTTTAGCATTTAATAATGGAAATCTTACCCCAATGTGCCTGAGGGTTAAAGATGAGATTAAAAACTAAACAGTTACTTTCTTTTGCAAGCATTGTTGCATCTATGCATACAAAAATAATTGTTACAACAACATTGCAATTAGAGAAATTAGCGCTTGAAGTTAGTCAATTTTGAAGATAAAATGCTATATTACTATCATTTGTGGCCAATAGGGGTTAATTTCAAAATATTTGTGTGGTGATTTTAGTGTATCATATTATGCTCTAAATGTGTGAAAATCAACCACAGACTGAGTGTGTGATAAGAGACATGGCGGAATCTTGAATCTTGGTATTTCAGTGAACATGTACAATTTGAGGGTACTCCAAGTCAAGGCACGACAACTGGGTGAGGGTTAAAACTTGGAATAAAACATATAACAGCAAAATTGTTCTTGGATGAATGTCCTATCTTCTCACGGGAAGCGTTTTGAGAAAATATGGCTCCAGTGCTGAGAAAATGCATATAAATTTTGGCGAACAATTATTCCGACAGCACCCTTATAGGAAGTCTCAAATCTGCAAGGGTTAAACATTTAATAATAACATATAGAACAAAATTTGTCATACTGTGACTGCTGCATGCAGCTATGGAAACATTCAGAGCTCATTCAATTAAAAATGGAGTAAATCGTCACCTAAACTAACCAAATTCTGCAAAAAATGGATTTTTTTTAGGTACCTACTTTTATGCATCCAGAATGGGATAGGGTTAATAACCAAACTTACAACAGCAGATATGTTTGGTAGGCAATTGTGAATACGAACATGAAAAGTGTTTGAAATTAACCCTTTCTAAAATGATAGAAAAAGCAAACAACGCTGGCTAATTTTGGCATTTTCAAACGCTACTCTTATTCCCGCCCTCATTTTGCTTGAAGGTTAAATCTGAGATTAAACAGGATTAAAAAGTAAACAGTAACTTTCTTCCACAATCATTGTTGCATCTATCCATACCAAGATAATTGATACAACAACCTTGTAATTAGAGAAATTTGCTCTTGAAGTTAGTCAATTTTGACGAAAAAGTCTATATTCATGTCATTTTTGGCCAATGGGGGTTTAAGTTGAAATATTGAGTGGAATTCGTGGTGTATTATATTATGTTCTACATGTGTGGAAAATTTGAGCTAAATAACTGTAAATAATTTTGAGACATTTGAAAAATGGTGAAATTTTGACGGTTTTGACAGAATATTTTGAAAATACGCGTTTTCACAGACATGACAATACCGCATTTCACTAAATTTTATGACATTACATAAGTATGCCAAATTAAAAAATTGGGAAAGCCTAAATATTATGTTTTCAAAATTTTCAGAAACGTTTTTAACAAAACCATATTATGTGACCCCCTCATTGGAACGCGCTCAACGAGCTTGTTCGAATGTGGAGTCATATGATGTAGTTTTGCTGACATTTTTTTTTACATATGTTTTTTCTATCTGCAAAATTTGTATATTTCGTAAGCCGATGCGGCCGATGCGTTAGGTATGGGGTTATAAAGTATTTCTTTCTTCCCAAGAACCCTGGCCGGTTTTAAAAATATACTCTTCCAATTAAGAAACTATAAATTGAAATCCCACTGATCCATACATATATAAAACTGGCCAAGACGAAACGATTTTGAAATATATGTTATGAATTGTAATCAAATCATTGGGTTGATTGGTTAGAATTTCGCCCAAACACACAGAGAATTGAAAACATAAAGCTCTGGCGACCTTCGGTACAATTTGTGAAATGACGTGCCCGAGTGTATAGACGTCGGAGCGAACGTTATTCAAATAACTGTGCACGTGAAGTCGGTCGTTGTGGTGACGGTCGTGTTATGGCGTGGGCTGGCTTTAATCAAGGTGCCGGGACAGCACATGTTCGATTGGAAGGTAATCTAACCGGCATACGTTACAGAGATAAAATCCTATCACGTCACGTTGTCTGCGCTTTCATTCAATGACGGCCTCTTTCAACATGGCACTGCTCGATCAGACGTTGCGCGTGTTTGCAAAGCATTTCTTCAACAAAACAATATTCCTTCTCTTCCCTGACCAGCACGTTCATCTGACTTATCCCCGTTGAACACCGTTGGAATGAGCTTGATCGTCGCGTCCACCAGAGACAGCAGGCACCACAGACACCCGAGAAACTCGTTGCGGTTCTACAAGAGGAGTGGCAGAACATTCCACGCCATGTAATTCAGACTGTGGTAGCATCCATGGATCGACGTTGCCGCCCTGTTATCACTGCTCGTGATGGTCATACATGGTACTGGCTTTCCCCGATTATCAATGCAGCCATGTTTGTGTGTGTTAATGACGTTTCACATTTACTTGTGCTTATTCCATTTGTAAAGTGATGTTTCTACTTCCTTGTTTACCACAAATTATCCGTTTATAGTCTGAGAACTTCCAATACAATCTTGTGGAATTTCGTTGTATAGTTTCTTATTTTGAAGAGTATACATAGAGACGTGCACTTAAAAAAATACAACAACAGAGTCACGACTCCTGCTTAATAAAGTTATTAACCTTCTTGATGATTTGTTAAATATGTGTGTTTCCATCCCATTATTACATGCCCTCGCCACCGATCATATATTTATCCCCTCTTTTTGTTGTGGGATGAGGCGAGTGATTGTTAAACTTGAATTATTTTATTGTTAATAAAGTTTTAAAAAAAAGTGTTTTGTTTTCTAGTGAAGTCGGCAAATGTGTCCTCGAAGTTTTCCGGCGCCATATATTTTCAGTTTACACCAAAACAGCTCAGCACTTGCGTATCAGGAGAAACGATCTGATGCACACTCTCATCTCACTCTTTCGAACCCATCAGTTTGGGTTATCCATATTGATAATGGTGACTTAAATTGCTAAATTACTGTGCATAAAATATGGCTTTCCGAACCAAAAGTTTTCTTTACAAAATTCCTCTCAGTCTTAACGATAAAAATAACCGTGGTGCATGTTTCCCTTACATTTTAATATTCAAGAGTGAGTTGTATAACTATCGTATCACACGTATATACGACATATTGGATGTTAATATGCTTTCTGAAGTGAGTCACAATACCGCGTTCGGTGAGCGAAATTACGACTGACTGACGCCTTCGGTGAGTAAAATTACGACAGATTGACGCGATAGTTCTATAGAAATGTAGCGAAAATGTTGCCCCATTGAGGCGCTGATAGTGTATACTTTAATGTTGGTGGTGCTGTAAACGCTCATTCGTCCATATTTTATTAAAATGCTCCTACTCCAAACTCTGGTTAACTCTGCGTCCAAGTGTCCGTGATGGTGCAAAGGGTGACTTTGGTTCAAGTTTTATTTCAAACAGCTGGGACGGCGAATTTAGAATCAACCCGATAACAGGTATGTCTGATAAAACTAAACAATTTTAAAACGTTTCTTCTTAAGTTGTTATTACAGGTGTAATAAGGTAAGAGAGTATCTGTGTGACTCCGATATTCTATTTTGTGTCAGAACATTATTTTTTACTTATTGTTAATTCCAGTAAAGGATTCTTAGTTTAACATTGAACCTTGTTGGAATTTAAATATCTCACCACCGGAGGTTTTTTCTGTGATGATTTGTTTTGTGAGTGAAGAAAATTATTCACCCAGCACTCCATCATGATAAATTTGACAATTTTTGATTCATAAGCGGCAAACCTTTTGAGACGGTAACTGAAAACATTAAGGGCTTCAAAAATATTTTCAATTATTTCCTTCACGTGGCCTCCTGTCAATCATGCTCTTCCATGAGGTTGCAGATTCTTCAAGATATCGTCCTTGATAGACTTTACCGGCCAAAGATGGCTACGTAGTAGGACATTGAAGTGTTAGAGATTTCAATTATTTGGATTCTTGATTAGATATACCTCATAATAAGATATACTTGTTACTGCAACCACAGTCCATCTAGTCGATTTAGTTTATGTTTGTTATTTTATAATATTTAACAGCGTAAGGGGTTATGTGGATACAGTGACCTTTCCAATTTCCGTGCAGCCAGATGTGTTGCATGCACGCTACAAACTGCTGTCTCCCTTAAAAGCCACTAGATAACCCTTTCTCATGTCTAAACTCGTTTGTAGAGAATTGACGTTGACAGTTATGTTGGCAGTCCCGTAGTAACCACCAATCTTCATTCTAGTCTGAATGAGTTCGTTCAGCTCGTATGTCGTAAAAGAATTTGGGAATGCGAATTGTGCACCAATCCGTTGGGTTCGAATATCTGTACTTATTATTTTTTACCGTGATGTTGGGAAACGAATAATACGTCACCAGATTTACCACTGCCAGCTCATACTTCCTATCTGTCTTCAGTTTGATTGATGGATTGAATTTCGTCATGAATCGAGTCCTGTCATGTTCCACTCTTCAGAAAAGTGATAGCAACAGTAGTCAGATCTCTACTCTGTCACAGTACTTTCAGGAATCGCTTGCCCGAAAGTTTGCAATGTTTCACTCTCCCAAAATGTGGAAGCAGTAGTAGTCAGATCTCTGTCACAGTTCTTTTTCGAATATCTCTTGTAGAAAATTATTGCTATTTAATCGACTCGTAAACTCAATAGTTAATGAGTTATGCGAGTAATTCTGTGCTTCTGGTCGATGAGTTAAATAGCTGTTTGCTCTTGCTCCAGAGGATGTGTAGCTTTCCCAAAATGTATTCATGAAGGTGCTGAGTTAGTATTTTGTTTTTCGTTTTCCCGAGTCTAATGTATCATAATACTTCAACCCATCTCATTTGAATTCTCTCTCTCTCTCCTTTTCTCTCTCTTTGACTTTCTCTCTCTTTAAACTGGAACCAAGCATTTGCCATACTGCATGTCAGGCGGTTGACAATCTCCGCCATTCGAAAGATCTTTGTCGAATTGACACATCCGTTGGTGGAAAGCTAAACGAAACCACCATCACAGGCAGACAGAACCGCGATTGATCGAATTGTGGAGGGAAAATCTTCTCTCTCTCATCCGAGAATTCTCTACCAAATCGACCTCGCGAGCTCTAAGAACACTGCAAAAGTCAAACGGAAAAGTACACAGTTTTTGCCTTTTGTGATGATTTACATACGAGTGATCATAGTCAAATCGACCAACTCCATCGATGACCGATTTGGGAATACAAACAAAGAAATTACACTTTTTTTACACATTTTCACATGATGAAGACTGTATCGTTCGCACCATCCACTTTAGACTTGTCTCCAAAAACAACACGCGACTTTTCAACCCAAAGTTGATTTTGTGTAAAAAACAATCTGTCATTTCATCCCGGCTGTGGAAGCGTTCGCATATATCCACTGTCTGGTGAAAAAAATGCGATGAATTCTCGGACCGGGCTCTACGGTGGCTGATTTAGGCCACCCTCAATACCTTTTTCATCTCGAGATCTCGAGATATTATCTCAACATCTCGAGATAATGTCTTATATATGGTGTTTTGTTCCCGCTCCAATCCCAAAGTGTCAACCTAGCACCCGGTGCCGCCAAGTGCCTACTGTGGCGCATTTTACCCTAAAACACAAACTTTTCTCACTACTTTACAAGATGAAAAGTTATGTTTGTCTAACACTCCAAATCCATAGTATTGATCCAGTACCCGGTACTTCCTAGTGCACACTGCAGTGTTTTTAAATCTAAAACTCAACGTCTTCTCACTTCTTTTCCTCCCAGCTCAACACTGATTGTAGTGATTTTTACCCTAAAACACAAAGTTTACTCACTACTTTACAAGACACACACCCATAAATACCAAATATTTCCTTCCAGCTCCACATTGAATGGAGTGAGTTTTACCACAACTCACAAAGATTACTCTCTACTTTACACAGACCCGTAAATATCAAATAGCTTCACGCTGAAAGGTTTCATCTCAGAATGAAATGAATCACCCACTCCCTTGGTGGATTTTCACCCACTCCCTTGGTGGATTGTGGATTGTTCACCCACTTTCCACTTTGCTGACTGAGACACATCGTCTCTGACACGCCGCTGTTATTCGACGGACCCGCCATACAGCATAACGTTAACCCCATTCCCGCGTCCATTTTGACCGCGCAAATGGACAGTGCTACCCGATGTATAAAACTCTACACCAGCGACAGCTATAAAGCTACCCTAGGATTCCCCTTCCACTCGTTGGTTGGAAACGTAAGGATTAGGCGTAACTAGTTACACCCTGCTGATACTGCCTCCGGACGAGTGATTAAGTACCTCACGTATTACCAAACGCCAATGTTAGAAAAGGGCTAATATATAATTTTCCCGGATTTTCCAAGATTTTTATTTTCGATCGACCTCCGAGATTCGATCGACAAAACGGAATAGATCCTCGTAGTATCTCTATCGGCGATTGGATTTTCATCAGATTTCGGACTCGAAAATGTCGTTTCACAGTATACTGAGACAGTCCAGTATTGCAGGTGTTTTGGACTGAGTGGTTTCTTGTGAAAATAAGGACGAAAATTGCGAGAAGTCATTTGGGGCTTGTACTGGGCGTCAGCTGTCCTTTTCCTACTACTGGTGTCCTTCCCGGATGTTACCTTTAGTAGTGGACAGTGGCCAGTACAGTCGCAATGGATTTGTCGTAATCTACGCGTTGGCAGTGAAGTCCACAGATGCGTTCACCAGCTAATAAATATCATAATCATCAAAATTTTAATTTTAGAGCATCGGGTTGTACCCGGTGCTTCATCAATTAAATGTTTGATGATTTTCCTTTTATTTGTGTCTGGATATGGAATCTAATATTATTGCGTCCTTGGAAATATTGTCTAACCGTGGAAAGTTACCAGTCCGCAAAGAAACGATGGATGGAATGGTGAGTAGGAAAGTAAAAAATACATTTTATTTCTTTTTTCTCTGCTAAAAGAACCTTGTGATCAAAATCGATGCTGATAACAATGTTTGATATTCAGTCATATTGACTTTTTGTCTTTCAGAAACAATGAAAGGATATAACGTCGGGTCCTTTCCTTACAACTGAGAAGAATTCATTAAGAATTTCAGATACTCGACGCTCTTGGACTGTGTAGACTCATTCCTGGATGATAACACTTTTTTATTCAGATAAATGTAGAGTTTTTACAAATATAGTTACAGAGGTGACAGGTATCTGCGTTTCTTACAGATATACAAACAAGCGCAGAGCAATGTAACGACAAACAGATAGTGTTAATTGATAATGGAAAATGGATTTGTAATTTAAGCAGATAACCTATTTTATTTTTATAACATATAACCTACGTACTTTCAAGTCTGTATTATTTTGATGCAGGCAAATTGTATTTGTGAAGTTCAGACGAAATGCCATCTACTGTCGGTTGCAGTATGGTAGAAAAGGGTTAGTACTGCTTGACACCATCAGATAGGTATCCTTTGATATTCTTTCTCACTGACGTGTTTATTGAAACGCGCATTATTTCTATGGTACGGGGGTGAGGGACAAATTTGTTATATCGAGCAACATCCAGGTTACACGAATTCAAATTCATTGATATATTTTTCTGAACCCTTCGTCTTTCAGCCTCAGGGTTTAAAATGATAATCCAGGTGTTAATGCCCATGTACCATCAATGTGGACAAGGACACTTCTAATGTTCCAATAAGAGCAAAATCTTCGCCCTCTGATTGGATAAGAGGTGGCATAGTTGTTTTTTTATGTTTACGGCACCAGTAGCAAATATCACCGTCAGACGTCACCACGTGAAAATATTTCAAATGACGCTTCATTCATGGAGTTTTTTTTTTTTTTTGATTTTTCACACGTGCAGCAGACGGTGTTCCGGTGAAGTGTTGTTTAAATTACAAACAGATTTACGATTTGAACTGAGATGGATTGAGTTTATCTGGTTTATTGATTACTTATCCAGTACCATCGTGGGGTACATGAGAGGTTTATTTACTAAACCTGTGATCGTTAAAGTTGCCTTCAACAAGTCAACTTTTAACGATTGCAAGTTTAGTAAATAAGCCTCTCGTGTTTCACGGTGAAGGTTTAAGGCTATTGGTAGTGTCTTATTGGAACATATATGTTACTGTGATGAGCTGACGGTAACTTGGTATGAGGTTTGCTGCTCGGATCGTATGTTCAACCGAGACGCGGAGAGTTTCGCTTGAACATCTGCTCCAAAAACCTCAGACCATGTTACCGTCAATTTTTCACAATAATGTATAATGGTAACTGGAAATGTAGACAAACATTATTGGTTTCACCTTTATGTGCTTCGAAGTGTTGGGATCTGACAAGACAACATTCGTCTTATTTAATAGGATATTTCTTCATTGGAATCACATCATATTAGCGAGGACGTTAATATGCCTGTTTCACTAACGGAAAACGCCCAGGACACATGGAGATTTAATACCTAGATGTGGTGGGGCTGAAAGCCGAAAAGTTAAAAAATGGATACAGGTATTAAATCTCCATGCACCCTGGATGTTGCTGATGTAACGATTTTGTCCCGCCCCTAGTATTAAAATAATGCGCAATTCCATAAATTAGAGGTCCCGAGTTCTGCCCTTGGGCAAGGTACTTTATCCCGGTTATTACCTACATGGGGGCACGATGACGCCGTGTACTAAAGCATACAGCACGTCAGCGGTGCACATGTCTTCAACCGCTGTAACCCCGCTTGGGTGGAACTTGAACAGAGTTAGAATGTTGAGGAGCTGAAGTTGCTCGTCTATGCTCAGTCGTTCTCTCCGGGTACTCCGACTTCCTCCATCGTAAAACTGTAACGGTCACGATTAGCAATTATGACCTTAAACACCAATAAATAAATAATAATAAATAATTTCCATTGGAGAATGAACATCTGTCTCTTCCAGAATCGACACTCCATGAAAATGCGTACAAATACAAACGCTATCACGGGACGAAAAATACAACGAATCTGTTAATGAAACTAGGCCACACGCCTCGAGGAGTTTGTTTCTTTCGCGACTTTGAAACAGCTTTAACAGTGTATATTAATTCTGCGTTCCAGTGTCTGTTGTATAATTCTTAATCCCATTGAATAAGCTTTGGAGCATATTAGACGTGTAGAACTGTCCACTGTGTGTTGTTTTATTACTTATAAGAAAAATATTATTATAACGATGCTGCCAGACACAACATTTGTGTTGTAGAGGAGGAGGATTTATTTATTTAGGTTTAACGACACTTTCGATAGCAAGGTCACCCCGCGTCGGACAGTTTGACGGCTGGAGGAAGCCGGAGTACCCGAAGGAAACCTCCGAGCAACGGAGAGCAACTTTCAGACTCCCCAACGCACTAATTCCCTCCAGCAGGGCTAGCATTGGTTGAAAACAAGTGAACCATCGACAAGCAGTAGGCCTTAGTACACAACACCACCGTGTCCCCACGTGTGCAATTGGGATTGAATGTCTTTCCAAAGACACCATGCGGTTGCCGCAGGTGGGATTCGAACCGAGAACCTCTCGGCTTGCGTTCTGCATCTCTGCCCACCGAGCCACTGCGCTCCCAGTTGAGGACGATGCTGGGGATGACATTGTGACAATCTGTGTGTCACTCGAGTAATGTTTCAATATCTTCTCCGATTTGAAACCGAAGGATCGACCAGTGGTTGTAAAGTTTAGAAGAGGTAGGTTCACAGTGACCATTTATAATCCTACCCATTAGAAGCCTCAGAAAGTTTATCAGCCACAGATGACGACTTTTTAAGCCCTTTTATGTTGGTAAAAATCAGGTAATGTCTGTGGCAGTGTGGGAAGAACTGAAAATTATGAAATATCATTTTCTCGTGATTTCTGCAGTTTTACAGGTGTCTGTAAGTTTTCATTGGTATTATTAACTGCAGTAAAAAGATATTTTAATTTTCTGTCCCGTAAACATAGTTAATGACACCTCATTGGAACGAACACGACAAGCTAGTTCCAATGAGGTGCCATACGCTACGCCGCTTGGGCAACAATTTAAAAAAGAATACAATTTTGCTGAAGCTTTTATGAAGAACACTGGTAAATGTTTGTCCCTGTGTTTGGTAAATACTTGAATTACATATGTGATGAAACGAATCTCAAATTCGTCAAGAGGAACATAAATTCAAACCGAAATCGCAACTCATTACATATCATAATGTATTTAGGAAACAACAGCAACTGCTTTATATACAACTGAGTTTCTGGAACGCTTGGTACAGAATAGTGACTTACCTATCGCAAGCATTGTGGGAGGATATCGTTGCTAGAAATAAAAAGAAAGGCTCAAAAAATCTTTCTTGAAGACTTTCAATTTTTTAAAAGCCTCGCAATCTAGGTGGGCGGAATTGAAATGGGTAAAACTAAGTTTTAGGAACCCAATGAACTGACGTGCCCAGTAACAGATAACGTTCTTGAATATATCCCATAAGTCTTTCTTTGTGATGCGAAACATTTTAGGAGCGACCAATTCTTTACTTGCTGTAAAGATTTCTGTAGCAAAAACCTTGCTTCGCCCATTCATTTGTAATCTTAGTGAACTGCTTTTCTGCAGCCTCTTCCCAAAAGTTGATGAGACTGGGATTTTGATTTTCTCAGCTCAGTCCCTTGCACAGATAGATACATTTAATTCGTTCCGCGTATTTATTGCATTGCCGTAATTTCTTTGCTTTTCGCTTGGTTACTTGAGTATATGTTAAAACATTTGTCGCACACGTTTTAAATTACCTTGGTTGTGGTCTTACATCTCTTGGATTCGCTTGACTGACCCCCCCCCCCCCCCCTCTCTCTCTCTCTCTCTCTCTCTTTCTCTCTCTCTCTCTCTCTCTCTCTCTCTCTCTCTCTCTCTCTCTCTCTCTCGAAATCATTCATCGTTATTCGTCGAGCGCAATTAATCAGCAAATTTGGTGTTACCGGGCATAAGGCAGAATAATTAATAATGGCAATAAGTATGAATTAGGTGAAGAGAAAAAACAGGAGAGCTGTACACAGAATGCAAAGCAAATTAAGATTCGGAGACGTAAACGGAGATTTGTCGAAGTGAGAGAAGAGATCAGTTATTTGAACGTCTCGGCTTCCCCTAAGAGAAGAAACTACACACTCTGTCAAAAATTGTAAAAGATGTGAAAACATTTTATAACACTTTGTCTTGGGTTATTCACTCTCGGACCGATATCAAGTTATCTCGAGTTGATATCTCGGCAGATATGAAACCATTTAATAACCTCCAAATATTATACTGACAGTTCGGTTCGGGTGATGTATACTGGCGTGTGAGATACTTACCTCCCACCATGGAGGGCAACACCCTAAGTAAATGATCTGAACTTCATTTCTTGAAGTTTTCATTAAACAAAACAGGTTATTTCATTGTTAATTAAACTTTACATTACCTCCGCCAATGAGTTGCAGTATTAACAGATAATAATCTTACGAGCATCTACCATTCACTGCAGGCGCCACAATTTGGCATTGTTTCTAGGAGAAATCATAACATAGAGCGTTCCGAGAGGTGATGGCTGAGTTGGTTGAAATGTACCTAAGAAATGCATGAATTAATTTATTCTGCTTGGGCGGTGGCCTTTTTTCGGCGATATTATGCATGTTATCTGTTAAGTACGTTCAACCTGGTTTTGCGACCTTTGGCATCAAAGGATATTCAGTCTGAACTATTCCAGTTATTTTTTTTTCTTTTGTGAACAACCAGTGTTATGATTTGTTACTGCAAACTTTAAAAAATATTTTCCGCAACCATTCGGACTACCAGATGATACATGTACATAATATTTAACATGGGAAATGGCATTTATAACCGTGTAAGTTTATTGTCGAATCCCTATATTTCACTGATGTCAGTTAAGGGCTGTTGTATGCTTATATATTATTAATCATCCATTGTACCTTGACGTTTGATATTTGTCTTGTATGTATCATAAAAAAGTATTCGAAATAAAGCATGATGCAACTAAAACCCTTTTGTGAACGTTGGTTTACTAATTCAATTTCGTCACATTTAACCTTTTTACTGCCACGCCGGCTTTAGCCATAAATGGAGGGCCTTTAGGGAGTTTAATAAAATGTATGACATACTTGAAACCCTATGAAACTCTATCATCTGATTAATTGTTGAAAAAAGCTTTCTGAGCCCTTTCCAAAATGTTATCAGATGGTAGATTTCATCAGTGCATACAAGAACGTAATATAATCATCATACAATAGGTGACAATAGTTTTGGCAGCGTATGCGTTAATCCCCCAAAGCTCATGTGTGCTGTCATTTCAAAAACTGAAAACAATATTGTTTTCGAGTGATAGCTGATGGAAATAAATTAAGTGCATTCGAATTTCTTTTCGTGTTACCACCCATTAATTCATTTTACCTCAGCAAACGCAGTTAAATAATCCATTAATCTGGGATTGAATATCAGGGGTGATGGGGCTTAGGTTGATCTTGAATTGAGGTTAGGGTGTACATTGGCCGCATCCCGTTACAGAAAAGTATAAGTTGGTGGCTGTGTAACAAAATGAATATGTTGATGATATGCACATTTTTGGAAAACACCTGTGGCAATGGAATCCCTGTTTGGTCGTATGTGCCTATGTGCTAGGGCACATTGTGTCACATTGTGCCTTTTTCACATAATCACATATCGGCGCATAATAGGGCACACTGTGTCACATTGTGCTTTTTCACATAAGCACATATGACAAAAGGGATTCTCCAGAAGATATCCTAGATAGGTATCCTCAAATAATACAATACCAGGCCATAGGTATCCTCAGATACCCATATGTGCCTATGTGCTAGGGCATATTGTGTCACATTGTGCCTTTTCACATAAGCACATATGACAAAAAGGGATTCACCAGTAGGTATCCCCAAATAATGCAATACCAGGCCATAGGTATCCTCAAATACCCGTATGTGCCTATGTGCTAGGGCATATTGTGTCACATTGTGCCTTTTCACATAAGCACATATGACAAAAAAGGGATTCACCAGTAGGTATCCCCAAATAATGCAATACCAGGCCATAGGTATCCTCAAATACCCGTATGTGCCTATGTGCTAGGGCATATTGTGCATTTTCACATAAGCACATATAACACAAAAGGGATTCACCAGTAGGTATCCTCAAATAACGCAATACCAGTATGTGCCTTTGTGCTAGGGCACATTGTGTCACATTGTGCTTTTTCACATAAGCACTTATGACAAAAAAGGGGTGCCGAAGGTCATATGTTTTCAAAAAAGGGGTGCCAAAATTGGGGTGACTGGGGATATTGCCATTGGATATAGGCTTTTATTATAAGAAGGAAGATAACTCTGTACAATTAGGTACAGGTTATGGAAAATCAAGGAATCTGATTGGTTAGTTATAATTATAATTTATGTAAATGATCTAGGTAAATGAAACAACAAGAGTACACGGAATAGGGTCAGAACTAACAAGAATAGGCCATAAAAGCTAAATATACTAATAGCTGTTCCAACTAATAGGCTCTTCTACGCTACTGAAGTATACTCCAGAACAACGGAACATGGTCAGGTAGACGTAAACTATTACATATATAGATAGAAGCAGAGAATTCTGAAAGAATTCGAAATTTTACAACTTGTCGGGTTTATTTGGGTAATTAAACGAGGATTCTGGGAGAATTCTAAGCCAGAAAATTACACCGATTTAATCGAACATACCCTCCGAACATACCCCTGCCCTGTTGTAGGCCATTAGGTAACATAGCAATCACGTGCTACCATAGAAACCAAGATGGTGGCTTCCAGTATACAAAATGGACGACGGAAACACGTATCACCCTAACAACACGCGCTGCACATGCGTACTAACACCACGTATCACTATGGCGATGACGTCACAACATGGCCGCTCACGCGGGTTACCATGACAACACAACATGACGCCACTGGGTCACGTGACTATGACGTCACATGAGATGCGGCCTGAAATCCGGCCAATGAGTCCTCAAAACCACATTACAGACTACTCACTACTGTTAGATATATAAAACAACAAATATTCCTAAAATGAAACAGACGAATCTATCAAGGTATTATTCCTATATTTTTAGGCTGAATTTATTTCTCATGTTTTTTTTTTCTAAACACGCGCATAAATCCCACTGAATACAAAAAAAACAAACTCGTGTATTTTACAAGAATTACTCTTGGATAGCGCCCGATGCATTTCCAGACATTTCCAACAATTAGTGAAATGGAAGGTTTGATCTGTGCATACAGGCCGTACAGATAATCATTATAAAATAGGTGAACAATAGTTGCTTTCGGCAGCGTTAGTGTTAAACTGTACGCTGCTACCTTGAACTGTTGCTATCCTTGGATAAATTTATTGATCGTATCCATGGTCAACTGCGAAAAGACTACGTGCTTTAACAGTACAACTGCGTGTTGTTCCAGCTTGAATGCTTCAAGTGATTTAGATCATTTTTTCGGGGATAAAAAAGAAATTGTCAATTCAACGACGATTTTCCAATATAATACAGATCAATATTGTTTTTTGCTAAACTTGTTCTTTATACTCAAAAAGGTTCGCTGTGTTTTTAATTTATGCATCAATCTCACAAAGGTAATGAGGACGTCCACCCACACAACCTGAATCATCCAAGAAACATCCTTCGCTCAGACGCATATCCATGCAGTCCTTGCCTCCATTCTGTGGCTCGTTAGGAGCCCAAGACAACCAAGTCAATGGTTTTCCTTTCCAGTCCACAAATTTATTATCACGCTGAATGTCAAATCCATCGATGTACATGAAGTCTGTAAAATAAATCAACATCATTTTTTTATAGCAGTAATCAATTAATACAATTATTCAACTAATTATCACATAGCCCAAGTTTAATTAACGTTTCCATTTTTGAGAAAAAGCGAGAATTATTCGAGACGCTTAATCCGTTGAACCCTGGTGGTATCTTCCTTATCAGTTCAATGGCAGTAACTGGAAGAGTCCATATTCATTATTTAGGGCCAAACCAAATAATATTTTCAACGTGCAGCCTTGGGGCTGCACGTTGAAAATATTGATTTGTCTACCACACACATGCACGTAGCATCCTCTCTATTTAATGAAATTATTGCGTATGATGTTCCTGAATGAAAAAGCGGCCACTCGTGTTCAAAGGGTTTAAACACCTTGTTAATTAGAAAAGTCTGAAAATAACTGCGAACGTCTGTTTAGGTTACGTCATTTTTAAAATACATGAACGCACTACAGGTTACGACAAAGTAATACAACATGACTTTATTAAATTATTTGGGCGCGATGGCGCTGCTGTAATCGGTTCTCGTCAGATCACCAAAGTAAGCAACGTCGAGCCCGGTTAGTCCTTGGATGGGTGACCGTCTGAGTGATCAATTCGGACTCCAGCGTTGTGTCCTTGGTCATGCACTTGACCCCGAGTGTCTACACTGGGGGGAACGATCACGCCGTATACTAAGGCGAACTGCACGTCAATGGTGCGCATGTCGTCGGCCAGTCTAATCCTGCCTCTGCTGCAGTGCGGAGTTACGATGTTGGGGAACTGGCAGCTGCTCGTCGTTGCTCGGTGGTTCTCTCCGGGTACTCCGGCTTTCTCCACCGACACGATATGGCCTTGACTGTTAAAGTATAATTAAACCGTAATAAATAAATAATTAATTAAATTACTTACCTCGCATGTTTTTTCAGAACGACTTGATAGTCTTTTGCAACTATCTCCACTCAAAGGCTGAGTATTGCATCCATATATGGATGTAATGGCATGATATTTCCATCTTAAAATAATTTCGGTCAAACTAAATCGTAACAACTAACGTGTAATCTCTTAACCCTTTACCTAACATGAAAAGCAGACGACACTTGCAAAAAAAATTCTTGAATAACTATTTTTTTTCATTTTTTGTCTCAAAAACATAGGTTATGACCCCTCGTTGGAACGAGCTCGACGAGCTCGTTCCAACGAGGGGTCATAACCTATGTTTTTGAGACAAAAAATGAAAATATTTTGAAAATTAATTGGCGATTTTTGAGAATAGCGCTGGCCGGTCTTGGCCGTTAAGTTGGGTAAAGGGTTAATGGAAATCCCATGCATTCTGGTGTGTCGATTATAAATTCGGTTGCGGTTATGACGATTTGAAGAACTGTACAGTCGAATAATTCTCAATTATTTTTGTTTCTAATACCATTTACTTCGAACAGACAGAAAAGCAACACAAACTTCTATGCCCAGTTGTATTAAGCATTTTTCGGACACAAAATGTTCTGCTGGGTGTTTGGGTTTTACCATTAACTCTTTGAATCATGATGGTATCACCCATGTTAGTTCCATGATAGAAGTTGGAAGTTTCCATATTTATGTCATGGGGTATAGACAATATTTTTAACGTATAGCCGTCGGGCTGCACGTTGAACAGATTGATTGGTTCCCCCACATTAGAGAAGATATGACGTCTCGTGTTCTTTGACTGGAAAAAACAGCTTTAGGTTTCAAAGGGTTAAATCATAGCCTGTTCTGGGCTCCGACAGATGAATACTGTATAAAATTAACTATAATGAATATTTTTTATAATTTTTATGAACATCTTTTCTCCCAGAAAGAAAATGCTTACCTCAAAATGTTTTATTCGGATGTATTCAGTACTCAGAGAGCAACACAACTGTTGTGTGACTGATTAGGGCGTATGCCTCTTTTTATTGAAATTTTTTCAATGGACCGCCAATTTCAGGTTCGTGTTGGGTCAACGTTATCTGATCCCCATGAACAGGAATTGAGGTTCCTCGGGGTAGAATTTTACCTGTAACCTTTTCGCAGTGAAAATTAATAGCATCATCGAAGCAGTTGAGAATAGGGTAGATTCTTCATTGTATGTAGATAATTTTTAGCTCATCTTGACAAAGTCAAGCTGAGCTAATCTAATCGCTTCCCGTCCGTCGTCCGTCGTCCGTCAACACCATGTTTTGGTCTTCTCCTCCAAAGCCACTGGGCCAATTCAAGTGAAAGTTTGTGTGAGTGATGGTCCCAAAGGGGCATTTCATTTTTGTTCAACTCAATATGCCCGGCCCCATAGGGAGGGAGTGGGGGAAAATGCTCCAAAATATTTTTAAAATCTTCTTCTCAAGAACCAGTGTGTGCAATGACTTGATATTTGCTATGGAGCTTCCATATGAGGTGTAGAATCAAATTTGTTCAAACGAAGTTCGTAAAGTAATATTTGGCTTTGTAATAGGAGGGGTAAGATTTTTGGCCCCGCCCAAAATTTCTATTTTCTGAACCGATGGTCCGGTATGAACCAAATTTGGTTTGTGGTAGTATTTGGTCATAAGTACTTGACCCATGCAAAAAAAAAATTCCCGCATCCCCGTGGGAACCCTGGGAGCTAAAAATAGAAATATTTTCAAACGCCCATATTTCCCAAACCCCACGGAACAGAGAGCATTTATTTGGTATGAAGTATCCTTATGACCAGTAGAATTGAATGGTAAAAAAAAAATTGCCATCGGTTATGTTAGGGTGTTCTCTAATGGGCATCGAAAAAATGCTGAGTCAGCATATTTGCAAAAAATTTAAAAAATCTTTTCTCCAGAACCAATCATCAGAATCTTTTGATATTTGGTATACAGCATTCATAGGGGGGTCAGATAAAAGTTTGTTGAAATAAAGCTCATTGGTTCATATTTGGGCTCTCTACAGGAGCCCGAAGTTTTAACATAGGGTAATATGGGGAAATTCTCTAAAAATCTTCTTCTTCAGAACCACCAGTCAGAATCTTTTAATATTTGGTATACATCATTGTTATGAGGGTCAGATTCTCGATTGTTCAAACCAAGTCCCTAGGTTAATATTTGGGCTTCCTACGGAAGCCCAAATTTTATCTTTGTTCAATATGGAGGGTAATTTAAAAAAATCTTCTTCTTCAGATCCATCAGTCAGAATGCTTTGAT
This sequence comes from Pictodentalium vernedei, assembly GCA_031216915.1. Lineage (NCBI taxonomy): Eukaryota > Metazoa > Mollusca > Scaphopoda > Dentaliida > Dentaliidae > Pictodentalium > Pictodentalium vernedei. Next base: position 463,128,062 of record CM062292.1, read on the forward strand.
ATTTGGTATGCAACATCTCTATGGGGGTCAGATTCAAGTTTGTTCAAATCAAATCCCTAGGTATATATTTGGGCTCACTATGGTAGCCCAAATTTTTACTTAGTGCAATATGAGAAAATTTCTTTAAAAATCTTCTTCTTCAGATCCACCAGTCGGAATGCTTTTATATTTGGTATACAACATCTCTAGGGGGGTCAGATTCCAGGTTGTTCAATTCGAGTGCCTAGGTTAATATTTGGGCTCCATATGGGAACATGAAATTTAACTTAGTACAATATGAGGGAATTTCTTCAAAAATCTTCTTCTTCAGATTCACTTTTCAGAATGCTTTCACATTTGGTATACAACATCTCTAGGGGGGTCAGATTCAAGTTTGTTCAAATCGGATCCATAGGTCAATATTTGGGCTCGCTATGGTAGCCCAAATTTGAACTTAGTGCAATTCGAAGAAATTTCTTTACAATTTCTCTTCTTCAGATCCAACAGTCAGAATGCTTTCATATTCGGTACACAACATCTCTAGGGAAGTCAGATTTAACTGTGTTCAAATCAAGAGCCTGGGTTAATATTTGGGCTCTCTATGGGAGCCGGAATTGGCCATTTTGCTGAAGAATTAAAAATTTTGTATTCAATACCCTCTAGAGGTACTAAGATTAATCCACATAGGTTGTATCAAGGGGCTTCATAGGGGAGCTCTGCATTTTACTTATGATCAGCTGAAGAAAAGGCATGATGCCCAGATTATTTTTGTCACTCCTGAGGGACTCAAGGATTGACAGTGTAGTCTATGGAGATGGCTTGCTTAATGTAGACTCATTCTTGGACTATGTTTAAATTGTGTTCTGTACAAGATGAGCGCTTCAGGCCCCGTGGGGCCTCTTGTTTAATCTGCTATAGCAGTAAAAACATGAATGCTGTAGAGCGGAAACTTCAGCTGTGTATAAATAGAATTCAAAACTGGGCTACCGAAAACGGTTTTCAGTTTTCAAAGATTAAAACAAATTGTGTTCATTTTTGTAAGCTTTGGAAAACATCGGCTCGATCTGGAGTTACAAATCGACAGGAATCCTATTAAAGTTGTTTAGGAAGTGAAATTCTTAGGTTCGTTGTTTTACAGCAAACTGACTTTCACTTCTCACATAAACAACTGAAAGTTAAATGTTAGAGAACATTAAACCTAATGAAAGGTTGTTGGTAGCAGTGATTGGGATGCTGACCAAAAAAACATTGCTCCATCTGTCCAGATCACTTGTTTAATCAATATTAGATTACGGTTGTATAATTTACGGTTCTGCAAGGAAGTCATATCTCAAACCAGTTGATGCAATTCATAATAGTGGTATTAGAATTAGTGTAGGGGCTTTTCGAACATCCCCAATAGATTCGATGCTTCTTGAAGAGGAGGAGCTTTCCCTTGAGAAGCGCAGAATTAAATTGTCTCTCCAGTATGTATCTAACCTTTTGGCCAATCCTCCAAATCCTGCTTATAACTGTGTTTCAGACCCTCAAAATGTTGAATTTTTAACCGACACCAGAAGCATATTCCTCCGTTGGGAATTACAATTAAACCCCACATGGAGTCTGCCAAAATTGATTCTGATTCTATAACAGAAAACCGTAAATCCATCTTCCGCCTTGGCATCTTAAAAACCAACAGTTATTTTAGACATTGCTTCTACCCAAAAATCTGATACAAATTCTCTGCAGTTTAAACAAAAATATGCCGAAATAAATTATAGTACATATACAAGGATCTATACAGATGGATCTAAAATGGTGACAAAGTATCATCACCTGCTGCTATTGGTGATCAACTCAGTCAGAATACCGAATCAGAGTTCTATTTTCACAGCTGAAGTTAAAGCTTTACAACTCGCGTTTGAACACATCGAGAATGTATAGGAAAAGAAGTCGATTATTTTACCGACTCTCTTTGCTCTTTACGTGCTTTACTCAACCCCAAGTTGAAGAACCCTCTCATTTCGGAACTTGGTGAGAAGTTAACAACTCTCATGTCTGACCAATATGATATCATGTTTTGCTGGTTACCCGGACTGTAGGTATCGCTGGTAACACCAGAGCAGACGGTGCAACAAAACAGGCTTTATACAAGCCTCTCACTGATGTTAACATCCCTTTCAATTACTTCAAATCACATATCAGTAACTACATCAAATCTGTATGGCAGGCGGATTGGGATGGAGCGACAAATAGCAAACTCCATCGCTGCCGACCAACTATTTCAGATCACTACGCGTCTAGTAACCTTTGTAGAAAGGATCTTTCAGTTTGGCGTGATGTCATATTGGTCATACTTGACTAACACATTCCTTTTTGTTGGGGGTACTGTGCGACCAGAGTGTGTTCCCTGCCAGCAGGTGTTGTCAGTGGAACACATTTGCTTACTTTGTGCTAAATTTAATCATGTCAGAGGGCAGTATTTTTTTCTGTGGGATCTCTAAGAAATATTTTTTATCGTACGAGCCCGTATAAGATTCTCTCATTTTTGAAATCAATCAATCAACCATTTTAGTAAATTTTAAAATTGTTTTTATTATTTTAAACTAGAGTCTTCAAGACTTGAACTCAGCAGGTTGATTTGTAATATATTCATATTTCTTGTTTCGTCACGCATGATTGCAATTGTTCACACCACATTGTCTTTATCATTTTTATTGTAGTTGTTTTATGTTTTCTACGCATCTTTGTATTTCATTACATGTTTTCCTTTTAACATTTTTTTCCACGATATAGCCTTAGCTGCTGATGTGGCGTAAAGCACCAATAAATAAATAAATAAATAAATAAATAAATAAATAAATAAATAAATAAATGTGTGGTTGGTTTTAACATTAACGCGGTACTATTCTGGAAGCTTAATAAAGAGTACTGCCAAAAAGCTGTACATTTTCTGAACATTCTTCTGAAGTATCAAGGTATACCCATCTCTGGTGTAATATTTTCTAAACGTTTCTCGGGGAGAACCTCTAGAACATCCGTGAATGAAATAGGACAACCTTGTGTAGGGTACTTTGTTTGTTTGAGAATCTGGTTTGATACAGCAGATGAAAGCCGCTGTATTTCTCCATAGCCAAATTAAGATCTACGTAGGGGTATGTAGACAGTTTGTACCTCTCCCGATGTATGCTAGAAAACAGGTGTTGTCATTGCAGGCAATCCATCTGTCGATAGGTATGGAAATTAGGAGTCTATTTACAGTCCATCTCCCCCGTTATCTCCACCTACATGTATGGTATAATAGTCGCAGGCGAGGTGTTTAAATGAGACATCCAGATATTAAATCTCCATATACCATACACGTTGGCGGAGATAACGTTTTCGTCCCGTTTGAAACGCAATACAAACATAGTGGAAATAAATTTGTGGACGCATTTCTCAGCTCCACAAACACTTGGACCAAATACGTGATAATTATTTTGTCTTTATAATCTCAGCAGACAACAGATAGAGTTACATCCTTTGGGTCGTTAAGGAAACGAGTAAACAGTATTTTGTTGACAAATCGTCTTCTGAGTCCCAATGTGTTCTATGTGCCTACTGGAACATAGAACACATTGATACTCAGGGGACGAATTGTTTGCTCTTATTTTATTTCAATGATTGAATTGTCGGAAATCTGATGATATTTGTGACTATTTTCGGGTTTTTTGGTTCGAGTTTTTTTTCGAGGCGAGCAAAAGCGGAAAGCTTTTTTTTAAACCATATACCCCGACGTTTCGCGTGCGCTTCTATCCTGTTGCACACCCTCGTGTACCTTGGATGTTGGGTGCATCCTTTGCCATTGCTATTTGTCCAAGGCAATCTGACCAATCCAAAGACAGAATTTATCGGGATATAGGGACAATGGATTATAACTAAACCCTCCAGGTATAAAACTTTCTTGCTGAAGGTTAATTCGTATTTTATCTTACAATAAGTACGTATTGGGTCCATGAGTACCCGAATACAACATCCGTCCGGGCGGGGGAGGGGGGGGGGTGGAGGGGTCTGAAACAAAATCAGTATCCTGCAACTACATAATACAACCGCGTGGTTAGTTACGATTTGTTTAGGTACCATTTACAGAACAATACAGGCTTTCGAAACACGTTTACGGGGGATCGTGTACGTTTCTATAATTGCGGAGTGAGAGAGAGACAAGGGGAGGGGCGAGAGAGAGGAGACAGAGACAGACATAGAGAGAAAGAGAGATCGAGAGACAGGGGAGGGAGAAAGAAACACAACACATCTCAAGTGTGTAATTATGAAATTATGGAATCACAGTGCATTTATATTTGGGGTCTGAATCAAGTGCAGAGTCTTTTTGGAAGGTTACATATGTCAGCGCTCAATAAATTTATCAGACGATTACAAAGGTTCAAGAAAGCCGCATACAGTTGTAATCGAATCTATACGTATTTTTACGAGTCTGAAAATGAAATGTAATATTAAAATGTGAGTTAACCCTTTAACCAACGCACTCGATATCGCAATTTAGTATTTTAATCATTTTTGTAAAAAAAATATTGTTCAAAAACTTCAACAAAACTATACCATGTGGCACCTTATTGGAACGAGGACAAGCTCCTTCCAATGATGGGTCACTCGAAGTGGTTTTGTTGACATATTTTGAAAATTAATGGGTTTTTTAACAGCTCAGTTTGTAAATTACGTACGAGGATTTTACCAATTCGTTAGGTAAAAGTGCAAATCAAGTTATTACAGTAAGGAATTGTAAGGTAAGTATACGATAACCGTTATGTTTATGTACAAAATGTTGCGCCAGGGTTTCGTTCTTGTTTCAAAGGCCATATCTCAATTCGTCTTTGACTCGGCAGGGTATGGCCTTAGAAGCAATAGTTTCCGTCGAACAACCATTCAGTGAAAGACGTTAGGGTCCAAATATTAGGTGGTCATCTTCAAGACACTCACTGGAGGAGAGTAACTGAACAAAAGCACATTTCATCTTTTGACAGACTTAATGCAGGACGTATCAGAGATGCAGGATTCATGTCTTCCTGAATATAATTTTATTCCCCCTTATACTTCTCTTCTCATGATTTCGCGTGTCAATTCCAGCTATTTGTATTCTCATATCCAACGTCAGACGTCACGTTACGTTACAGCACATGTTCAACTGTATTATAGTTTTTTAGTCAAATTATTTTGTGTCTGTCACTAAGGACTACAATTAGTCGAAAGTTCGTGCAATAAAAAGAAATATGTCTTAAAGGTGTTCTTCATAAAGACCATACTACAAACATATACGAGGGACAAATGCAATTTCTTCCAATAGACCACCTGTATTGCGACGTATGTAACAACTTGTACTCAGTGTTGGAGCACTACGTGTACAAGCTTACAAAGATTCAAAATAGTAATGACTGAAGCAAAGATTGTGCTTCTTCTGAAGTATTAAAAAAATCGAGACTTTTTGTCCGCGTGGAAACTGCTGGGGTGTTTCACATATGATCTTCTCTCCCCGTTCTGTTTTCAATGTAAATTAAAGTTAAAATTAGAAGGCCTGTCATGAAATGCGCACAAATAGCACGTCCATCTGCGCGTTAATCTTCGCGTTATGACCATAGTAAGGCTATCAAATTCTGTATATATGGCCTGTGCACAAGCAATATTTCAGCCAATGGACCTCCGGGTAACCCGGAGGTCCATTGGCAGAAGCATTGCTTGTGTTTGCTATGCGTAACCAGGAGAACATGCCGTGCTTTGGATGCTATTTGATATGGCAGTTACGCGCAATTCCTGTGCCCAATTAAGCCTAGATAAGCGCACAGTTCATGACAGGACTTCTAGTTTTAACTGTATGTGTCCCTTTGTTAAGCTTTCAACACAAAATAGATCCTAAATATAAGCAACCACTTCCTTTGGCTATTTCGGGGAATCCACGCCATAAAAGCCAAACGTGTTTTACAATCTGCTGTGACGAGCTCGACGAAAAAGCCAAAGTGTGGTATAGAAAGGACAAGGCAAAGTGCTAAACTGATTACCTGTAGCTGTTGCACCCTCGCTTTGTAAAAAATTGCTAATAAGCAATCTCGTGTTTTCGCTGTCAATCAGTACGAGATGTCCGCCATCCTCGTTGCATTTGTTCGTGTTATCCTGTTGACTGCTTACCGCATTCCGACTGTATTTCAGGCACAGGCTCTTGCTGTAGTAACTCCGCAATTTTTAGCCCTTATTTTTGGGGCATGCATTATTTGATGCTGCAGAAGAAAAGAGAAAAGATCAACGTAATGAGCAAGATCAAAGGGGATCATCATTCGGAATTTCTATTAAATCAACGCCGGTTGGAAAAAGTGTTATTTGTTCTATCAAAACCAGTCGATCACGATTTTGCATGCACGAAGGTGACCAGGGGCCAATACTATTGAACGTTTACAATTGTAGTTGATACAATTGCATTTTCTAGTTAACTTCAAATGGGTTGAAATGAACCATTAGCTTTTTCAAAGATGTGGCAATTTGTAAATTGGAAAATTGCCATGTCTTTTAAAATGTCAGTGATTTATTTTAGTCAGTTATATATTAATAGGTAACACATACAATTCTTGAAAATACAATTGTAAAAGTTTTATAATATTGGCTCCAGGTTGTATCGAATGAGAAATAAAATGATACACAGTGGTACTCAGAATAAAACAGGAACCGTTGTAGATAACTGCCGCAAACAATAACAAGATTCAGAAATTGTAAATTCTCATACACCCGACCCATGTTACGGAATTAAGTAAAAATCTATCGATCTCTGATCGTAACTTCTGACTCCAAGTGTTGTGATTACTGGCAGTTCTATGAGGTCCCACCAGCCCGTGGTGGTTTGCGATTCCTTACCAGACGATATCAGACACAGGCTCCAGATTCTGGGTTCAGTAACTTCACGAACTTGTCGTGTACATCAGGACGAAGACCAGTTTCAAATTATCTACTATTTTAATAAATCAATTTTATTAACAAATTCGCGACTAAACTGTCGTTGTCTCTGGCTTAAAATGTAAAGTGTACCAAACATCAAAGTTTATACCTTCAATAGCAGTGGCGGCATCCAGGGTTTCTTCTTGTAGACCGTTTCGTGTTCGTCAGGAGCCCAGAGACAACTTGTTTTAGCTGTCAGAAATTGGTGCTTATATACACTAAATTCCTGATGCAATACCTGGGGTACGTGACGACTGTCAGCAAATTCTCCCTGAGTTTTGGAGAATTTAGGGAAAGTCCCTTGACGTGGCGGTCGCCATTTTGTGGACTATTTTATAGCCGAGATTCCATGGACTGCATGCAGACTAACCGATAGTCTGCATGCAGTCCATGGAATCTCGGCTATAAAATAGTCTCCTGTCGGGCGTCAGTTAAACGGCAGAATGTTCTGGTGATTTCTGCAATTGCGCAACTCAGCATCCCCAGATCTCCGGGGTGTCTTACCAGGTACATGTTATGATTTATTGGACAGTTCGAACACCAACATCCCAAGAATACTACCGAATGTTATTGTTCCATCTATCAACAAATCCTACAATGTTACTGTTTGCTGACAATATTGGCCTGCAAAGGTATGCCTAATATTGTCAACAGAACATCTGGCGTGTATCCACAAAGTACGCCTGTACCCTGGTCGCTAGTTTAATACATTTCCATGTAATTTTCATGTATTCAAAACTGTTCATAAACTGTTAAATACGTTAAATAAACTGAGTCCACTGAGTTTCCAAAGAAAACCCCCATACCACTTTCATGAACTCGAGCTCGTATCCCGAGCTTGCGAGCTCAATTAACCCCTGTGGGCTCACTTCGTAACACTCACGCTGGGTTCTAATTGTGAACCAAAATATTGATTTTTGGTGATTATTCCTATAAGCAGTGTTTGGAATCTGAAATTATTGCACACGTGGAAATATTGCCCACCGGTGGAAAGTGATCAGTCACGGCGCCCTTACTGTATACCAATGCAATGCATCCACGTGGCTTAACTCTGATTAACAGGACAACTGTACGACACTTGTAAATATATTTCTAACATAACAGGGTACCATTTATGGGTCATACCCTAATGGTTTACAGGCAAACATTGAAATATAATAACATTTGAATGGGATTTGTTTTGTGAACAAAGCTGGTTGGACATCGGAATTAAATTACACACAAAAGAGGTTAGTACTGAGAAACAAAATAGTGAAATGTACTTTAAGACGTTTTATCTTAAAATAAGTATCACTGAGCCCACAGTTAACCGAATAAAAGGTGTATCAGCGGGTAGTGATACAAAATGTGTATCCTGCTACTGGATAAGAAAAAGCGACGCGTGGTTACGATTTGTTTCTGTTACTATTTATAGAATATTAAACTCTTTCGAAACATGTTTATCTATACAAAAAAGAGGAAAAAACAAAAAGTTCTCAAAAGCATAATTACTAAATTCTGCAACAACATTGGCTTTACACCTCAAGGGCGGCGGAACGGATTTCAAAGTGGGGTGGGGGGCTGGATCGGGCGATGGGTAGTCGTCGGTATGACGGGCCGACCATGGTTCGGCCCGTGGTACAATAATTTTAAATTCCAGGGTCCCAAAACTCCCATTTCCATGCATCTTAGGGGATATTTTGAGATTTTTGAGGAGATGTATTTGAAAGATATCACACTCTGAGAGCCGTTAAAAAACGTCGGTAAAGCATACAGTTGAGGCCTATTTATCAGCTTTGGTCGTAACGACCAAAGCTGATAAATTGACCTCACCTGTATGCTTTACCAGACGTTAACAGCAATTATACTGTCTGTGGATTATCTTGTCTGGGGTGGATTTGGTACTTGTATGTCTGTAAGACCGATTGACCACGTAAATGTTTCTTCAAATTTGGAAAGAGATGGTAGTCATTTTATATACCTAATGTAATCATGTTTTCTCATCTACTTTTTGTTTAAAACATATCAAAAAATCACCTTTTACCATACCTTTCAATCTTTGAAACCTAGTGGTATTCATGTCAGTTCAATAACAGCAATTGGAAAAGTCCATATTCATTATTTGGGAGTAGACCAATTATTTAGGGTTGCATGTTGAAAATATGGATTGGTATACCCCACACATTCACGTAGCATCCATCTTACTCAATGCAATTATGAAATGTGTTTCTGTACCGGAAAATAGGTCTTTCTGGTTCAAACAGTCAATGTGCGTATTTACATTTCAATCAGAGTGATCAGGATTTTCCGGAGACCAACTGGGCATATCACACCTTTCTTACAACCGAGGTCTCATCACGAGAATCGGAATAAACCGAACAGAAGTGAATACGGCCGAATACCCGGGTCGCGTGTATTATTCTAAACGAAGAACATGCTTGCACAAAAGCAATGAAATTCCAGTAGAGTTACTTGAATTCTCCTCGTCCAGTATCTCCGCGAGTTTTAATGACTGAACAAAGGAAAGGAGTAATTGAGTTACCAACCCGGCTACCGGTGTGACAGGAATGATAGTCCGTAGGAGAATTAGTCCCTCTGGACTATTATTCCGCGGAATTATAGTCCTAGATCTAACATTTCTAGGAATAGTAGTCCGCCGGACTACTATTCCTAGAAATGTTAGACCTAGGACTATAATTCCGCGGAATAATAGTCCAGAGGGACTAACGTTCCTACGGACTATCATTCCTGTCACACCGGCAACAAAGTATTTGAACAACTTGTCGGCGTGATGTAGACCCTCGTCGACACGCTTCTCGGCGCAATTGGCCCACGTTGTTGTACAAAATGACATTTCTCTTTATCACGGTTAGTGACTATTGTATCAATGCAGGTATTTATTTATTTATTTATGTTTTTAAGGTCACATATTTATGCACAATGGCTAATCAGGACCGTGACAGTTTTACGGGTGGAGGAAGCCGGAGTACCCGGAGAGAACCACCGAGCAACGACGAGCAGCTGCCAGCTCCCCAACATCGTAACTCCGCACTGTCAATGCAGGTACTGTTACCTAAGTAACGATTGCACCATCTCATAAAATGTGTACCTCATATTTCTGATGATCGCTTTTAAAGCTTAATGAAACAAACATATTCACGGATAATCATCGGAACATCGAACAATAATTATTAAAGGTCAAGTAAGAAGGTCGTTACCGTTTTTATTACACACATTTGTTCGCGATATTCAAGAATATATGATAACAATTTGTATTGCATACTTGTGCGATACAAGCTTTGGCACCTTTCAAAAAAGAAAGTGAACCCGTCATACCACCAGGATTCTATTTTCCAAACAGTTGACCAGTCATTTCTCGAAGCTACAGACGACACTGCAGAGTTTTGTTATCCTCTGTAAAATCTTCGGATAACTAGGTTACGATGTCAGTGACGTAGTTGTATCGTTTGTAAACAGTTTTAAAAAACACATTGAAATAGAAAGCGTCATCTGGTCAATAATAAATGAAACTCTATCATTCCCTAAATATGACAAAAACACTACAATAGAAGTCTAATAAGGGTGCGTTTCACAGACAAGAAAAATATGAAACATGCGCCAATTCAGAACGATTCATATTTCTACACAGGCTATACCATTGCACCCAGATGTCAATTTCAACTACAAAAAGATCATGAAAAACGAACGCTGGTACACATAATAAGCTATTGGGATACATAAACTGCGCCTTGCGATGAAAACTATGCCTAAACCATCAGGCTAAAAAGAGAGAACAAATAAATCATTCTCCGCTCACCCCTAAACAACAATAATTATGAATGCAACGCACAGGTCTTAAAAATAAATGGCAACATGTTTAGATGTTATTACTTGGTTATTTTCATATCGACCAAGTATCAGTCCGAGTTAACTTCATATCTGCTGGAGATCGAAAGCCGATGTGAAGTTACCAAAGTCTAAAATCTCGGGCCGATATAAAACTAACCAAGCTACAACCTATTTATGTATTAATCCAAAAGAAATAATTATATACAGATTATTATGACAATGTGCACGTCCTGTGATTTGTATCAGATTCGAGGTGGTGTCCAGAATGGGATCTCAACGAGCCGGCTTTGCCGGCGAGTTGTGATCCCATTTTTGAACACCACTGATAATTTATTTATCTAACAATTCTGTCACATAAAAATATTAAATTTTAAATATTAATAGAGTTTTGGGACATAATATTGGGGGAGAAAAAGTTAAAAAAAGCATATTTTGTGGAACAATATTGTTGTGCGCTTTAACAATGAGTAAGCAGTCACCGTAAATTTTCAAAGTTGCGTGCGATGTAAAATTATTCACCCTCAATGTCATTTCCTATGATGATACGCTTGAATTTACAAGTGTGTAATATTTAATTGTGTATTTTCTATTTAGTGTGTGTGTGTGTGGGGGGGGGGGGGGGGTCATTGACTATTAATAGTTCTGTCGCTAATTGTGAGGAATTTTGTTTAGTTTTGTATACGATCAGCTGAGTCGATCACTGAAACGCACATAAAATGTATTCATGTGCCTGTTATGACAGCCCGTTGCGTTCCCGGAAAAGAATCGTCTCTCCATCGCTTCCGACCAAACATATTTGATCACTACCCATCCAGTAACCTTTGTAGAAAAGATCATGTTATGCTGACACGATGTCATATTGGTCGCACACGACTTACACAATCCTTTCTGTTAGAGGGTAATATGCGACCAGAATGTGTTCCATGTTAGCAGGTGTTGTCAGTGGAGCACATTCTCTTAAATTGTTCTGATTTTAATCTTGTTAGAGGGCAGTACTTCACAGTTGGATCCCTTAGAGATCTATTTTACAATACGAGCCCACACAAAATTGTATCATTTTTGAATGTAATTAACCTTTTTAACAAATTTTAAAATTGTTTTTATTCTTTTAATCAAGACTCATCAAGTCTCAATTCATCAGATTGATTTAGAAGTCGACATCTTTGACTCATCTCATTACTCATTGTTATTCAAATTATTCTTGTCTTTGACATGTCTATTGTGGTTATCTTTTATTTTTATTCAATCTTTTACTTCATAATATTGATGTTTTACTTTCCACTGATTTCTCGCCACGATATATTCTTGGCTGCTGATGTGGCGTTATGCACCAATAAATAATAAATAACGAGTCGTCTTTTTGATTCAGAATGAGTCGTCTATATGATACGGAATCGGAACACATTATGTGATACGTACCGTTTCTCGCGGTTTTTAAGCTAAAATGTTTTTGATTGTTAGATAAAATTTGATATCAGATCTGATACAGTTTTCTGCCAGTGTAGGTGTTTCTCATTCTTCTCGTAACGTCCGAAGTTTTCTCTTCTTCCACTCCAAGCTTAACAAGACTGAACTACTTGTTCTCCCACTTCGACGAATCTATGAAACTCTCTGCTTTCTCCTCTTCGTCCGCCAAACCCTCACTTATTGCCATCGTTAATTCCTCACTACACAAAAACTACTCCCTTTTGTCGAGTAACGCCAATGTTACTAATTGATTGCTTTCGACGAATAACGGTGAATGATCTGGATGTAGATAAAATGGCTGCGCCTAGAGAGGCATCAAGGAGATGGGGCCACTCTATCTTGGTTCTTGTCGGCCGGGGTTAGAGTCAGGCGAATTTGAAATCATATCAGCCGAAATCGATAATGCCCAATTCTGGGAAAGAAGATCATATATGGTAAATATAAACAAATATCGCAAAAGAAAGAAAAGTGTACTGTATTAAAGGATACATCTCAGTGTAAAATGTACTCCGCCCACCAGGGCTGGGAGGAGTTAAACTTTTCCTTAACACGTTAACGTGTTAAATAATTCAGCGTTAACAAGTTAAATGACGTTAAATGTTAAAATGAACAAAATTTTAATAATTTCGGCCATTTTTATTGATTTGAATTTGAATATGATTGGACTTACGTACAGTTCGTCTCTTGAGTTCCAATGTGTTCTATGTGTCTACTGGCTGCCTACTGGCACATAGAACACATTGGAACTCAGGGGACGAGTAGTTAAGATCGTTCTCTCAGGTTATCGTAAATTCTAACATTCAGCGATGTTTTCATTTAAGAATACAATCGCTGCGGCCGTATCCTTAGAAAGATACATCCGCCGTTGCTCGAATACCAGTCCTTACTGGAAAATAGGCGTTCGGTTGAAGCTGATATTGCTATATCGCCAAATATCGGCGGGCCAACGTCGCCAACATTGGTAAGAGGGCTTCATGGGTCTCTCCACTAAATCAATGGGTCGTCTATAAATGATTTTTTGTTCAAGTTCTCGAATTAGAATAAAAAGGTTCTACTCTTCTCATGTTTGCACGTTTGTAATTCGAACAGGGTCGTCCTAGAATGAAAAGTAATTGGATCAGCACGGACTGATCGCTTCATTCTCGGTTCGGCGGTCACGGCAGACACTTCGCTCTTTAGTTTAATATGTTACCTGTGTTTTCATCATGACCGAAGATGGTTCTGTTAGTATGTTTGATAAGCTAAAAAACTATTTTGACACAAACTTTGAGTCACTAAAACGTGATTTTTCCGAACAACAAGAAGCCACAGCCAACAAAATTACTAAAAAACTGAAATCAAACGAATACGAGTTTAACCCTTTACCCAACGTAACGGCCAAAACCGGCCAGCGCTATTCTCAAAAATCGCCTATTAATTTCAATTATTTTTTCATTTTTTGTCTCAAAAACATAGGTTATGACCCCTCATTGGAACGAGCTCGTCGTTCCAATGAGGGGGTCATAACCTATGTTTTTGAGACAAAAAATTAAAAAAATAGTTATTCAAGAATTTTTTTGCAAGTGTCGTCTGCTTTTCATGTTAGGTAAAGGGTTAAGAAAAAAGGAAACCCGAAACAATTTGCATTGCTGAAAAATTCGAAGATACGACGGAAGCCCTCTCCGAAACTAATCCAAATATTACCAGGGCACGTGCGGCTGTTGAGTAAGGTAACAGTTTAATTAACCATTGCAAAAAAAAAAAAATAATAATCGCTGATTCATCCCAGGCGGACTCGGAAGGTGTTGCTGAAAAGATTTGGCAGATGATTCCGATGATGACAAGAAATTACGGAAAGCTGAAGCAGACGCCGTTCGTAAGCTACGTGTCAAATCGTTCAATAAGCCACGGCAGTTTAGCAATTCTTTGGACCCTGATGTTAATGTGGTTAACAGTGTTTTTCGAGCAACAAAGTCTTATCCAACGAGAGCCATTTCCTCGCCAAGTCAACCTCATCCATCGGACCAATGTTTTTCCTGTGGAAAATTCGGTCACTGGAGACGTCAGTGCAGCGCTGGCAGTGGGACAGCTTTTCCAGATAAGGCCCAGCAATCACAGCCAAGTTTTGCCACAGATAAGTAGTTTTTCCTTACATTCAAATCACCCAGCAATCCATCAATTTGACATTTCACAGGACAATTTGTCTTTTTCGGACAATTATTTTGAATATGAACGGGGTTTAGCGAAAATCACAACAAAACGTAGACTGAAAGCTAATTTATGTTTTTGGAAATCTATTAACCCTTTACCCAACGTAACGGCCAAAACCGGCCAGCACTATTCTCAAAAATCGCCAATTAATTTTCATTATTTTTTTCATTTTTTGTCTCAAAAAACATAGGTTATGACCCCTCGTTGGAACGAGCTCGTCGAGCTCGTTCCAACGAGGGGTCATACCCTATGTTTTTGAGACAAAAAATGAAAAAAATTAGTTATTCAAGAATTATTTTTGCAAGTGTCGTCTGCTTTTCAGGTTAGGTAAAGGTTTAGGGCCAATGAAAGAATTTTGAAAAATATTGAAGAAGGGTATCTTATTCCCTTAATTTCGGAACCGACTAGAATGTGTTCTAAAAATAATAGGTCGGCCCTCGATAATAGTGGTTTTGTAGTACAAGCAGTACGTCAGTTATTGGAATCAGGTTGTATTTCAGAAGTTGAATAAATTCCTTTTGTTGTGAATTCACTAACTGTAGCTATAAATGATAAAGGCAAGCGACGTTCGGTCCTTGACTTACGACACGTTAACCCTTTACCCAACGCAGACGATATCAAAATGTATTGTTTTAAATATCATTTTTTTTAATTTTTCAAAAAATTTCAACAAAAGAATATCATGTGACCCCTCGTTGGAACGAGCTCGACGAGCTCGTTCCAACGAGGGGTCACATGATATGGTTTTGTTGATTTTTTTTGAAAAATAATATTTTTTCAAATGCTGAATTTGCATATTACGCGGGCGGTTGCGGTCGATTCGTTGGGTAAAGGGTTAATAGACATATCTGAAAAGAAAAAGTTAAGTACGAAGATTTAGGCTTTGCATTAGAATATCTCGATACGCACGGTTTCATGTTTGCGTTCGATTTCAAGTCCGGTTACCACCATATCGACATTCACTCAGAGAGTAAACAGTACCTTGGCTTTTCTTGGGTTAACGCTGATGGCAAGCGAAAATATTTTCAATTTAATGTGTTACCATTTGGCCTTTCGGATGCTGGTCATATTTTTACAAAAGTTGTACGTGAGCTTGTAAAACATTGGCGGCGGCAGGGCATACAAATAATTGTTTACGTGGATGACGGTATGGGCTGCGACCTTTCTTATGAAAAAGCGCGACACGACAGTGCCAAGGTTAAAATTGATCGCCACGTTGTGGGTGACGTTTGTTAGATATCTATTGCTTGCCGCCCTACTTGGGATTTGCTCTTTTGTCAGAATCCTAACGTGCAGAATGAATTAGAGTTTTGGTTGACCAACATACACACGTTCCGCTCCGCGCAGTTACAATCACACAATATTTTCTTACGGATCGTATTTTCTGACGCCAGTTCTTCCGGTTGGGGGTGTTATGTCGTTGAGTGTAGTGGGATTGTCGTCCATAAGACGTGGACAGATATAAAAGCTCTACATGGAAAGAGCTTACGGGGGTTTTGACAGTCCTAGAGTCGTTAAAAAATGTTTTATCAGGTCATATTTGTAAGCGGTTTACTGATAATTTGAATGTTTCCACAATTCTTTCTAGGGGCAATATTGAAGCTGACTTGCAGAAAATAGCTCTTAAAGTTTTTGAAATATGTTTAAATACAGGAATCAGAGAGAATGCGAATGGATTCCAAGAACTTTGAATCAAAAGGCAGATTTAATTAGTAAAATTCAAGACTCTGAAGACTGGTCTACATTTTACTCATTTTTCGAACATCTAGAAATTCTCTGGGGTCCGCATACATTTGATAGATTTGCGGACAGCCATAATAGCAAAGACCAAAAATTTAATTCAAGGTTCTGGACTCTAAATAGAAGTGGGGTGTGTGCTTTTGCCTACTCGTGGTCTGGTGAAAATAATTGGTTAGTTCCACCCATCTCACTTGTGATAAAAACCATCAAGCATCTTATTTTCTGTCAAGTGCAAGGAACGCTAGTTGTGACTTTTTGGGTTTCGGCTGTTTTTGGGGCCTTTTCTGGTCACTAATCAAGGCGATTTTCGCTTGTTTTTTTACCGATTTTCGCATTTATAACAATCCACGTGGGTTGGTCGTGCGGGGATTTTTCTCCCAGGATTTTTTGGAACTGAAAATTTTAAAGGTTCGGTCTTAACATTGCGAATAGACGGAAGCATAATTGGTTAATCACACTATATTTTGTAGTCAGATGTACCACGTTCTGATAGTGAACATTTGCCCAGTTGAGCTTGATAACGCATGTGTTTATTGAAACAAAGGCTTGTCTTGCTTATTGAAGCATTTAGTGTAACGATTTTTTTCTTAAGTGTACCAGTATGCCATCGGTTTTGGCTGCTAGAGGAGGGGGTTTTTTGTATGACCCGAAGGTGCTTAGTGAAGCGTTCACCAGTTATTGTGGAGGAAGTCCACTAGAATTGGCAGGTGAGGTGTACACCATTAGCCATATCGCTGTGGAAAGTTCTGTTATCTTGCACAACAATAAATAAATAAAAACCGTTTCTCGAAGCGTGCATGTTTGCACATTCTGTGTTATATTTTCGGTTGTGATTGTTTCAGCGGTTCAGTCACCCGCTAATAACATCATTCCCATGTTTGATATCCCGCTCTTCAGATTCTCTAATATACTGGCTGCCATCAAAGTTATCTATGGTAATTACGTGTTGTTATTATTTTGCAAAAATGGGTTAAGAGTGGAAATGAATTTTCATTCATTTCAGTTCTCGAATTATAATGAAAAGAGGTTCTACTCTTCTCATGTTTGCAAGTTTGTAATTCGAACAGGGTCGTACTGGAATGTTTTGTAATTGGATCAGCACGGACTGATCGCTTCATTATCGGTACGGCGGTCACGGAAATCACTTCCCTCTTTAGTTTAATGCCCCCCCCCACCCCCCCCCCCCCCTGTTGGTAACACAGTATGTATTTCTTGTTGAATGTTATTTCATTTTTTGTTTCCATTTTCAGATGTTTTGGGCTCTGATCTTCGGCCATCATCTTTAACACTGACTGATCCGACATTGAAGGTTTTGGCGGATCGTTTGCCGTCTGTAGTGTTGGAGTCCAGGCAAATATTAGAGTTCTCCCAGCATCACCGCTTCACGTGGCCTTGTATTTATTGACTATAATGCAAAATACAAAGTCTTTTTCCTCAGTAAAACTGCGGTGTACAGTATTGCTTCGGCTCACAAACTTTTGTTATTAGATGACACCACCCCACACCCATTCCTCAAATGGTGAAAGAATCGGCTGCGCGCACTCTTACCCGTCGCCGCGCTCGAAAAGCCCCAATCACACCTGCTATGTTACACAGTCTAGTGAATCGTTATCATAATGATTTGCCTTCAGGTTATTTTTTGCGGACAGTAACAATGGTTTGGTTGCTTACGCTGGGTTTTTCAGATTTTATGAGTTAGCACATCTTAGAGGGTGTGATGTGGTGTTTGAAGATTTATTTGTTCGAATTTTTATTGAGAAGGCAAAAAATGACGTTTATAGGGATGGCAATTGGGTCAATATCGGAAAGACGTCACAGGCAACTTGTCCCTACTCATTCTTGCGCACTTACTTTGATGCGTTTCAAATAGATCCCTCGAGTGAGGATTACATCTTCCGTGCTGTGATCTACTTGAAGACAGAAAATAGGTATGTTTAAAGGCGAGCAAATACCAGCATTTCTTACACGCGAACCAAAGAGACTTTCCGGGATGCTTTTTTCCAAGTTAGGGTTAGATGTTAAGCTTTTTGGCACCCATAGCTTGCGAGCGGTGGGCATGACGAGTGTCGCTAATCACAATGTTTCTGAGCGATTATTTGACGTTGGGTCTCAGATAAGGCTAAAGATATGTACGTTAAGGATAATTTGAACCGGCTATTATCTGTATCATTGTCTTTGGGAATATAAAGGCGGATATTTTTAAATCCCGACAGTAACAGAGTCTGCTGCATTTGGGTCGGTGCACCTCGGGAGTTTTACCAGTTAATGGTTTTGCTGGTTGGGTGGCGCGCAGTTATCTCACCTGCTTGAAAATTTTGACACAGATATTTTGTCTTGTTTATGGCAGTTGTATTTATGTATGTAATTCACCTATACTCGAATATATTGGCCGCCGGCAGAGTTACCTATGGTAATAACGTGTTGTTATTATTTTGCAAACATGGGTTAACAGTAGAATTAATGTTCAATTGTGAATTGTAACATCGGTGACATTCCGTCTATAACTGAAGGACATCTAAATTGTTCGTGTTCTTCAATTTCGTCAAATGGCGCAAAATTAGACGTCATCAGCACGTGCGATCCGGCTTGGGTAAACACAAGATAACGATTCAATGCTGCATATTATACAATTATAATCGTCAAAGGTAAACGTTATTAACTTGCTTAAAATTTTTAATGTTGTTAAAATAATTTAACAAGTTAACGTTTGAAACGTTAACTGCTCCCAGCCCTGCCGCCCACCTTCAGAAAAAAACAAGATATGACTCAAACTCACACAGTCAGTGCAACCTAGGAATCTGTTCAGCATCTCGAGCAAATATTAGTGGTAGTACTTTTAACATTTATTTTAAAATTTTATCACAAACATCAATTGAAATTTCCCTAAGAAGTTGAACAATTAAAATAAAAACAGATTCCAGTAAAGAATTCAGAGTTAATGAAGTTACAATTTCCTGTTAACATTTTAGTTTTAGTTGTATACTGTACTGTTAAATTACATGATTGAAATCTAAATTAAAATTAGAAACTTCAATAGAGAAATCTATTTAAATGATTGTTAGCCATTTTGAATTCGCTGGAAAGTGAGTGCAGAAATAGATATTGATGATCAAACATTAGAATTTCATCTTTTATTGCTTTCTGAAGTGTGATTAACTGGGATTTCAGGGTTAGATTATAAACGATAACTTCACAAGTGAATCCAATTGTGTCATGTATCCGTGCGCGCAAACGAAGACGCTTTGTCACGGGTGTAATGGCGACTTCATTTGTTTTTTTTTGTTGTTGCTTTTTTTTAACCCTTTACCTAACATGAAAAGCAGACGACACTTGCAAAAAAATTTTTGAATAACTATTATTTTCATTTTTTGTCTCAAAAACATAGGTTATGACCCCTCATTGGAACGAGCTCGACGAGCTCGTTCCAAGGAGGGGTCAAAACCTATGTTTTAGAGACAAAAAATGAAAAAAATAATGAAAATTAATTGGCGATTTTTGAGAATAGCGCTGGCCGTTACGTTAGGTAAAGGGTTAAATAATATAATTATCGTTAATAATGAAAAGTAATAAACAGAGTAATCGCTTGACTGGACTGGTTACGTGAAATAATTCATTCTAGGCGAGGGACTATATTGTAAAACACTCGTGCGCATTCGCGCACTCATGTTTGTACAACGTCCCTCACCTCTCATGAATTATTTCACGTAACCAGTCCAGTCAAGCGATCACTCTCTATGTATTCGTTTTTGCTTTTGAACGAAAGGGAGTATATAATACAAACTGAAAAACGTACTTTGTAATGTAAACGAAAGGAGAGAGTGGTCAAGGCTAATATTCAATTGTGAATTGTAACATCGGCGACATTCTGTTTGTCACACTTAATTTATGTGAGGACATACAGTGAGACGATGTGGAACTTTTAATTAATTTTCTATTGGCTCAATGAAAAGTTATGAATTATTGTTCATTTCACATTAGTTATCCAAATTTCTGAGCGGATCAATTAATTATCTGACAATAAACAAACTGAACATAATTATGCTATACAATATTTACGTTGAAAATCGTATGAATAATAAATTTAGGTTCGCTTGATACTGGTGGTTTATTTCTCACTTTGTGTTGGAGCAAATGATTTGTTTAAAAAAATACAGAAGTATGTAATAAATACAGAAAAGTGCGATCGTTTCAATGGGTTAATGTTTATCTCACTTCGCCTCTTGTTTTATTTTTGCGTCTAACCAAACTCGTGCGATAAACATTAACCCTTTCAAGAGGATGGGCGAGATCAGTCTCCATCAATAGAAAAGGCAATAAAGTATAGAAAAGCTAAATGTGCTACATACAGGAGAAGTAGAAAATTTAAGAGGGGTGGAAAGCAACGAGGCCATGGTAGTAAAGGAAGAATACCAGCAAGTACGAAATAAAGTAAATAAGATTAAAGACGATAATCGGAGAGTGTGAAATAGCAGTCTTATTAGGACGATAAGAATGACAGGGGGGTCGAGTTCGAACGTGTTTTGGAAATGGGTGAACAAACGTAACAAAGGAAGTAACCCACAGAGTATTAAAGTACATGGCATAGTTACAGACGATCAAGATCAAATCGCATTAGAACTAGTCAAGCACTGGGAAAAGGTAAACGATAAGCGATGGGGCAAGGGGAGCCCACCGGAGTGTCCGAACCAGGCCGAGGGAAATCTACCGACTTCGCGTGCAGCGAAATTAAAACGGAGGAGGTGCGAAAAGTGCTCTCAAAATTAAGGAATGGAAACGCGGGAGGGTTGGATGAAATTCCTAACGAGTTTATCAAAAAGGGGGAGAGGAACTCTGTGAAAGCCTAACTGCCCTATTCAGTTTAGCCATAGAAAAACAAGAGGTACCAAATGAGTGAAGAGAAAGAAAAGTGAGATTTATTCACAAAAGGGGGGAAAAGACGTTTTGGATAATTATCGAGGGATCTCTGTCAGTAGCAACATTGGAAAGGAGATCGAGAATGGCTTCAGGAAGGGAACGAGAGTCACTGACCATCTTGTCACCCTATCCCAAATGATAGAATCCGCGAAAGCAAAAAAGAAAAAGATGTTTATGGCCTTTTTGGATTATAAAAAGGCATACGATAGAGTATGGAGGGAGGGTATGTGGCGCAAGCTGGAGGCTCTGGGCTTGGGAGGCAAGTTTGTTGGAATTATGAAAGCATTATATAAAGATGTACATAGTGAACTTAACCTTGGTAACATAACAACAATACGTGTGTCTATGGAGATAGGCCTCAAACAGGGGTGTATCCTTTCGTCAATTCTTTTTGCATTGTACATCAGAGGTTTAGGAGATGAACTCTTGCAATAGGGAACAGGGGGTAAGTGGTTGGGGACTTGAAGATCCCAGGGCTATGTTTTTCAGACGATGTGGTGCTAGTGTCAGAAGGCGAAGAGGGGCTAGCTGGGAATTGTTGGGAAATATGTGAGCAAATGGAGACTCGAACTTAATGAAAGCAAGAGCAAAGTTATACCTGTGGGCCGCAAGGTGGTCCCTACTCGAAGGTGGAGAGTGGGTGAGTTCTGTATTCAGGTCTTCCGGAAGGTAGCAGCAAACTTCTTAGTGTAGGCGAGACAGGTGACTACGAGTGTCTGGGAGTAAATATAAACATCACAGGAAGAGGCATCTACCGAAACCACACAAATAAATTGATTCTGAAGGGGAGGCGAATCCTTAACTAAATGAAACTTATAGGGAGAAACAGTTTCAATAAGGTTTTCGTGGTGAAACCAATTTGGGAAATGGCGGGTCTGCCAAATATAACATACGGTGCGGAAGTGGTACCCCTAAACCAGACGGCTATAAAGAGCTTGGAAATCCTGCAGAACGAAGCAGGCCGATGGATAACAGGGTCGAGTAATGCCGCAGCACTAAATGCAATCAGGGGTGAGCTTGTGTGGATGAGGATCAAGGACAGGACAGACTTACTGAAACTAGGTTATCTTAATTATTTAGTAAATCTTCCCGACAGCCGATGATGTAAAGTAATGTTCCTGAGAATTTTCAGCTCAAAAACAAAGACAGGGTGGATGGTCCAAGTGAGGGAGCTAATAGAGAACTACTCATTGGAGATCTCGGACCTAGACGTTGGGGGCAAACCAGGGTACAAAATCGTCAGAGAAAGGGTCATGGAGGATGGTAACCTTAATTGGTGAGAGGGGGTCAAATCAAAGAGGTCTTTGGGTGGCCTGCGTGATAAAGAGAAGCCTGGTTTTGAAGAGTACCTTGATGGTACCTTTAGGGGGCCACTGTTGTTCAAGCTGAGGTCGCGATCCCTGGAGCTCATGGGAAAAATTAAAACAAAGCAGTGGAAAGGAGTGCCAGATGTGTAAATTGGGCGTGGTGGAGACCCTGGAACACTTTCTTCTAGAATGCCCAAAATACTAGTCTAAAAGAAGATTCACTGGGAGTATAATGGGGAAGTGGGATGGGAGAATGAAGAACATGTGGTTAGTGGGAGACTCAAAGGAGAGGGTTAATATGCTAATATTCTAACTAAGGCCTTCTCATCCGAGAACCGCGACAAATCAGCGGCCGGACAAAGTGTTAATATTATTATTATTAATATTTAAATTACATTCATAATAAAACATAAACATATTTTTACATGGATAAAATCCCATATTTCAATAAAAAGTTGATTGCTGGAACGTCGTCAGCGAAAAACAGCAGCACTCTAACTGCCCTCCCTCTCCCAAGTTGGCGTCAAGTCAATCATTGTAATAGCTTCCCTCATGCCACGACGTTTAATGACATTAAACCCTTACCTAACTTGAAAAGCAGACGACACTTGCAAAAACAATTCTTGAATAACTGTTTTTTTTTATTTTTTGCGTCCAAAAACGCTCATAGCTTAGGACCCCTCATTCCATGAGCGGTCATAAGCTATATTTTTGAGACAGAAAATCAAAGAAAAAATAAAATTGAATGGTGAATTTTTGTGAATACCGCCGGCCTCTTTGGCCGTTACGTTGCGTAAAGGGTAAAGAAGCGATCGGAAAGATGAAGGTCAGCTGAAAATCTTTATTGTTTTCTTCATTTGCTGAGCATTGATCATATACAGGAACATCCGATACCCCCCCCCCCAACACACACACACACACACACACACACACACACACACACACACACACACACACACACACACACACACACACGACCCCTGCCCCCACGACCCCCACCCCCATCCGACCCACGACCCTTTATTGCGGCCGTCGATACTCTTTTCAGTATGTGCCAACGAAGCACTACATCAATCCAGTTGTATGGAAATCAGAGATATAGATACGTACATTTAACGTAAGCTTCTTTACCATGACCAGAGATAATTCTTTCTGACATCTCACAAGACTTGTTACCTTTGTTGTATGCAAAAGATGTACACGTCACATCATTGCTGCACATGGTGGCACACCGAAGTTTTGAAGACGCACTGGTGGCGGTGGTGTTTACCTCCTCGAACGTTGCTTCGTTCCTGTGGAATGATTCTACCAGAACAGTTCCATTAACCTTGCTTCCCAACAAGAGAGCAAATAACATACATGTTATTACTGAAACTTTCAGGCCAAGGCAGGTTTCACGATTTACTGCCATTTTATTAAACCTTTCAACTGAGATCTATGTCGAGTGGAAAGATACCAGAACAGTACTAGTACGGTACCATTAAACGATCGACTGACATGAAGCCGTCCCTCTTTTATACTTTACATGTGGATCAGTAAATCTTACAACGCTACCACAAATCCAATCGATCAGTTGCGTGGTATTCCGATATTCCTAGTTTTAAAGTAGTCCATCTCATATATTTTAACCCTATCGTTGCTACTTAAAATGTTGCATACAATTGTGCATAAACCGGCAGCTGCACGATATCAAAAATCCGTGTTAAGCGCATTAACCTGGTCGTAATATTTTCCGCGACCAATTGCTGCATCATGCTATCTCAATGATCCTGTTTTTTTTTCTTTTTAACTGCGTGAGTGGTACACACTTACAATTTAAATTATTAAGCACTTAAATATCACAATCATGTCTTCCTTTTCTTTCACGCTATGCGAATGGAATCCGCTGGCAACTTAACTTTGTGAATTACATGAGCACTTCACCTCAAGTGGCTTGTATAATGTTTGTCTTCCGCTGCGTGCGTTGAAGCCAAAGTTGATGTGTATCCTTGTCCATTGGGTAAATAACCCGGGCCACTGCATAAAATATAACATTATTCCTCGATTGCATAGCTGGGGAAACTGTAGTAGTAGTCAATCACATGTAATGGATTACAATATTGAAGTAATGACGTGCAATCGCTTTTCATGATATATTGTGATTACATGCTGTCATGTATAATCAATTACGTTCATTAATGTACAGTAACCTGATTTTTTTTTTTTATTACATTTATGTGAAATCTCTCCCGGGTCAACGTTGGACATCAACTCATGGCGCACGGCATTTTACAGAAAGAAAGAATGATATGTTTAATTATTTTGTATTGTTTGAATGTATTTAAATACACAAAAATAAAAAAAATTAAGACAAACTTCATTTAGTAAATATTACGAACACATTTTATGTTCAATTTTGTATTCAGTTTGTGTAAAATGGCGTGCAACAGACTGCAAAAAAATATGGGTTCTCTTTAGAACCCAAACTGGTTCTAATCGTGTCCCTGAGATGGGACCAGATCTGTTTAAACAGTATTTATTTCAAATCATATAAATTTATAAAGATTAACATTAAATATTAACAGAATTAAACATAAATTGAGGGGGTTTCAGCCGTAAGTTTAGAGCTTATACGATGTTGTCTCAAATCATTATAAAGCAAAGGAGATATGAACAGTTGGCATATCGAACCAGTTTTGGTTCTATACAGAACCAAAACTGGTTCGATATGCCAACTGTTCATATCTCCTTTGTTTCAAAATGTTTGGCGACTGCGTTGAATAAGCTCCAAGTTTACTGCTGAATCTACTTCAGTTCATGTAATATTCTTTTAAAATTGAATGCTAATCTTGGTAAATTTATTTGATTTGAAATAAATACTGTTTAAACAGAACTGGTTCCATCTCGGGGACAAGATTAGAACCAGTTTTGGTTCAAAAGAGAACCTATATTTGTTTGCAGTGCAGAAACACTCGTGTAGCAGAAGAAACTTCAGTCTATATTAAATTGCTTATTCTCCTCAATGCCGATGATACCGTGCTTTTAGCTGAGACAAGTTCTGATATGCAACGACAAGTTTTCAGATCATTGTTCCCGATGGAAACTAGTAATTAACCCCAAGAAATCAAAATTAATGGTCATAGGCGCAGAAGGCGACCTTCACATCAGTTCGTAACACAAGGCGAACAACTAGACGTAGTCAATGACTATAAGTATTTAGGCGTGGTCATCAACAGGAACGGTTCCTTCTTTAAGGCCAAGAAAGACCTTGTGGAAAGGGCTACAAAGGCGATGTACTCTGTGATCAGAAAAATAAGACATTCCTCTCGTCCGTTTGATATTCAGTTAGACCTTTTTCATAAAATAATCCAACCGATCTTTCTGTACGGCTGTGAGGTGTGGGGGTTTCAAAATATACTATCAATAGAAAAATTCCAACATAAATTTCTAAAATTTATTCTGAAATTAAAGCCAAGTACGCCACCCATATTTATTTACAGTGAATTGGGGACGACTCCAATACAGATTGAAATAAAATGTCGAATTATTAGTTACAGGTGCAGATTAATAAATAGCCCCGAAACAAAAAATAATCTTATCCTTTGTAATTATTTAAATGTGTTAATGACTAACAATAAACACTGCTGTCAATGGCTTCTAAATGCTAAGAATACCCTAGACATATGCGGATTATCCCACGTTTGGTATTCTCATAGTTGTGGAAACTCAAGATTTTTGGTAGCTGAAGTTAAGAATATCCTGACTGACCAGTTCCGTCCGTCAAGAGTGGTGGTCAAACGTTACCAGGTCGACATTGTACGATAATTACAGGTTACTCGATCACAACTTAGAAATGAAATTTTATATATCCCGTCTGCCATTAACAGATGTCTTTACCCTTGTCAAATTTATCACATCTAATCATCACCTGCCGATTGAGACAGGTCGATAGAAAAATATCTCAAGACAAGGCCGTATTTGTAAACTTTGCCCAATGGGAAAGGCTGGGGACAAGTATCACTACGTTATGGAATGCCGAAGGTTATACGATGATAGAAAAATGTACTTACCCTCCTTCACGCACAGACGCCCTTCGGCTTTTAAATACAGAGAGCTCTTCTCAAGTAAAAAATATTAGAGTCCTTCATAAATTATGCACATTTTTTAGAGTTGTTAATCTTATGACAAGATGTCAGGATACATAAAATACACGAATCCACCAGTCTTTTCCGCGTTGATATCTCAGTTTTAATTTTGGTGATATGCACAGTATAAAACTCCCCCAACCCCAGTCAGAAATCGCGACTGAATATCAAACTTTCTCTTCCCGGTCTGCAGCGGACATAAGGTATATGAGACAGAGTACCTGCGTACCTACCATATCGTGATATGTTGAAATCCTTGTTTTCGTCTAATTTCCTTCTCCCGAGGGTATTTGAGCGAGGGGTGTTCCATTTCAAACTAACGTTTGAATCTGACAGTTGTTAGATTTTGGTAACGATTATTTATTTATTGGTGTTTAAGGTCACATATTTATGCACAATGGCTAATCATGACCGTGACAGTTTTACGGGTGGAGGAAGCCGGAGTACCCGGAGAGAACCACCGAGCAACGGCGAGCAACTGTCAGCTCCCCAACATACTAACTCAAGCAGGGTTAGCATTGGTTGAAGACAAGTGCACCATCGACGTGCAGTACACCTTAGTACACAACGCCACCGTGCCCCCAGGAGGGCAATGGAGATGAAGTGTCTTGCCCAAGGACACAACGCGCTTGCCGCAGGTGGGATTCGAACCGAGGACCTCTCGGCTTGCAGCCTGCACCTCTACCTACTGAGCCACCGCGCTCCCATAGGTAACGATAAAGTATCTCTTAGTTATGATCAATTTAGGGTGAATTTTAAATCGAGTAGAGGTACATTGGGGGTCTCTTCAGTCTTGTGGCTCACCATATCGTCGGATGGGGGCTGGAGTCACAGTTGGACATCGATCACTCTAGCGACCAAGCGACGCAATGTCGAGACGTGAAATGCTGAATAGCTTCTCGCGGATGTGGTCCTGTCACTGGAGTCGAAACTGTGGTTTCAAACAGGAAGAGGTTTCAGTTTCTGGAGATGTTCTGATATTTTATCGATTTCGGTTGGAGTGGGTTTATACTGGAGGTGAGTATTGCTGCCTTTTGGCATATCCTACTTCTATTTATATTTAGTGATATTATATCTCACGTGACCTTCTAGGCTCCTGATTGGACGAATACTGCACCCCTATTTTGTGTAGTTCGCATCCACAGAACTGACCAGGCACTATACCCAGGCACTACACGTTTTCTATTTTTAGCACACTACTATATCAGTTTTCTTTTCATACTGGGTGAATAAAACAAATCAGGCTAAATTTAAATATCGATTCACAGAGGCACAACATCCACAAAACGACCCGGAAAGAAATCATTGTGGAAAAATGCATCGCTTTTCCATTGTTGAAGTCACATTTTCCGAGGCGTTCATTTTATTCCTTGAGAAGATTATCCACATCTCGTTTCGAAGAGAATGATGCACACATGGTTACAACATTCATGGGAACGCGTCCGGATATGAAAAATCGTTTGTTTCGCTGCTCATAGTATTTCGCTATTTAATGGGCAGTAAACGAATAAATAATGGAATTCATTTGAATCTTCGGAGTTTGGTATCCCGTACTGACCCATTCGGTAATGTATATGTGTGACATATGTGTGGAAATTATCAAACTGCGTTGTCAAATTTCGAAAATTTTAGCTTTCATTCGCGAGTTGCGCGATTCTAGAATACACAGTTCCGTTTGGGGGAAATGTTTTGTTTACCCTTGCGGACCGATTCAAAATCTGTCTTCTGTCCATATCAATAAGTCGTGTTTTGGAAGAAGAAAATGTTTTTTGAAAACTAATGGTATTTTTTTCTATATAATGCTGGTTGGTAGGGCTGCTACCTTGGAAATAGATTAACAAATTGGACAGATGTTTTTCTTGATGGGTGTTCGATATAATATAAGGATTAGTGCATGTCTTGTCGTTGACTACGTCCATATAGTGCCCAGTGAGGTGGTGTAGTTCCCTCCGCTTCGCGGCGGGAACTACACCACCTCACTGGGCACTATATGGGCGTAGTCAACCCCAAGCCATGTACTATTCCTTAAATATGTAACAATTTATACTGACTACTATACAATATACTTAAATGTACACACATATATACACCTCTCACATCGCTTATGTGGTCAAGGAGAGTGAATAAAGATTTGGATTTGAATTTGAAGTTGTGCGGACTAGTATTCAAACAAGAGACTCACAGCCTGAAACTATTATTGTGGACATCATTGTTTGTCTGGTAATTTTCAGTATTATCATGAAAAATTGGCAATCCAGTTGTAATACATTCTCCAAAATACAGTACAATTTTTCACAATTCATATAGATACACTACAATAAACTACTCACAGACGCAGCATCATCAATAAGTCAGTGATAATGAAGAAATAAATAAATTAATATATGAGGAACGGCCGTTTGTTTCGGTCTATTTCTTGAGTTATTAACCTCAAAAATCAAAAGCCAAACTGTGTAAATGGGCATATAAGGAATGGTCGTTTGTTTCTGTCTTTTTCTTCAAATATTAACCCCAAGAGCAAAGGCCAGACTGTGTAGCCACGTCCACACAAAACTTCAATCTCCTTTTTCACTTTACGGGAGGTCGCTGTCAATCAAAACAACACAGAAAGAGTCATATATCCAAAAATAGCTATGGCCATTCAAGCTACTGCTTCTCCGTGTTAAGTTTATCCGGGATTTCATATGCATTATGTTTTAACCCTTTACCCAACGTAACGGCCAAAACCGGCCAGCGCTATTCTCAAAAGTCGCCAATTAATTTTCATTATTTTTTCACTTTTCGTCTCCAAAACATGGGTTATAACCCCTCGTTGGAACGAGCTCGTCGATCTCGTTCCAATTTGGGGTCATAACCTATGTTTTTGAGACAAAAAATGAAAAACATTAGTTATTCAATAATTAGTTTTACAAGTGTCGTCTGCTTTTCGTGTAAGGTAAAGGGTTAAAAAGAAAACGGGTAATCAGACTGAAGTCGTAGAATGTTGATTGTAAATTATCTGAAAGTCTATGTTCGTTTTTGAATACTCCCTTTGGATTCATTCAGGACACGGGAATAACTTTGAAGATGGAATTTGTGAGGATCGAAATTCGCTCAGTTTTTCCTTAATTTCACATAAAATAAAGAACTCCGGCGTCTGATACTTGAAGCTTTCCATCTACGGTTGGGGTGCTGCCACTTGGAAAACGCTTCCTGGTGTGTACCCCCCCCCCCCCAAAAAAAAAAAAAAAAAAAATTGGAGCACACTGTAGAAGAAAAGCGGTATATTTTTTATATAATACATGTTTCAGGTATAAAAAAAGTAAGTCATGCTGTCCATATCAGGGGACCACTGTGAGAAGTGGCCAATAATAGACACTTTATGACTATGGAGTGCATCACCGAATTAATTATTGCTATTCACCGGTGTGTAAGAAAGGGTTATAACGAGTGAAGTCGCTGAATGTTGATTGTAAATTACCTGAAAGTCTATGTTCGTTTTTGAATACTCCCTTTGGATTCATTCAGGACACGGGAATAACTTTGAAGATGGAATTGTTGAGGACACTCAGTTTTCATCGAAATTCGCTCAGTTCTTCCTTAATTTCACATAAAATAAAGAACTCCGGCGTCTGATACTTGAAGATTTTCATCTACGGTTGGTGTGCTGCCACTTGAAAAACGCTTCTCGGTGTGTATCCCCCCACAAAATTGGAGCATATGTAGAAGAAAAGCGGTATATTTTTTTTTTGTATAATACATGTCTCAGGTATAAAAAAGTAAGTCATGTTGTCCATATCAGGGGACCACTGTGAGAAGTGGCCAATAATAGACACTTTATGACTATGGAGTGTATCGCCTAATTAATTATTGCTATTCACTGGCGTGTAAGTCAAATGAACTTGCCAAATCAGAACTGAGCCATCAACAATTAACCTTTTACCTAACGCGAAAAGCAGACGACACATGCAAACAAAATTTTGGAATAACTATCTCTTTAAATTTTTGCGTCAAAATGACCCGTCATAGGAACATACTCAACGAGCTCCAATGAGGATTCAAAAGCTAGCATTTTGAGACCAAAAAAAGAAAAATAATGAAAATCGAATGGAGATTTTTATGAATAGCGCTGGCCGGATTTGGCCGTTAGCTTGGGTAAATGGATAATCTTTATCAAGCAGTTCCACTGAAAATAACCGAAGAGTAACAACGAAGAAATGTCCCTTTTTGGGGACTGAAAAATGCTGTTAACTTTTCATGTGCGTTTTTTTGTGAATTCATAGAAAAGCTCGCACTCGTGAGTGTGACCGGCACATCTCTTTAAGTTCATATTCCTGACTATTTGGAACATGGCCCAATGGTTTTTGGCATGAAAAGGACTATAGCTTGTGCAAAATAAAAATGATGTGATCATACAAACGCCATACAGTGGCCTAAACTCTCAAATGGTCGCATATGGAAAGTTGTTTAGTCTTGTTATACCACATACCGCATACGATATCGGGCTGCATATTATATAACTTATCTCCTACAACATGTATGGTATTTAATATCTGGATGTCGGTTTTTAAACACCGAGACGCAAGCGATGTGTTTAAATGAGACATCCAGGTATTAAATCTCCATATACCATACATGTTGGCGGAGATAACGCTTTTGTCCCGTTTGAAACACAATACAAGCATAATGGAAATAAATTTGTGGGCGCATTTCTTAGCTCCACAATCACTTGGACCAAATTCGTGATAATTCGTGATAATTATTTTGTTTTTATAATCGCAGAAGACAACAGATAGAGTTACATCCCTTGGGTCGTTAAAGAAAGGAGTAAACAGTATTTTGTTGACATATCGTCTCCTGAGTTCAAATGTGTTCTATGTGCCTACTGGCACATAGAACACATTGGTACTCAGGGGACAAATTATTTGCTCTTATTCTATTTTATGATTGAATTGTCGGTAATCTGATGATATTTGTGACTATTGTCCGGTTTTTTGGTTCGACGTTTATTTCTAGGCGAGCAAAATCGGAACGCTTCCGTTTAAACCATATTCCTCCGATGTTTCGCGTGCGCTTATACCTTGGATGTTGCACGCTCTCATATACCTTGGATGTTGGGTGCACCCTTTGCCATGGCTATTTGTCCAAGGCATTCTGACCAATCAAAAGACCGAATTTATCGGGATAATGGATAATGCAAGTTATCCGATTCTACAACATAGTCGCGAATGGATGAATGCATACTTTATTTCGCAGCATAGTAATATAATAGTTGACATGTATTAAACAAAATTAACTTTATTATACTGCGGGGAGACAGCATAGTCACAAGGACTGTCTTCCTACCGTCCCCACATAAAGGCTAAATGTAATGTTCACAGCAGATTTCGCCTACAGTTTGATCCACTGAAAGAGACCAATATTGACCAGCATCAAGTAAGAAAAAACAAAATAAGTCAAGTTTGTACCTATTGAGAGCCCTCCCGAAAAGGGCTCGCAGTCTATCATCGCGCCTGGTGAACACAGAGTACCCCGGGTAGCATCATGGTCCACTGTGTTACCCAATATTGAGGCATTTCAATTTAACACTGGGTGAGGTAACAGAACATTACTTACAGGCACGACGATTAGTTCAGTCATTACTACAATCAGGGCATGCAGGGTTACTACAGGTAACATTAAAGGAGTATTGGTTAAGCACCCAGTCCGTACGAATTCTTTTAAATTCAGATCTATTGAGATTTTGAACCAATGGTTCAAAATCTCAATAGATATGAATTTAAAAGAATTCATAAATACCCATTAGAGCATATAACGTGTTACGGATTTGCATTATAGTTTCAGTTTCACTTTGAGAAGGATGGATGAAAATTTACTGTGGTTGATTCAGTTTCTCAGTACTCAGAGCCATTCTGGAGAATAGATTGATTTTTTCTGCTGCAACGAAATGCCGAACTGAATAGGTCTGAACAGGCAATCACCGGGGCGTTGTATAATATAATACATGACAGTGCTTGAATGTTTGGCGAATCGGAAGTTTACTTTGTGTATATTCCAAATTAAAAATTGTTAAATATTGTTTTTTTTTCATTTGTGAACATTAATTGTCATAGGCATAGCAAACTGTTCCGTCGCAGAAAAGTATGTGGTGGGCTTTTAGGCAAATACGTCCCAATTCTATTATTCACATTCAATTCAGTGTCTCGGTATCAATATTGCATGCGCACATTAGATTCACCTGACAGGAAAGATAATTACTTGCATTTGTTCAGTTCCTTTCCCTAAACATAATTGCACTATATAATTGATTGAGAGTATGACGCGACTTGTACTTTAAAGTTGGATGCGTTGTTATGAGTTACATCATATATGTTTATTTTAGCAACTGCTAAAAGATTAAAAACCCATACACACCAGGTTCGATGCGAACAGCCCGAACCTTGTGGTGAAGTAATAGAATGAAATTGTCTTTTCATTCAGTTATTTCGTCGCAATGTTCTGGCTCTGATTTTTGATTTACGAAAGAACAAAGATATTACTACCCTCCAGTGATGTGGGGGTGGGGTGGTAAATTCTCACCCGAGGGAGGGAGATATATTTGATCCCGACATGAGGCTAAGTCTTAGTATCTTTCGCCGGTGGTGAGCTTTACCCAGCCCATCCCTGTGCCGCTCGAGAGTTATTTTTCTACCGTCATACCTCACATGACGTCGTCACAATCATGCGATGGAAATTCACTGTTCACCGATTGATCGCAGACAAAACAGGAATTGCATATTCGAAAAGAGCTTCGAACAGTTCCTTGTTACTTTTCCACCAGTTCCATATTTACAAATCCGAACGGAACATTTCTCTGAACAGCAGAAAAATAGATTCACCAAAAGTCGCTTGACATAAACAAAAATCTTTCGGAACTTCCTGATGTTAGTTTGTTTTTTTAAATATATAACGTGCAAGCAACTTGTTTAACCCTTTCAATAATAGCGCCCTCGAAGGTATCACTTCAGTCAATACTGTCAACGGCGAAACGGGCGAGGCCTTCCTGGTTTGTAGAGAGGTTCAGTAATAATTTAATCCAACAGCTCGAAAGAGCTGTTGGATTAAATTATTACCGAGCCTCGCTTCAGATTTTTTGCTTTTTGTGTCGTCTACTCGTCCACTGCCAATTTTTTCTTCACGCAAGCATGTATGCACAAAGGGTTGAAAGGATTAAAACCAACCTGACCAAAAACAATTCAATTTACCAAATACAACGAACAATCAAAGGTATTGATTAGAACAGTTTTCTAAACAATGGTATCGTATTAGCACCAAGAAATCGGAAATTGCATCTTTTTTTATCTTACTTCAGCAATTTAGTATCTGGGCATAGCAAGTTACTAATCTTGAGGCAACAAATCAGTTTTTCCACCATCTGCCCACTGTGTCCCGCTTGAGATACCTGGACGAGACACATTTATCTTACCCACTCAACCTGACAAGCCTCATTTATGTTTTTAATTATTTCATCATCAGCCTCAACAAACATGGCGCCCCCTTAGCTCCAATTGACAGGGCTATCCATTCCAAACGCTCAATACTCAAGGAAGATTTTCTTTCTCATCACATGCGACATAGAGACTCGCTTCAGTATGTTTAGTTAGTTCATATACCTGGAGAATATACCGAACTTTTCGCGATTCCCTCAGAATATGCAGATCATTTCAGCTACGGTCAAGCTGCAGTATAGTGAAGTTTCATGTACAGTAAAGTTTCATCGCAAGAGAAGTTCATCGATCTCGTCATGTGGTCTGTTGTAGGAGAAAAAAAATCTACATCCAGTGGTATGGACTGGTATGGGAAATCTCAATATCCATCTACAGAAGTACTAAACCATGCGGGAAATAAAAATCTGTTCCGCACACATGTGTGGAACGGGGATTGTTGATGGACTATTTTTAAACCCAAACTTTCACTGGACTATTCTACAAATCGTGCACCGCAATTACAATTTGAATCGCTAGCCATAGCTAAAATTCATCCCATGACTTCCAATGTGTTCTATGTGGCACATAGAACAATTTAACTCAGGGGACGAAATACCAACACGGGTTTCCCTCGCAAATTTGATTGGCGCTAAAATGTTTTCTTTTTGTTGATAGTTGTCAAATGAAATGCTGAGTGTCTTGACTTGAAGGCGCGTAACAAACACAGAACTACACGCGCGAGTGAATTGGTTAATCGATATGGCACTTGTTCCATTGCGGAAGGATAAGGGCGCTAGTTTCATCCTTCCGCGCTGGCACTCGTGTCATATCGATTAACCAATTCACACGCCCGTGTCGTTCTGTGTATTGACACCGCCACTCGGCAAGCCTCGTATCCTGGTCAAATATTCCCCCTCGGGTGGTATTTTGCCTTGTCACATCCAAACCACTCGAGGATAATTATATTTTTGCGGATTCAAGATAGTTATCGTGTTAATATATTACTAATATCTTGCTGCAGCCAGCACGCTGGTTATCTTGCAGCAGCAAGTTGACTTTTGCTGCATCGGGCCATTATCTTAATATCTTCCTGCAGTAAGTCATTTATCTGGCTGTAACAGGTTAATTGTTTTACAGATATCCATCCTGCTGCAGTAAGATAACTAACTTGGTATAGCGTGGAACAAACATGATAACAAACTTGCCGTAGGAAGACACTAACAAATAACCCACTTGTTGTAGCAAGGCACTAACAAGATAAATAGCAAGGCACTAGCATGATAACCTACTTACTGTAGCAAAGCACTAACGACATAACTAACTTGTTGCGGCTAGGCACTAGCGATATAACTAACTTGCCACAGCAAGGCACTAAAAAGGTAACTAACCTGTTGTGGCACGGCACTAAGAAGACAGCCAGATTGCTGTAGCAAAACACTAACAAGATAACTAACTTGTAGCAAGGCACTGAAAAGATAACTAACTTGCCATAGCAAGGCACTAACTTGCTGCAACAAGGCTCTAGTATGATAACTAATTTGCTTCTATAAGATAACTAATATTATCGCGTCAATTTTATCTTCCGAGGTAAGAGAATATTTTTCTAAAACAAATTCTCGTTTGGTTTCTTTCCCATTCCTACTTGGTCATCTCTGTTCAGAAAACAAAAAACAGGTAAGTAGTTGAATTTTAGTCGGATTCTGGTCACAAAAGGTTATAAAATGGTGTGTGAATTCCCCTTCTAAACACAATCAAAGCTCGCCCATATTGTTTATATATTTGTCAAACGGGATGATCTATGGTTGACCCCCTTCGATTCTATGAGTTTATACTTAGTAGCTTTATAAAGCACAGTCGCAGTTTTCAGAGTCCGATGTTTCCTCTTCTCGAGTTCTATTATCCGAACGTCTCCGCGGATAGTTGGGGTATCTCTTTTTCCAATTGGACGAATCACCTCTGAATCTTAGAGTTGAATTTCCTGCACAGGTCTCTTCTTTCATCTCATCCTCCGCACAGTCCTCACTTGACTCCTGCGAAATTTCGAAATTCAATTCGAAAGTCAATATTCGATTCGATTCGAAATCTGAAATTCGAATATTTTCGAATATACTTCGGCCATAACCGTGAATGTTTACAGATTGTAATCGATCACATTATTTTATATTGAGTATTGTTCTTGAGTAGAAACGCAACTGACTTGTAGCGGTAACAATGTTTGTAGCGATGTAGCTACAACTGTAGCTACATCGCTACAAACACTGTTACCGCTATTACTGTTCACTTCAACTTATTGTGCATTATGGCCAGTGAACATTTATAAACTTTTCAAGTTTCGAACTTTGAAAGTTGTTCAGCTGTTCATCGTCAATAAATGATTTGTTCCATAACATGATCACATTATTTTAAATTGAGTATTGTTCTTTTCGATCACAGTTACATCGTCAAAAGTAACGTTTTTCTAAAAGAATACCCCCGATTATTATATAAACAGAAGTAGAGCAGACTTTAATTATCAAGTGGATCGACTCCATTCGGCATTGAATTATGGTTTCATTTTAGTCATTCCGCATTTTTATTTAAAATAAATCGCTTCACGAACAAATGGAGTCGATCCGATTTGAAACGAAGTTTTTTTTCCAAGAAAACATGTCATAAAAGTGAGGTATCGGCCATATCAGCCAGGTTCATTTAAAAATGTTTATTGCTGCAGTTTCGAAGTTACAAAGTCCACAATTAGAATAGTTTTAGTCAATAGGTAGTACATGTATATTGGTGCACATCTCCGTTTTTGCGTGGGAAGTGATGAGGCGAAAAATGCACTCTACACAACTGTGTGTCTTTTAATAATTGGGGGTATTATTTTAGAAGAACGACTTTTCTTTTGACTACGTATCCAATAACTGTGATTAGAAATTCGATTCGAAATTCGATTCTTTTCCTCTAACACGATTCGATATCCAATTCGATCACAATCGACAATTCGAAGGTCCCTAATCATTGTCTTCATTATTTTCGTCATTCAAAAACTCCACTTCAAACAAATTCATAAAAAACACCAGTTTTCTCCATTGCGTTCGTAAAGTAACGAGTTCGTTGTAAAACATTGTTAGCGCCCGTGACGTCGCACCAAGGAGGATAACTCATACTAACTCATACCGACCGAGATCTGCGTCATATCAGATGAGTTTGAAGTTGCATCTGCTGAGCTTGATAATGGGTAATTATGGAAAAGAAAATCATATCTGATAAATAAAGATTATTACCATTATGTGGATGTACAAAATATGGATCCGAGTCGAGCTCCGGGTTCTAAGGGCAGATCACGACGAGTCGAAGACGAGTCGTGATTTACCCTTAGAAGCCGGAGCGAGACTCGGATACATATTTTGTACATCCACATAATGGTAATAATCATTTTATCTTACAATATATTGGAGATAAGTCAAGAATGTAGACGAATATATAACGAACTATTTATTCGTACGGATGAACAAAAAGAAAAAAATGGAACTCACGCGAAAGGAACGTGCTTGTATCTGACCCCCTGATACAAATGTGTATCAGGGGGTCGAATACACGACAGTTGCGGAGTTAATACAGACAAAATACATGTTGATTGTAAGATAAATTTCAATATCGGTTGTAATGGTTGACATACGAGAATGCCACACCTCAATTGTTTCACCTCCCTCTTAATCTTTTGTAAAGACTCCGATCTATATTTTACAATATGGTCCGTAGTCCGGTGGCAACGGGCCGACTGTTGTAATATACGCCACAACGTAATTTGTACTTGTGGCGTCGAAACTTTAAGCCGATTGTTGTGACATGGTTAGAGAAGCCGCGTAAGGAAACAATATGTAATATAAACTGAACGCATAACGTCCCGCGAGTTCCAGTGTGTTCTATGTGCCTACTGTACTAGGAAATCTTGTAAGTAACTAACTATACATCCACCAACTACAGATATACTTAAGGTCTTTGGATCACAGGATGATGAGAAAACCAGATGCATCAGATTTGTGATTTTTCATCTTCTTTCAAACGTTGTTAACCTGCATAGGACCATTCCATGTCTGTGTAAAACACTCGGGACAGTATGGATTGTTGTATTCGACTGTCACGGAATAAGATAATATGGACATAGATGAGAGTTTTTTTTAAAGATGTTTCTATTATTTATCGCACGTACTTCTGGATGAAGCTCGTTCCACAGATTCGGGAAAAGATACGGTAGGAAGTTTTCTATAGATTTAGTTCTTATTCCGCTTATTTGAAGACGTCCGGATTGCGGAATAATTCTATTTCTATGTAAATCAGCGATTTTAAAAAAAATGAACTTAATGGTGTTTTTTTTGGGTAGATTTCCTTGGTGCCAATCGAAGACGAAAAAGTAAGACATCTATTTTAAACATATCTTGTACCTTGGGAATACTAAACTTGTAAAAAGAGGGTCAGTGTGGAAACTGTATTCTTTGTTGTTTATTATCCACATCGGTCATCGAAAAGCCTGTCTATAGATCTAGAATTTCGCTGTGCCTGAATTCCGTAAATAAGATGACATTGGACCAAGGTATGATAAGCGTCTTCATTGTCTCTAGAGGAAGAATGTTTTTTACCTTATTTAGAGCATAATTTAAACGGACAATCTTAGAGCATACATTGTAACTGAGTAATAATTATGATGTTTAAAAGATACTTTATCGTCACGATTTATTCCAAAGAACTTTCGTGATTTTTCATTTTCATCAGAGCCCACCTTATTTGTTTCTTGATTGTTTATAAATACATTATTAGTAGTGGATCTGCCTATGTTATCATCGTGAGAATGTAGTTTGTTTTCTTAGTATTCAGGGCCAATCAGTTTACGCAATACCAATCAAATATTTTCCTTCGAACTCATCATTAATATTAATGATCAGTTTATTCATATCTGCTTCCGTTGAGTATACCGTGGTATCATTGGTAAAGGACAGAAGATTCAGTGAGGTTTATTCACTAATGTCATTTATGTACAATAGAAACACATTGTGTCCTAAAACCTCACATACTGTTTTCTATCCGAAAAATATCTTTTGAGACAATTGTTAGCTATGCCCATAAAACAATACCATTTAGGTTTTTTCAACAAAATGTCATAAATTATGAATGGTCTGTTTGAATTTCGTATTTGCTCGCTAGTTTCTCATGCAATGTTACCAAAAAGGTATTGAATTCCTCCGATGGGTTCGCTTATTTCGTTATTATTCTGAGTGAAAATGGATGGGAGTGTATTCGTCCTTTTGGACTTATTTGTACTGTCGTTTAGGATTCTCCAGGTAGCTCGCATATTGGGTTTGTTTTCACCAAGTATCTTTTTTAAAATACATGGATTTACATTGTTTTTTAACCCTATTATTTTTCCTACAATAATTTTGAAAGTTTAGCTTATTTGTATCAGAGGGGCACTTTAACATTTTGACATAAAATTGTGTTTGATGAATTAAAAAGGCCTTTGTTGATCAGGGGGTGTCGCTTTAGATTTTTTTACTGGGTTTGGACTGAATGAATGGAAAAACTTTGCTGACGCTTGCAATTAAATATCGATAAATTTCCTGAAACTCAGATTTGGGCAGTTATCCTCCATAACAATAGAAAAGTTACACTCAACCAAAAGTGATTTGAGGTATTCCACATTTTGAGGATTTATTTTTCTTTTGAACGGAATATATACGTATTCTTCTTTCTCATTGTGAGATTCTAAATAATATGTCCCAAAGTGGTCTGAGACATCGGCCAATACTATCTGTACAAGAGAATGGAGTGTAATATGTATTATTAAAAAAAAATATGGTCAGTGATAATGGCCGAGTGAGGGGTTACTCTTATAGGTTTCGCAATGGAAGGTAAAAGCCCATGGCTAAACACCAGGTCAATGAATTTTCCAGTCTTGGCATGGGAATCAGTTTTTAGCAGATCAATATTGAGGTTTCCCATGATGTATGCTATTTTTTCTTGATTCAAAGTGTCAGTTAGTTGATTTAACCTAGACAGGAAAAAGGTCTTAGATTTAATTAATTCTATAAAAAGTGATCTTCGTTGAATTGCTATATTGTTCGCAACCTCGTGCAATATTTGTTAATATTTACGCGTAAATGATATTCGTCTCAACTTATTACATAGATCAATATTACTACGAGTTTACGGCGTTTGTGTGTACTCTTTTGTTGGAAGACACGCCGAAGACAAATATAATTATGTTTATTGTTATATATAATGGTTCAGTTTCCATTCACGATATAGAGGATCTCAAACTCGTGATATTTGGATATAAGATTTTTTGAAACTCGTTTGATGAATTTGATTCACAACTCGCCTAAAGGCGAGTTGTGAATCGAATTCATCAAACGAGTTTCAAAAAATCTTATATCCAAATATCACGAGTTAAAGATTCTGTATATCACATGAATTTTCGAATGTTTTTTTACACTTTTTATTTAATTCTTTGTCGCTGAATTCTCCCAAAACAACCGACAATCAGTTCGTTGGCTCAGACGCTTCACACCATGACGTCATGAATGCGCTTTACTTGCTCCTGTTGTCGTAATTGACGTTATGTGAACTACGCACAAGAATACAATGCTGCTACTATGGGAGCACGCGCCGATTAGACACTAGTTGATAATCAGGAAATAAGACATAGGTTGTTACGTCGAAATTGACGACGTTTTTATGTGATATAAACCCTTATCCGATTCTTCATAGTTCTTCCTCAGAACAAGAATTATAGATCGGTCTTTCACTTTGTGGTTCAGTGCCATCATAACTTACTAATGGCAGTGGGGTGAGCCGTTGTGTTATTTCTCATTAACCTTGTTTACCTGACGCAACGACTATATCCAATCAATGTTACACAAAATCGCAATTAATGTTAAATTATGTGAATAAAACTGATATTTTAACTTATAGTCATGATACTATTTTGTATTGAAGCAATTCGTTCACGTCATAATGTCACCCAATCGCGTTCTTATATGACGTTCTTATACGTAATTCGGTAAATTTTGTAATGACTCTCTTTCTCTCATTGGAAAAAAGTTCATCACACGCGTTCTGGAGATGAGTTATTAACTATGTTTTATACAAAAATTGGGAATTTGTAATTTTGTGTACCTTTTTTAATATACTTTTATACAGATATAAAATGTTGTACAGTGATTTTAAAAATGCATAATTGAAACAGATATGTATTCATTGTATTCAGATTATAAATTATAGTCTATTTCAAGGTTAATTTGTTCCTTTATGGAAACTTTGCAGCAGGCGTTCTCCATACTCTTTGGTTAACCCTCTACACTCTCATGTTAAAATGGCAAAGTTTTCAGCAGCAAATATATCCTGTAATGCAATTTGATATTTAACCAAATATATCTTGTTTGACAGAGCTCAGTGAGCTCTGTCAAACAAGATATAATTGGTTAAATTCATAGTTAAACAAGAAAACAACAGAGCGATAGGAAAAGATTCTGTTGCACTACCAGTGTGCTAGGGGTTAAACTAGTATTACGATGTTTACTTCTTCTGCCAGCCTACGATTTGAAGAAAAGTTAAAAATTAAATACGCTCCATGGAAAAGTGTTAAGAGAGTAATAAATAGTTATTTCTCGTACTATGGTGCCCATGATATTCGCCCACAATCCTCATCCTGCTGAGTCCCTGACAAAGCAGGGCACAACATTTTGGGCACAACATTTTGGGCGAGTCCAGATAGGAGCAATTGTAGTCCTTCCATGGAGAAAACACGAACTATGTCTAGGAGAAAAATCGAAGTTGAAATATTGCAATATGGTTGATTGGACCTGAACATTGGTGATGATTTATCCAAGGACTGTCTCTATCAGGTTCCATCTTATGTTTAATGCTTTTGTCTTTCTGCTTGAATGTGCAGGTAAGGAAAGCATTTTCTGTCGTTTTGTAATTTCTTAACTCTATTAAGGCGGTATATTCAGGCGGACATTTTCTCACTTTGCAGGAGTGGATATATTTTTGTATGCACTCATGGTCGCCGAGTGTGTTCACGAATAATTAGGAATCGGTTGCGGGAGTTCAGTTTAAGGCCACGGTGTCCCTACCTTGACCGCAACTTACACACAGGCGACGTCAACGTCGATTGCAATGGCTGCGGGCACATACACCAAATCGATTTCACTTGGTGCATGCTTTACAGGTCAGATCGACGACAACGTTGGTATCGACGTCGAGATGAGCGATGTTCTGACGCGTGCGTTAAAGAAACGACAGATTGAAATGATGATTGGGGTGGGGGTGGGGTCTCCTATTGTTAAGGGGAAGGAAGATTTTGAATGGCAAAACACCATACGTGGTCATCCATGGCAATCTTACAGCCGAAAGATATCGGGATCAGGACAGGTCTTCATACCACGCCTCCTTCCACTTATCCATGCGCGTAACCTTACGTTACGGCAAGATAAGGCGAGGTCGCACTTTGCTAGGGTTTGTCTTCAACCACAGAAATGTCCCAGTTCTCGATTGGACACCCTATAGTCAAGATTTGTTCCCCAATTGAGCATTTGTGGGACGAGCTGAACAAGAGGTCAGGAACCAACGTCGCTCTGCTCATGCAGGACCTTCTTCGTAAGTGGAATTACACCTCACAAAGGTCCATAAACAACTTGATGGGGTCAATGGTAGGGAAAGTTAGGATCGCGACTGAAGCTCGGGGTGGGTTCACCCGCTGTTGAGTTTGATTAGGAAATGGCGTAGGGTACCCACGTTTGACCGTTATCCTAGCAAACGCTGTATGTGTTTAGACAATAAAACTCGTCAAAATTTAAAAGAAGAAGAAACATCAAAAGACGAACAATGAAATAATCATCCATAACACATTTGAAATATTTACTACAGAAAAACAATTGCTTTTCTTTTTTCCGCTGGTATAGATTCAAAATGAGTAGATAACCTTCAGTTTTTTTTTGTGTTTGCTTGCTTGTAATTTCCTTTTCTTGTTAGAGATGTGCTTTATATCTGTATTCTGGTCGCATTCCCTCATCAACACACTCATTCTCACAAGCACACACTTTCGCGTGCGGCCTCGGGTTTTATGGAGACCACTTCATAGTTTTACTCACGGCGGTTGAGAGAGTTTTTAGTAGCGCTATTATTGATCACGGATTTAACCCTTTCGCTAGGGAGCGCGGTGGCTCAGTAGGTAGAGGTGCAGGCTGCAAGCCGAGAGGTCCTCGGTTCGAATCCCACCTGCGGCAACCGCGTTGTGTCCTTGGGCAAGACACTTCATCTCCATTGCCCGCGTGGGGGCACGATGACGCCGTGTACTAAGGCGTACTGCACGTCGATGGTACGCATGTCTTCAACCAATCTAACCCTGTCTGTGCTGCAGTGCGGAGTTACGATGTTGGCGAGCTGGCAGCTGCTCGTCGTTGCTCGGTGGTTCTCTCCGGGTACTCCGGCTTCTTCCACCCGTAAAACTGTCACGGTCATGATTAGCCATTGTGCATAAATATGTGACCTTAAACATCAATAAATAAATAAATAACCCTTTCGCTGCTACAGGTCCATATTGAGTACGGAACCAACTGTTGACGGCCTGTGCGATAAGTCCGTACTCAGTTCGGAGATACCACATACATGTACAGGGAATGGATATCATAGCTCGTTGTTATTCTCAATAGAACGCATGTTATACGAAATGCAAGCGACAGACGATATGGCATTATCCATTTGATCTCAACCATTTTTCGCGTCTGTGTAAATTCCGAAACACCCGAGACAACAACGAACTCAATAGTCCAAACTTGTCCCAACATATATAATTGTTTTTTGTTGTCCTGTGCCACACGGCGACAAAACAAAACAAAAATTATATAACGGCCTGTGGAGCAAAGTTTGGACTACATGGTCAGTCCATTAAACAGGAACTAAATTCAAGTCGACTAGACGTCTTTTCTTTTGAGATTTATGGAGTGTGGCTGGGAGTAGTTTTGGAAACATTGTTGAACTCAGTCAATGTTGTTCCAATATACAGTACGTGGAGAATGGATTGTAACACAATCACCCGTAGAGTGGAGGTATCACCCAAAGTATCACTTTCAAATTCTGCACATATGGACAAAAATCACAAACAATGTTTCAGCCAATGGACCTCCGGGTTTAACCCGGAGGTCCATTGGCTAGAACTTTGCTTGTGCTTGTTATGGTTTGCAACAAATCTGCAATTATTGCTTGTGTGGCATCGCCACTGCAGGGGTGATTTAGTGATAATACACTATACATGTACTGTTTAATAACAGTTTTAAATTTACAAATACATGAACGTTATTGGCGGTTTCGTTTTTTTTACTTTAACCCCATTCCCTCCAATATATGGTTCAGCACAGGATATTACCACATTGCACGGCAGCGAAATAATTAAGAACACTGCCGTGATAGATTATATTCAACTCAAAAGTTGTTACGTCTAATCAATCTCCATCTCAGCTTTTCAAGAAGTTGTTCAGAAAGTGGTGGGCAAATGGTTAAGAATGCTGAGGGTTTCTCGACAAGAAAAATGTAGAGGGGGGGGGGGGGGAGAAATGTAGAGTCTAAGATACTCGGGTATAATCTAATTAATGTGTAAGTGTAATACTATCATTGTACAGTGTAAATCGGTTGCGAGTTCGATGCCCGTGGGCAAGGCACTTTATCTCGGTTGCCTACATGGGGGCACGATGACGCCGTGTACTAAGACGTGCTGCACGCCGGTGCTGCACACGTCTTCAACCGCTATAACCCTGCTTGAACGGAGCTTGAACGGAGTTAGAATGTTGAGGAGCTGACAGTTGCTCGTCGATGCTCAGTGGTTCTCTTCGGGTACTCTGGCTTCCTCCACCCGTAAAACTCACGGTCATGATTAGCCATTGTGCATA
This sequence comes from Pictodentalium vernedei, assembly GCA_031216915.1. NCBI lineage: Eukaryota > Metazoa > Mollusca > Scaphopoda > Dentaliida > Dentaliidae > Pictodentalium > Pictodentalium vernedei. Next base: position 463,172,929 of record CM062292.1, read on the forward strand.
AGTATGTGACCTTAAACACCAATGAATCAATATAAATGAACAGTGTAAATCTGAGTAGAATATAGTATCAGATCAGTGGCAGTGTATTAGCCGCTATTGTAAATATCGGTAGCTTGTTTCGGTCAAAAGGCCAACAGTATATCAAGTACGGCCCGCACGGGAGCAGTTTGTGTGTTCGTGGCTTCAGACGGGGAAAGATAAACATTCACATAATTACGAGGATTGGTCATGAGAAATAACCCAATGGCGCGTTAGTGGGTGGGCGAAGATAATATTATGGGCTTAGCTGAGCTCAAAAATGTTTTTATGTCAATTTTATTTGCTGATTGGGTTGGTAGACTCTGGCCGAACGTGAAAAAAACTAGTACTGAAATGGTTAACCGGATAACCGTCTTGAAACCGGTTACCTACTTAACCGATTAAAAAAACGTCAACCGGTTATCCGAAATATCGATAGTGATCGTCATTGCACGGTTAAAACGTAGTAAATCTGTCGCTTCTCCTTTGGGATAGATTACACCTCGACGCAGCGCTGTATATATTGAGAAATAATCGACTTTGGCGTTCAAGACTTTGTTAATGATCGGCAATTTCCGTGAGCACCGAGTAAACCGCAGAAACTATTCCGTAGTATGTATATAAGCGAACGTTGTCGAGTACTCGACAACGTTCGTTTGTATACACACTACGGAATAGTTTCTGAGAATACTGCTTTCCAGTTCCCATAGTTTTGATCCCAGCATCGGTGAAATAATGGCTACCGTTAACCGGTTATTATCCGGTTACAGCTCTCGGTTAGTCGCTTGTGAAAATGAGCCAACTGTTTCGGTCCTAGAAGAAACTGGACAAGGAGAGCAATCCATAAATGATATAAAATAATAACAAAATGGTCATAAACAGTTATATATAGTGCTGCCTTCCCGAACCAATAGAATACGTGGCAGTCTTCCCTGGACAGAGTAGTATACAATCTCCACACAACGGTTTCTCCCTTGCAGCGTCTTGCAGCGGATACACCTCTGTCAGAAGTTAATGAACCTTTTACGTCTAAATTTAGATTCACGGTTTCCCCCAATCCAAAACAAAACCGGAAACGCAGACGTTCAGTTCATAAACACGGCACCACAAACACCAACAAAATCGTCGCCGACGAAGTGTTTCTCGTGCTTGTGGACGAGTATTGCTACTATTTTTAAGTTAAGTAACCCACGGTGCCGAAAAGAAAATGTTCAAATGAAGCTCAAGTTACTTAGTTTAACAATTGCACACTACGTTGCAGTGCTTCATCAAATTCCATGCCGATTGTCGTCTGAGAATTAGATGACACGTGCGTTTATTTGTTTACAAATATCACGTGATTGTCGGTGTATTCTTACTCGGACTATATTTATTTCACTTTCCCCAATTTTTCATTGATTCAAACAGTATTTTTGAAAATTCCTTCTCAGATAATAAAACCTGTTTAATTAAAAATCGGACTGATTTGAATTTATGAACCCGTACAGCACGATGCCCAATCTGCAAGATTCTTGGAGATTCGGTAACTTCTGGCAGAGATGTATCCCCGCTGAAAGGGAGAAATCATTGCGTGGAGATTGAGTAGTATAAGGAATTCTTTATGTCGTCATTGGTAACGTCGCTGATTGCGTCACCGGGAATATCTCACCATGGTAATATTTGTACCCTGTGCAGTGCGAAAGAACTAAACATCCTATCATCCAAGACATCATTGTTATCACAATATTCGCTATTCATAACCTAGATTTCATCGATGATGTCACGAGACGGTGCTTTATGACAGTAAATGGGATACCTACATTTTATAGTAATAATGTCCCCACACTCACGCAGGGAGAGTAGATCTTTACTTTGAAGACATTACATTTTACATCTCTCATTTTCTACAGGCTTTGTCAAAAAAGAAATTAAGTATTATCGAACGTTCTACTCATGTCCCATTACGCGAAAAATACGTTCGTGTTTTCATCATGTGGTGTAAAACCAAAGACTTCTCCTTAGATGGATAGTATTCCCACCGAGGTCAAAATGTATACAATTGTTCACATTTCCTTGGACAACAAAGACAGACAGATCAACGTTAAACTTTGTTTCTTTTGATATGAACCCCATGTTTTACTTGTTTATTGTGATTAATCTAACAATCATATAGATTTTGGCCTGAAAACCACGAGAAACGGTTCGTATCGTATAATGTGTTCCGATTCCGTATCACATAGACGGAATCATTCTGATTCCGTATCATATAGACGACTAGTTTCCGGTAGCGCTACGAGCTATCATGACAGGCGCATAGATACTGCATTCTATGCGCGTTTCAGTAATCGATCAAACATTGCGTCCCAAAAATGTTAAAAAATAATTTAACCCTTTACCTAACATGAAAAGCAGTTGCAAAAAAAAAAATCTTGAATAACTATTTTTTTTTTATTTTTTGTCTCAAAAACATAGGTTATGACCACTCGTTTAAACGACCTCGACGAGCTCGTTCTAACGAGGAGTCATAACCTATATTTTTGAGGCAAAAATGAAAAAATAATGAAAATTAACTGGCGATAATTGAGAATAGTGTTGGCAGATTTTGGCCGTTACGTTAGGTAAAAGGGTTAAGACTTAGTCTGTTTATCTGACGAAATTGTTAGATAAATGAATTATCATGATAATGTGCATGTCCTGTGATTTGCATCAGATTCTCGGTGGTGTCCGAAAATGGGATCGCAACTCGCCGGCAAAGCCGGTTCGTTGAGATCCCATTCTGCACACCACCTCGAATCTGATACAAACCCCAAGACGTGCACATTATCATGATAATCTGTATCTAGCTCAGGCACGTTAGTGTAAACAATATTTATTGAAAAAGATAAGTTAACTGTATCCATGCAAACAAGTGTAAACGGATTGAATGTTTTGTACATAAATTTCAGTGAATACAATTAACACCTAACATATTAAACCAACTTGTTGTAGTAGGGGATTCGGAAGAAAGCTGAATGTTTATGTGAACCGTCTCCCAAGTCTGTACCATTACACAGTTTCACTTAGACAGACAGAACGGGTGGGTTTGTTAGATATTGTTTAAACATGGAAAAAATGAAGAAAGTTGAACGAGAGGACGAGTGAAGAAGAACGACATTTGAAAAGGGCCACCTTGAATGCACAAGACATCAACATTGATCAACAACAGTTAGGGAATTGACTCACGTGGAGATCACTGCCTAACGCTAGTATAAGAGAATGATATTCTAATGGACATGGGGGGAGGGGGAGGGAGGGGGATGCAAGCACTGTTAACGTTTTTTATTCCAGTACGGAACACGGCTCCGGAGGACCGCCGCCAGCACCATGCACCGCCAGGAAACGAACACTGTCTCGTAAGTGGAAGACGCATTATTAATTAGCATGCTATGTATTGTTCAATAATATACGAAACATTGTTCGCCACCAGCGGCACACAACGCGGCAACAATAACCCGGAACCCCGTCCACCCAACGAAAAACCCCAACAGTGTAAGAAGATAATAGTGAACCAGGCCCTCGCCCCGCAGATATTTCATTTCATGTAGGTTTTCACTAAAAAAACCTCACGAAAGACAAACAAGCAAAACCCCGCCGCCGATCATCAGGTTAGTTTGATGGTCCACTAACAGAAAAGATAGTTGAATAACACGATAGGAGCTCAGTTGGAAGAGATGTTGCATTGAGAGATCATCCAGAGGGCGACTGGGCCCAGATTCCATCCATTGTAAGCTATACGGTGCGCTGTGGTAGGGTCGCAGTTATTGGAAGCGTTTACTAAGTAGAATAAAGTTCTGCACCATTTCAAATACAGACGAATGTTCTTCACTGGTAAGGAATTCGGAACCAAATAGGAGTTGTCGCATCTGTTTGGAAGTGATTTTATTGTTGACCTGCGTGCCTCGGGCACGTCAGGGTCCAATATGGACAAAAATCGGACAAAGCTGATTTTTTCAGGGATTAATCGAAAAATGTTTATGAACAACATAGCAAAAGTCCCCGAAAATTCGACTTGAACTTTTTGAGACTACGCGATTTTATGGACAGGTTCAAATTCTGAAGAATTCGATCAGGCCAAATGGGAATGAAGTCACCGGTAGACTAATTTAGAGACTTTGTCACAAAATAAAAGTAAATAAAAGAGCCTTTGGAAATGTGGTAACGAGTGTGGTAAAAGGTTATGAACCTCTACATAAGTGAACACGGGAATTTGAGCATTTGACGCCCAAAGGTGTGAGTAGGATTAAATATATTTTGACTTTGAAACCATTAATTAAAATTTTGAATCGCCCACGTTAGAAAGGATTAATAAGTTTGTTTGTAATTTAGTGCCGGAATGTGTGAGAATTCCTCAAGAACATGAGGTATGGACAAAAAATTGTGAAGGTCTTTCAGTGCAAGACCATACGGTCCTGTGAAAATTCGAAATTTAAACTGAAATTTCATGTGGCAACATATATTTTTTCCACTTTAATTTTTTAAAGAGATGATGTACTTTGTGGATGTATAGGTATTTTTTTCAAAACAACTTAGTGTGTTGTACAGAGAGTGGAAAGGTAGCACTGGCGTCAATGGAATGTATTTAGGCGTTCATAACCAATAATGGAAGAGTCCAACTGGTGAGAGGCGTCATCTGTACAACAAGAGGAACTGGATTATCTCCCTTAGCCTGCGTGTGTCCAGTGAGAGGGCCAGATTGGTTTATTTTCTGACATTTGCAAGTGAAGCAACTAATTTTTTTATTGGAACATTATCATCACCAACTACAGTGAGTGTCGTTGAGTTCTGGAAAGGTATGTTATATATTTTCAACATTAAATATATGATGCGTACTTGCATCAGAATCACAACCGTGACCTTATCGCCACAATTACTTGGGAACTTTAAATTTGTTTTCAACAGTGGTAGTGACTGGTGAAACTGGAATTAGCATGGAAGGTGGCATGGGTACAGATGCCTTTTCAAGTTAATATAGCAAAAATTACACCCAGACTTTCTTTTCAACGTTTTTTTACATACAATTTCTATCTCAGCTGTACGTTTTGTGAGACGACAAAGATGACTGATACCAAGCGAAATTCCAGTGAAAAGATTCGAAGTAAAACTAATCTGAAAGCCGATTTTGAATCGAACCAAAGACCGACTGAAGTTTCGAAAAGAAAAAACGGGGCGTGGTAGGTTAACATAACGGAAATTACACTCAGTCTTTATTTTAACCGTTTCCCCAACGCAGGCGATATCAGAATTTATTATTTTAAATATCGGTTTTTAAAATTTTAAAAACATTCAATAAAACCATATCACGTGACCCCACGTTGGAACGAGCTCGACGAGCTCGTTCCAACGAGGGGTTACATGATATGGTTTTGTTGAAAGTTTTTGAAAAATAATATTTTTTCAACTGCTGAATTTGCACATTACGCGGCCGTTTGCGGCCAATTCGTTGGGTAAAGGGTTAAACATATTTTAAACATTATTTATGTGCAATTTCTGTCTCAACTATACATTTTGTGAGACGGCTAAAATGGTCGATACCAAGCGAAATTCCAGTGAAAAGATTCGAAGGAAAACTTATCGGAAACCGATTTCGAATCGAATCGAATCAAAGACCAACTGAAGTTTCGAAATCGAATTGAACTCGAAGCTTCATGGGAGCCCTAGTAAATAGCAAGAGATAAAGGGGTTAAAATTACGCCGAGTCGAAGTAGGCAGGTCGAAGTTATATATAATGTGCGCTACTGACGATTGCGACCGTTTTATCTGGTGAGAAGGATTCATTGTATGCTGTGGTCAGTTGAGCGTTTAGTACGAGATGGTTGGTGGGGCGGTGGCTCAGTAGGTAGAGGTGCAGGCTGCAAGCCGAGAGGTCCTCGGTTCGAATCCCACCTGCGGCAATCGCGTTGTGTCCTTGGGCAAGACACTTCACCTCCATTGCCTACGTGGGGGCACGGTGACGCTGTGTACTAAGGCGTACTGCACGTCGATGGTGCACCTGTCTTCAACCGCTGTAACCCTGCTTGAGCGGAGCTTGAACAGAGTTAGAATGTTGGGGAGCTGACAGTTGCTCGCCGTTGCTCGTGGTTCTCTCCGGGTACTCCGGCTTCCTCCACCCGTAAAACTGTCAAGGTCATGATTAGCCATTGTGCAGAAATATGTGACCTTAAACACCAATAAATAAATAAATAGTACGAGATGGTTAGAAATTAATTGTATCTTATGTCAGCTTGATGCAGGTTGGAGCCAGAAGCTTTCTAATAGTTTCCAGTTTCTGTCCAGCTGTAACAGTTTGAAAGTGCGTCAGTACTTTCAGTCACACAAAAGACAAATGTATATATACACAGCTGTATATTTAAATGGTTTTAAAACAAGCATCGTGAATAATACTCCATCGCCAGACTCTTGATATGTACTGAAGGCCGGACAATGGCGTAGTTTCAGTTATATGTAAGGACGGACAGGAGCAAGAAAAGTTACTGAGAAATACACCAGGTGGTGGGTTGAGCGGACCCGGAGATAATTTTGATCTTTCGAACATAGAGAACGCCGCTTCCCTGCATCAGAGCGACCTGTTACAGTTCTCCAAGATGATATTTCAATGGCGCATGTATATCATCTTTGTCGCTCATTTGGAAATAAATGGTTGGACGGGGGCAGTGGCGGCGCCGCCATGGAGGTGTATGTGGGGGTACTTACCCCTCCACTTTTTTTTCGCCAAGCGTAGTAAAACAATACTATCATTTTATTTTTTGTTGTAGTGAACGTTGCAGTGTAATGGTCGGTATGCTTAATCCCATATTCCCAAGTGCACTAAATCAGAAAAGTTTTTGAAATTATGTTCGCCCCCCTCCCTGCCCCCCCCCCCCCCCCCCCCACACACACACGCTAGCTGCAAACAACAAACACGAGTCGAGGGTCCAAATTGCAACAAGGCATGCCGCGTTTGAACGGACTGAAACATAGTGCTTAAGAGTATTCGACGAATGCTAGAATCGAGAACGTGCAAGGCATCCGTTTGGAATTCAGCCTGCAGCAATTTTAAAAAATAAATAAAATTTAATATTTTAGAAAAATTCTCAAAGGTATAACTCAATGAAATCATGCAAATATGAATATCATTGGATCCGGCTTGTTCAGCCGGTTCCAATGATATCGATATTCGCATGATTTTATTGCAAAACAGTTAAAAATTTTCTCAACATAGGGAGAGGATCCCTCCCCTCCGAAACCCACCCCAGCTCGGCGCTGCACAATCCCCAACTGTACCCCCTCACTTTTGTAACTCTGGCGCCGCCACTGGACGGGGGAGGGGGGGGGGGGGTTGCTAGAACCCATCAAACCGACCAGGGATCGACTCAATGGGAGAAACATTTGATATTTTAAACTGGTAGAATGCTATTTCCTTGCATCGATGCGATCAGATGCAGACTAGACTGCTGGTATGTCGAAATGTCTCCATGTGGAATGCCAATGGCAGTCCACGTTGAGAACATTTCGGTATATCGGCAGTCTATGCAATAAGACCCATTTCGCCTGTTGGTCATTTTCACAAAATCTCATGCACCAACACTTGTTGGGCTACAACAAAAAAAGTGGGGGGGGGGGGGGGGGGGCACCCTGAATTTTCCAGGTGGACAATATGGCCTGTACGCCCGTGTTTATATGAAACATGAAACAAGGAATGAACTATTTTATTTTATGAACTTTGTAAAGGTTTGCTGCCGCTGTACGTCTGTCCGTCAACCGAGACGGCTAGTAACTTTCTGTAATATGTTCACTAACGAATAATCCAAAGTTTGTTTCAACCATCGATCAGAAGTGTAATTTGATGTGTCACTGTTTATCCAGCCGTACGTTCGTCGGAACATCTTCCTGTTCCCATTGTCGAAATGTTTAACCGATTTAAATGTACAGTGATAAACTATAGTTTCATGCGTGGAAAACTCCTGAACTGCTTTCATACAACTAGGTGCTCGATATCATGTCTTTTTACTGTCCGATAAGCTTGATAGACTTTCTCTCACGTTCGACGCCAGCGTGGACGTTGTCGAACTGAAACTCCATTGACTCGTATGCAGTTGTTGCCAGGATTGATCAATAAACGGACCTTTTGAAACCAGTGCATTGCACCACAGTTGCACGCGCAACATTGTAAAATATTGTGTGGGCAACGGGGTCCAATCCAGAGTGTCTGGGGTTCAAGCATACTGCGTGCAGAACCTTTCTCATCTAATATATAAATGCGAATGTCTGTATCTCTCTCTCTCTCTCTCTCTCTCTCTCTCTCTCTCTCTATCCCGGGTAAACTCCTCCGTTTCTCGACCGATCGATCTCAAATTTTGTACACAGGGGTAATTCGTCCCTTCTAGTAACATGGGATGGGTGCCGTGCCCGTGCGGGGTGACCTTGACCTTGACATTAATGACCTTGACCTTTCTATTTTGAAAACGGCTGGGCCAATCGGGCTAAAATTTCATATGTGCGGGTATATTGGCCCATAGATCATTTTGACTTTATCGCGGTGCCCGTGCGGGGTGACCTTGACCTTGAAATTGGTGACCTTGACCTTTTATTTCGAAAATGGCTGGGCCGATCGAGCTAAAATTTCATATGTGCGGGTATATTGACCCATCGATCATTTTGACTTTTTCGGGTTGCCCGTGCGGGGTGACCTTGACCTTGAAATTGGTGACCTGACCTATTTCGAAAACGGCTGATATAACCATCTTCTCCCGTACAACGCCGGGTATCACCCGCTAGTTTGTTATATAACCTAATGGAATAAGTGTTCTGTGTGGTTGCTCCTGTTGGTGCATCTATATTTTCTGTGTGGCAGGGCTGGGGAAATATAATAAGTAATATAATATAATATATTACAATTCTGAAAGTAATATAAAATAATAAGTAATAGTGATTTTTCATTACAGTAATACAGTACGTGGAGAGTGGATTGTAACTAAATCACCCGCGGAGTGAAGTCATCACCCAAACTATAACTTTCAAATTTTGTACATATCGACAAATAACACAAGCAATGTTTCAGCCAATGGACCTCCGGGTGTAACCCGGAGGTCCATTGGCTGAAACTTTGCTTGTGCTGGTCATGCTTTGCAACAAATTTACAGTTATTGGTTAGGTGGGAACTCCACTCTGCGGGTGATTTAGTGATAATACACTCTCCACGTACATTATAATATAATATAATAGGTCTGAAAAATAACTGAGTACTATTTATTACTTTTTTATTACAATTGAGATACTGGAAATGTTTAATATGTATTTAGAGAAAATTATTAAATAAAATTATAATGTATTTAAACATTATATAAAGATAGTTAATTTGTGTTCAATGTGTATTTTGTCTGCGATGATAAAGCCAGCTAATGTGGTATCATTTATTGGAATCCTCTTATCATATCCAACAAAATTATGTCAGACTGAAATGGGAGTCAATTGTTTTCTTATTTTTATGTAATCGCATGGTTTCAGCGCGCCGAAGGCGCGCTGGGACTATGTGGGGCAAGCCCCTTTCGACGCTCGTTTACAGTATAATATTATTCCTTTTACTTTTGTCATGCACCATGTTTGATCGGGTTAAAGGAGGAAAAGGAAGCGAAGAAAGTTAACGGCGTCTGTGTTTTTTGTTTTTTTTCTTGTGAGGAGGTGGCTCTGATGATGATAGGGTGTCTATGGCTGTTGGTGTGGTTGGTGTTTCTCTTATAGGTGGCTGTTGTTGTGCTGCACTTATGGTTACTGTTGTGTGCGCTTCTTTGATTCATGCCATTATTTCTTGATGTCGCCTTTCGCTTTCGATCTTGTACTTTCTACCCTCTTTTCGGTGTTTTCCAGGTCGAAACTGTTCTCTTCCGCTTCTTTCTGTATGGTCCAGGCTTTTGGGTGCCGAAGGGAGAGGCGAGTGATGATCGGGAAGCGGTGAGAAGACAGCTTCCATTTCTATCTCAGTCTCCACAGAGTTGACCACATCTGGCGTCTCCAGCTGTGGAGCTGGAGGCAAGATGGGTGTCTCTGTGGGAGTGGGAGAGGAAAGGGTTACTTCTCTGGCTCCTCCCTTACCTCACTCTCCTCTCTCTTCTTTTGTAAGAAAGCCTCCAAGCGTCGGAAATCCCTCCGCTTAGTGGACGGGCTCTTCTTCATTCTCTTTCTCTCTTCACGGCCTCCTTACCTCCTCGGGTGAGGACCAGTGTGAGAGGGGAACCTCCCACCAAAGGTGCTACCTCTCCGCGAGGAGGGTGGTGATTCCGTCTCTTCTGCGACCTTGAGTTCAAGAGTCAGATGAACGCTCTTGCCTATCTCCTGGATAGTCCATGTGACAGGGCATGAGACGCCCAGAGCTGCTATGGTCTTCTTCAGCCTCGCTGGGAGTTCCAGTGTTTTCATAATTAAGATTTTAATTAGGATGCTCGCGCTCTGAGGTCAGAGGTGAGTATAATGGCGGATGGAGTCACTGTATGATTTATTTTATGACTTTGGCACTTTTAATTATATTTAACCCTTTACCCAACGTAACGGCCAAAACCGGCCAGCGCTATTCTCAAAAATCGTCAATTAATTTTCATTATTTTTTCATTTTTTGTCTCAAAAACATAGGTTATGACCCCTCGTTGGAACGAGCTCGTTCCAACGAGGGGTCATAACCTATGTTTTTGAGACAAAAAATGAAAAAAATTAGTTATCAAGATTTTTTTTTGCACGTGTCGTCTGCTTTTCATGTTAGGTAAAGGGTTAATCCCACTGTCCTCGGGGGGGGGGGGGGGGGGGTCGCAAGAAAATGCCAGGATACAAGGCCCGGGTCGGCGGGTGGGTCCGAGCCACAAAGTGCAGCTTTTGCCGGTGTCATGCAATTTTTTGCCAAATATCATTTTACAGACAAGGAATTACAACCAAAGTGAATTCAAGTGCTTAGATTCATAATTTAGAACAGAATAGAGCATGAATAATGTGCTGGGGGCTCCCAACTTGTTAGGGTGGGTCCTGTTCTGGGTCTGGCAAAAATTAGCAAAACAAAAAAGTGTTTCCCAGCTATTTGGTCATGATTTTCACTCCTTTATATTTCTACTAAGACAGTCTGCCTCTTATTAGTGCTTTGTAGCTCCTATTATTTGATTCTTCTGTAAGCCTCAGGGTGCCTCATGCCATCGGTCTAGTGTGCTCCATGTGTGGAATAATTGGAAAGATTGATAGAATAAAAATCTTGATTCTGGAAAACGTGCATAATTTCAAGGTAAATATGATTCTAGTGACACTAACATAAAAAAATAAATAAGAGGCAATTCATCTCAGACAAGCCACCCTGGCATGGGTCAAAGAACTACAGTATTAGGTCTCTCTCAGACCAGCTGTACAAACTAAATATTTAACCGAAAAGTAATGAAATGAAAAACAACTATTTCTTGTGGACAGTTGAAGATATCCAGATGGGAACAATATATTTTAGTCAGGGCTTCTTGGTGGTGGGATTCGACTGGTGTCTGAACAGCATAGACATGTTATACATCGGGGTCAGGGTTGTGTTGTTTGGAACATGAATGGGTGTATATCTGCAATTAAGTTGGTGGAGGTGGGTTCCAGTGGTTACCTGGGGATCTGATGCTGCATTTCCGTTGTGGCGATATATATATATGCAGAAGAACTGTTACACATATAGTTGTGTTTCAAATGTGATTTGGCTGCTTGAACTCAGCATGTGATTTTTTGTGAAACATCCTCACACCTGCTGGGACAATAATCACCAAACCATCGGATGGTATACCTTTCTATTTCAGTAAATAGATAAAGTATGCATGAATTACGATATTTGGAAGGCTTTGAGATAAAAATTGTACTTTTGAACAGCTTTTATATGAATGATACCTGTGTAAATGTTCTCTCTCGGACATAAATTTACAGCTATTTGACACACAAATGACCAATTTTTTCTCGAATTGAATTCTATGCAGATTTGGGCTTTGGGCTTTTATCAGATTAATTGTCTTGATTCCAGCAAAAAACATCAATTGGTGAACTGCTCTGTCAAATAGATTGGCAGCAGAATCAGGATAAGTAATGGAAGCGGTATTATGAAATTTCCAAATCTTTTGGACTTTTTTCACAATTTGACCTATATTTTTAATCTTGTTGCATGAATAGAAGCCAAATCTTGTATTTTAGTGTAGAAATGCTTGTTTCACCATATAAAGCAGGAAAAATAAAATTAGGGCATGGGTGAGGAGTATTATAGGTATCGCGGAACTAAATATTTGGTTTAAGTGATCTGCCTTGAAATGTTGCACTCGGATATTGCATCGTAGTCTAAAGTAACACTCCTAGAAAAAATACTTATTGCTTGAGAAAATTGTTAAAGCATTTTTTTTTTAGATGTTTACATCATTACTGAATTTTCCACATAAAAGAGATTTTCTATGTATTTTCTGAGTATAAAAAAATCATTTAATTATTTGTATATTTTTGTTGGGGATTCCTAGAAAAAAAAACTTAGTTCAAGGACGGTACTTCCCTTCCTGATGCATTTTTCTCTTCTTTGTTGCACGACCCCGCCCCCCCCCCCCCCCCGCCCTTCCCCCTCCCCGTTTTTCTGTCCAGAGAAAGCTGTCTGAAGGTCTGTACTTTATGTAGGTATTTACACATTTAATTTTGAGTGATGCGATCATTTTTGTTCCACATAAGTATTATAATAGTCGCGTGTGTGAAAATATTCAGGTCTCACACTCCTTCAACATTTTATATGCTATATTGTTCAAACTTTGCACACATGTTGATAACCAATTGCCGTTGTGCATGTGACAAAAGCAGGTAACACTGTTTTGTTTTTCTGGAGTTATGTCCCCTTTTAATACTTAAAACATTATTGTTTTGTGTCGTCTCCTCCTTCAACGATTTACAAGCTTTATTGTTCAAACTTTGCACACATGATGATCACCAATTTCCGTTGTCCATGTGACAAGAGCAGGTAACTCCATTTTGCATTTCCAGATTTATGCCCCTTTTAGAACTTAAAATATTACAGTATTGTGTCGCCTACTCCAACATTTTACGTGCTTTATTGTTCAAACTTTGCACCCACGTTGATCATCAATTGTCGTTATGCATGTGACAAGAGCAGGTAACTCTATTTTATACTTCCAGAGTTATGCCTCATTTTAGTACTTGAAACATTACACTATTGTGTCGCCTACTCCAACATTTTACGTGCTTTATTGTTCAAACTTTGCACCCACGTTGATCATCAATTGTCGTTATGCATGTGACAAGAGCAGGTAACTCTATTTTATACTTCCAGAGTTATGCCTCATTTTAGTACTTGAAACATTACACTATTGTGTAGCCTACTCCAACATTTTACGTGCTTTATTGTTCAAACTTTGCACCCACGTTGATCATCAATTGTCGTTATGCATGTGACAAGAGCAGGTAACTCTATTTTATACTTCCAGAGTTATGCCTCATTTTAGTACTTGAAACATTACACTATTGTGTCGCCTACTCCAACATTTTACGTGCTTTATTGTTCAAACTTTGCACCCACGTTGATCATCAATTGTCGTTATGCATGTGACAAGAGCAGGTAACTCTATTTTATACTTCCAGAGTTATGCCTCATTTTAGTACTTGAAACATTACACTATTGTGTCGCCTACTCCAACATTTTACGTGCTTTATTGTTCAAACTTTGCACCCACGTTGATCATCAATTGTCGTTATGCATGTGACAGGAGCAGATAACACAATTTTATTTTTAAACGACGAGAAGCCTCGCCGTTTCTAGTTATGATCCTCAAAATGTCCTTTTCCTTGGCGCCACCTATCGTCGATCGTTATTAATGAAGTTCACCTGCCCATCAATGGACTCTACTATTGTAAATGGCGAGGAGAATCTTCTACAGCAGCCTTGTTTTCATTTTGTGAAGACCTCAGATCGTTAATATGAAAATGGGAAAACAGGTAAATTACCCTTTACTCCAGATAGGGCAGGGGAATGTGCAATGATTGAAGGGGGGACAGACATAGTCGAGTCAACAAAAATTTCAAACTTTATCTCAGAGAAACTTGTGCATGATTCAGTTTTGACGGGCGTATGTTGCCCTGTTGGGCGGTGCTCTTGTTGAAGATCATTCAGCTGTTGGGTTTTACTTGGTGAAAAGTAAATAAAACATAATGTAACTCTCTTGTCTAAAGTTAGGCGTACCGCTGAAGCCTGTAAGTCTGTCTGTAAAGATACAAGTCTGTGGATAATGTCGTATTGTACTGAGACAGATGTTCCATGAACGCGAAGATCATTCTTATCGGCCCAGGTGTTATACGAAAGCAGAATGATCTTGAGTGTCAGGTTTTCGTAGGAGCGTTTCTTGCAAACAAAACGCAGTAGGTTTATATTTTAGGCTTATTAGATATAATTCATGGAAATTAGCTTTAAAACCTCGGCATCAGTGGCGGCGCCAGAAATTTTTTTGTGGGGGGGGGGGGGAGCAACTAGGGGGGCAGACTCCCATGAAGGGGGGCAAATACGTAAAGGATCATATCATTACTTTGTTATGAGGTAGTCCAAACTTGGACCCAAAGTCCGTAATATACTTTTTTGGTTTGGTACGTCCTGTGGACGTACCAAACCAAAAAATTATATTACGGACTATGGGTCCAAGTTTCGACTAAATGTAATGGTAATTAGCGGTCCTCCTTTCAAAAAAATCCTGGATCCGCGTCTGGTGGGTCTGTGCGTGAGAGAGAGAGAGAGAGAGAGAGAGAGAGAGAGAGAGAGACTTCAAATAATTGAACAGTGCAAGGGAGATAATGCCCGTCTGTCATAATGCGAAATCCATGATTTTTTTTTAGACAAGGGATATGGATAGACATGCCTTTGTTGGCTCATAACTTAATTATAACTTATAAGTATCTGCATCCGAGTCTTTAAATCTCTACTGCCTGGATGTGTTCATCAGCTAGCCTGAGGCTTTGGGCTAAGTGTGTATGGGAAATTATTGGGAATAAAAAAAGAGAGGGGTGTGTGTGTGTGTGAGAGAGAGTAACTGAATGTGTTTGTGTGTGAGGGTGGATGGAAATGCATGCGAGATGGTTGGGGGGGGGGGGGGGCAACTGGGGGGGGGGCAAAGCCTTCGTTTGGGGGGGGGGGGGGCCCACTGCTCGGAATTTTCACTGTATTATATAATCATGATGGCTATTAACCATGTTTAGGTGGCGATTTGGTCGGCACGCGTTTGGTAGAAATTGTTCCAGTAATTTGGGTTAGAGATTTCTTAACCTTGGACATACGCTGAGACTAATTCAGAATTCGTCGACGTCTTTCTCAAAATCCATATACTCAGTTGCTTCAAACATATTCTTTGTAACAACGTTCTGCATCTTTTTCGGTGTTCTCTCTGAATTTATTTTCTGTTTTCCATCTTCTCTTCTTTTTCCGTACATTGACTTAAAGTTTGTGTTGTTTTTGTTGTTGTGGGTTTTTGCTCTGGTTGTGGTTTTTATTTCGTATTTATTTGTCTTTTTCTTCCATTTTCTGTACTGGTTTACAGTTAAAACTAGAAGTCCTGTCACAAACTGTGCGCTAATATAGGCTTAATTGTACGTATGAGTTGCGCGCAATTGCCATATTGAATGGCATCCCGAGCACGACAGGTTCTCCTAGTTTCTCATAGCAAACACAGGCAATGTTTCTGCCAATGGACCTCCGGGTAACCCGGAGGTCCATTGGATGAAACATTGCTTGTGCACAGGCCAAATGTACAGAATTTGATAGCCTCATTGTGGTCATAACGCGTAGATTAACGCGCAGATCAACGTGCTATTTGTGCGCATTTCATGCCAGGACTTCAAGTTTTAACTGTAGGCTTAATTTTTCTTCATCCTTTCTCTGATCTTTTTAGGATGTCCGTGTGTAGTAGTTTGTATAGCTGTCTGGATTTGTATTGAGTGTGATTCACGTTCAGTGCCCTTTTATCCATTGTAAAAGCTTCTGTCAATGAAGGTTGAGCGCTTGTAATCCAAGTTAATGTCGTCTTGCATACAATTGATGTAGTTTTCGCTTTTTGCTTTAGAGTTACTTCATAAGATGATGTAGAGGTATTCATGCCAGGTAATGATGTTGCTATTTCTCAGGCTTCTGTGAAACCAATTGATTTTTTAAATGGTCTTTTCTTGTCTCCAAATTGGACAATCCTTCGATGATGAACAGTGATTGATTGTCCTTACAGTTGATGCATTTCCTTGTTTGAGATGTACATGACTGATCACAAGTTTCGACTCACTTGTAACATACATTTTGACCTTTACAGGCATTCCGACCGTGTTCCAACGTTTGGCACTTGAAGCATCCCAGCAGCTTTGGGATATTCAAATCCACTTTGACGTTCAAATTGTAACCACGGGAAACGTAATGAATAACTAAAGCAGGTGAAAGTTCAATGTGGGTTCTTTATTCTATCACAGCATGTCAAAAATCATTAACAGGTCGTCATCCAAAAAACACATGACATGCAATAAACACTCAAAAAGAAACCTGCAAATGACAATAAAATAAAATAAATGAAATACTTGGCACTATATACATATATCAAATAGAACTTATGTTGGATATACATTTATAAAAGAAAACTGTACCAATCACTTGCAGCCAAACAATCATTCCTACGAACACCAATTGGCAAGCCCAGCTGAAAACAGCTCAAATGGCTCTTTCCAGCTAAATGTGACAATTGATGGTTGAGGGAGAAAACATACCCAAATAGAAAAATCAACGACTGATGTACCTCAACAGAACAAGCTCAAAGAGCTCATTCTGCTGGAGTACAGCAGTGCGCGAGAACATCGAGTGGCGTGCCAAACTACCCAGCAATCCAACGCAGCTATACATTCTTTCTATAACGAATACTGGGTAAGTAATGCTATTACCAGAATTCCAATTAAAGGTGATACCCAGGTATGCCCAAATATTTCGACAAATAAATTTTATTATCCATAAATATTACATATATACAGTGCATTACTTGAAAAAATTGTACAATGTACATCATATATAAATATAAACATTAAGCTAAAAACAACATAAAGTTTAACCCTTTACCTAACGAATCGCCCGCATCCGCCCGCGTAATATGCAAATTGAGCAGTTGAAAAAATTAATTTTTTCAAAATATTTCAACAAAACCATATCATGTGACGCCTCACTGGAACGAGCTCATTGAGCTCGTTCCAGTGAGGGAGTCACATGATATGGTTTTGTTGAATTTTTTTGAAAAATTTAAAACAATTATATTTAAAATAAATTTTGATAACGTCTGCGTTGGGAAAAGGGTTAACCACTTCAACTCTGTTTATTTGAAGTATTTAACCCCCACAAACACCTTAACCATAGAGAGATAATTTATTTCTTCAGCATTGCAGGGCTGACTGATCAAATTATCACTGAACCAAAGCACAGTTACAAGACAGACCCCCTAACAAAGCTGTACAGTAGTAGAGAAAGCATACTATAAATCGAATAAGGGCTTGGAGGGTATAAGGCGTAGGTATTTCAGGATGAAGGCTTAATTTCAAATGAAAGCTACAAAGTGACAACGCAAGAAAGAACTCATGCATGACAATCAATCGATCAGATGTTGTAAATAACAGTAGACCTCCATGCCATACTTTGGCTCCCAAGTCAAATTATCACAGATGAGTCCACCATTGTACAGTAGCACTGCACGTCTTCCCAAGAAATATGATTGGGATTACATAATCATATATACTAAACCTTTTATGATGACATATACCCGGTCGGCATCGGCTCGATCGGTCGGCGTCAGCGTACGTGTCCAATAATGTTAAAGCTTCTGTTTAGGTCACTTACTCGCCCTATTTCCATATAATGGCCTTTATAATGCTGCTATATGATGATTATTACCATTCTACCATTATTTAACCCCTCACACCCTGCATTTTAAACATTTTTCTTGACATTTTTAGTTGCGTTTAGTTTTATATTTAGCTCAGAATTTCATGTTTAACTAAGTGTTTAGGTCAGTTCTTGTGTTCCTTCTCACTGCACGTCTTCCTAAGAAATATGATTGGGATTACATAATCGTATATACTAAAGTTTTTATGAGGACATATGCCCTTAAAATATGATAACATAGTTAAAATATAATGATATGCATATGCAATGCCTCCCCTCAGTGTGACGAGTTCAAATATTTACATTACGAAAGTCTGTGGTATCACATGGCACAAGAACATCCTGGAACCTACATAATAAAGAAAATCATAGGAGTGATGGGTAAAAATATATGCTTCCTGCAATGAAATTGTAGAGTAGCTTATTCATGCCGCAGGGGGGGGGGGTCGAACCAGACCACAGCGGATCACTTAGACATCGTGAACAAACAACTGAACACAGTCACAAATCGTCCTCTGAGTTCCAATGTGTTCTATGTGCCAGTAGGCACATAGAACACATTGGAACTCAGAGGACGAAATAATGAAAAATGTATCAAAACTTAAGGCTTGCAAAACACAATAATTATCAATTATGATTCTGAACAGATTGTTACTAGTTGTTAAGGATTTATTGACAATCTAAACAGACAAAGTAATATGTCAAATGTTTAACTGGTAGAGTGCTGGAAGCCCTATTTTGGGCTTTACTAAAAGTGACAGGCAATAACTGTGTGTAGCTACATTCTGCCCAAGGAAGCCTTTACTGTCCCTGATATGAATCTGATTTTTTATACAATACCTTGCTCTCTGACATTTAATTGGATAGTGCCTATAAGGCACTATCCAATTGAATGTAATTGAGCAGTATATGGTGAGCTTTGATTTGTTGTCAGAAAAAAACTCAGCACTTTACCAGTTAATAAAAGTGCATACGCTTAACAGTTATTTGAATAAATAATTAAATTAATAAATATATAAATTAATATGTTCCAAATCGGAAACAGCTTGTGGATATGGCAGTCGGGACAAAGTACCAACCATGATACTCTGTCCAGGCTGCCAGCCCACTCAGTACCAACCATGATACTTTGTCCAGGCTACCAGCCCACTCAGAGAGACAATTAATTTATATAAAGTAATAAAATACCTGATAACATAGTTGATGTCCTTACTAACTCCTATGAAAATCCATGAAACTCCATGAATTTTAATACCTGAAACTTTTATATATATATATATATATATATATATATATATATATATATATATATATATATATATATATATATATATATATATATATATATATTTAAGAGCCACAAAGAATTTTCAAAAGCAAAACACAACCATACACATATAATATTGCAAGGGGAATATCCTAAGCTGGACACTGCAGATAATCAGACAAATATTAGAAGGACAGATTAAACTTCTAAATACTGATGCAGCTGAACTAAATGTTAATAGCACATGCTAAACAATTAGTAAAATAATTAATCAATGCAG
This sequence comes from Pictodentalium vernedei, assembly GCA_031216915.1. Lineage (NCBI taxonomy): Eukaryota > Metazoa > Mollusca > Scaphopoda > Dentaliida > Dentaliidae > Pictodentalium > Pictodentalium vernedei. The sequence continues at coordinate 463,192,411 of CM062292.1, forward strand.
ATTTAATTCACCGTGATTCAATACAAACTGGAAATGATGTTTTGTTCCTAGATAAATGAAAATAAGACCAACCCCATTTATATTTTGCCAGTTATATAAAATACATTTAACCCATTCTTGGATACTGACACAAAATAATCAATTTTGATTGAGTTGAGGGGATATGGTAAACCAGATGAAACAATATATGTATTAGTTTTAAAATAATTGCCTTTCTTCTTGATTTCAATCCTTTTAACCCCAGTTACTCCTTGATTGGTAAGTTACTGAGCAATCTCTGTTTCCGGTACATCTTCTTGCTCAAGCGCACGAATAACAGACTGTGAGGGCAGCCGTCCACTTCAATATCAGCAATCTTCTTCACTTTAAGTAAGTTATTAACTTGTTGTTCGGGGGCGCGGTGGCGTTGCGGTAACCGGTTCTCGTCAGATCACCGAATTTAAGCAACCCCGAGCCCGGTTAGTCCTCGGGTGGGTGACCGTCTGAGCGATCTATTCGGACTCCCGCGTTCTGTCCTTCTGCAAGGCACTTAACCCCCGATTGTCCACATGGGGGAACGATGACGCCGTGTTCTAAGGCGTACTGCACGTCGATGGTGCGCATGTCTTCAACCAATCTAACTCTGCCTGTGCTGCAGTGCGGAGTTACGATGTTGGGGAGCTGGCAGCTGCTCGTCGGTGCTCGGTGGTTCTCTCCGGGTACTCCGGCTTCCTCCACCCGTAAAACTGTCACGGTCATGATTAACCATTGTGCATAAGTATGTGACCTTAAACAACAATAAATAAATAAATAACTTGTTCGTTTGCACGCTCTATAAGCACCTCACTCCCACCGATCTTAGTTTTTTATCAGATTTTAAAGTACCAGGATGCCTTTTAATATTTTTGTTTTCCGGTCCAAATGGCTTTATTCTGTGAATATCTGTGTGTTCCTTAATGTAGTTGACATTATACGATGTACAATGTATTCACTATATTTGAGTCCGAGTAATTAAAATCTGTATCCAAACACCGTCGTTTTAGTTTAGCGTTTTGTGTCTTACTGTTGATAGTAGAGTAGTTCATTGCACCGGCTCCCACCCACCACGGAGTCCAGAAAGGGGCAGAGTTACTGCTAAGCAGCGAACCCACGTACTTATACTAGGACAGTTAACTCAGCCATTGTTGATGCCGAAGCATGCCACTGACCGACTGGCCCGTGCGTGCGAGTGTCACGTCTTCAGATGTCGGTCATTCCACCAATCATTTTACAATACACTGTAATTAAAGTTGCCACTTGTAACTAACACAGGCGGTGCGATAAACCAAGCATATTTTTAGCTGCGACTAGCAGCTCTATAAGTGGAAATGTCGGTCGGTCGGTCGGTCGGTCGGTCGGTCTGTCTGTGACCAACGAGTTTGTCTGTGACCAAAGAGTTTCAAAACTCAATAACTTTTGAAATACTTGATGGAATGACTTTATATTTGGTATGTAAGTGTATCTTATTGATGTCTAGCCACTGTTCAATGCATGTGTTGTTCCAAATATTTTTCTTGGAGTTATGGCCCTTGATGAACTTAGAATGTCGGTCGGTCTGTCTGTGGCCAACGAGTTTCAAAACTCAATAACTTTTGACATACTTGATGGAATGACTTTATATTTGGCATGTAAGTGTATCTTATTGATGTCTAGCCACCGTTCGATGCATGTGTTGTTCCAAATATTTTTCTTGGAGTTATGGCCCTTGATGAACTTAGAATTTCGTGAAATTGCACCACCCGTCGCAGCTACGGCGTCGATGTCGCGATTTTTAAAATATAATTTATTTAAATGGCAATGCTCGAATTTTATTAAAAGAAACGATTGATTGAATGCCCTCCAACACCCCCCCCCCAACCCCCGACGAGACACCCTTTGGGTTGGGTCCAGAAAGGGTCGGTCAGACCATCCGTCTGCTCCCGAAATTAGCGCCAAAGCAGTGTATTGGACAGGTATGTCCAAAATGTTGGACAGGTATGTCCAAAATGTAGACTGTCCTAACCGGGCACTGTTTGTCCTCAACCCAGTGGCGTAGATAAGCCCCCCCCCCCCCCCCCCCACCAGAAGTTTTGTCGGAATTTTTTTGGGACCATTTTTAGTCGAATTTATGCCTAATAACATTAAAATGCTGGCTTTGGGGATAAAAACATGCCATTTGGGGTATATTTTTCTAAAAAAGACCAATTTTCAGTACATTTGCAGTTTGTTTGTTTGGGTTTTTGTTGTTGTTACACTGTCGGAAAATGTTCGGTCTGTCGGAAAATTTTGGGCTTGCCCCTCCGCCAGCGAAAAGCTATCTACGCCACTGCCTCAACCTCCAGGATTCATTTCTCCGGGACCTTCGAAACGCCCCTCACTGGGGAACAAGGTGCATACAGGATGATGTATTAACAGGATGGTACCATTTTGGTTCGGACAGCGTATTCGGATGTTTCGCAGCAGGCCTGCACAGTTCAGCAGGCAGTCCTCTATCCGCCCCCTGAGAATCTCCTGATGGTCAAACCTTCGAGGAGCAGAATGACAAACTTTTGTTACCTGTGAGTACATTGTTAAATGTTGATCTAGATACTCACCCAAGTTTCTCAGTGTAATGGATAAAACACGATGTCCCCATTTTGAAACGAGGCAGCACGTCTGGTGCTGTCTTCTGTCTGCAGGAGAACACAATGAGTTCTATTTTATCGTCATTCAACTTCAGATTGTTTGCTGCCATGAATAATCTAACATCATTGACACAATTTGCAAGACACTTGAATTTTTTGCTAGTATCACTGGAGTCAGTGGGCTTGAATTCAGCATATATCTGAGAGTCCATATATTCAAGACGGTTGAATCTGAAGCACAGGCGATGGAGTACTTAAAGGAAAGACTGGTTCAAGGCCACAGCAGACTCGAACTCCTTGTAGAATTAGACTGGTGGCTTAACTGGTATAGTGCTCAATTATTTTTGGTTATCAAAATTTCTCAACATGTCTTTGGCTTGTTACAATTTATAGGAGAGTGCCTGCAGATGGAGCCTTTAACTAGCATTTTCGCTCTACACAATAAAGCCCAAATATGGGTTTCAGGCACTTTACCTGTTAACCCTCCTCCACACCGATGTCAAAATATCTAAATTTCAGACAGAAAAAAGTTCCCATAATGCAACTAGAAATTTAACCAATTCAATCTCGTTTGACAGAGCTCATTGAGCTCTGTCAAACGAGATTGAATTGGTTAAATTTCCAGATGCATTATGGGAAAAAACAGCTTCCTGAAATTTAGGTATTTTGACATCAGAGTGAAGGGGGTTAAGGGCTTGGAGAGCCACATGAAGCACACACCATTATTATAACAGCATGGCAGCTTATATTCTCTAAGTCCTCGGTATGGTTGTGGAAATGTCACCGTTGTAGTTGGCTTTGTGATACATCAGTGTGCCTATCCCTCCTTATTAGCCACAACAATCTCCAAACAAAGAGGTAAAGCTGTGGTCGTCCATCAGGACGTTTACTGCGGAATTTCGTATTGCGTGTTTGATTTCTATGAGTGTGTACTCCGAGGCGGATTGCTTGCCTAAAAGAATACGCTTATTTACATGTGATCACGAAAGCGGACAGAGAATTTCGACCCAATCACGATCCGGTCGACCTTATTATTTCTTTCTCCACACAGCTTTGCAGAATCTCATTTGTCGGAAAGAAATGGAGTTACGTGGAATCCGAGATGCTTCTTTCGTTTGTTTTTGTTTCGTATTTTTTTAATTGTTTTTTTTTTTTATATATTATTTCAAATAAAGAGTAATCATAGCAATACAAATTTTTAAAAAAAAAACATTTCTTTACAATGACACTGAGTTGCTGACATAGTGAAAACAATGTACACAAAATACATTTTCAATTTTTCTTTTCCATCAACAAAAATACCCTGCATCCATAAAGTCACAAAGGAAGTCGAAAATAAAAAAAATGGTATAGATTTTCTCATGATTGCATAATATTATCACATAAATTCCATCGTACTTAAAGGAATCTGCCTTTCCTGGAGGTATCAGTGGAGTGACAGGAGTTCAAGACTGCGATAGTATCTAAGTTTATCAAGGTATCAGACCAATGGTCGCCTGAGTGCAAGAATGTTCTATGTCCCAAGGGGACATAGAACATTCTTGCACTCAGGCGACTATCTATCAAACGTTGGCAGGCATTTTCGCACTTTAAAGGAATAAATAAACGTCTAAAATAGAAGTGTACATAGGCCGGCTGATTCATTGGATGTGCTTTGGTCATTTTTTTTTTTATTTCCCCACACCTAGACAAAGATATTTAGGTGTGGCTGCGGAAACAATATTGACCCTTTTTCCAATTTTTCTCATAAATTCAGCAAAACAGTTTTTGAATAAGAGCATTCGAAAAACAAGTGCTGTATTGTTTCTTCTATTTCGTTACAGAATGCACATAGCTCTGTTTCTGATAATTTACATTCATGAAGTTTGGAGTTTGTATATAAGGCCAAACAAAATTAAATAATTGATTCTCAGGCAATTTGGTTTTAAAACGAATGAGGGAGGCGGTTTTTATTTATTTTTTTTATTGCTAATGGAATTGTCGCCGATGCCTAAAATCCAGATGTGAGAGCTAAAAATTAAATACTAGAGCTTCCATGTTGATGTCACTGATAGTTTTGTTTTTTTTTTGTAACAGTCATCATACAACACAAAGGCAATATAGAACAACTAAAATGGAGACAGAACCGCTTTGTGTCCTTGGGCAAGACACTTCACCCCCATTGCCCACGTGGGGACACGGTGGCGCAGTGTACTAAGGCGTACTGCACGTCGATGGTGCACCTGTCTTCAGCCAATGCTAACCCTGCTTGTGTGGAGTTAGTATGTTGGGGAGCTGACAGTTGCTCGCCGTTGCTCGGTGGTTCTCTCCGGGTACTCCGGCTTCCTCCACCCGTAAAACTGTCGTGGTATTGATTAGCCATTGTGCAGAATTATGTGACCTTAAACCCCAATAAATAAATAATATAAATGGAGACAGAAAATATTAAGGAGTTTTGTAACTGGTTGAATGCCAGAAGCCACAATTAGGGCTTTCAAAAAATGAGGATACCAGTGAAAAGCCAACATTTTGCTTACCCATGTTTCAGTTAAACGTAAATCGTAGTTTGTTTATACAAATTTGTTCTATTACTGATTATTGGAGAGAGCATGTTGGCAACTTATAATTTTTGATGAACAAATTCAAACCACCAAAAAATAATCTGGTCCTTAACCAGTTAAATTAATATTTATTTTGTATATATATGAGAATCGTGTCGCATTTCGCGAAGAGATAAACAATACTGTATCATTATATACGACATAATGCATGGCCAATCGCGATGTGATACCGCTAAAATCACATTGTAGTTTAGTACATCTTGAATTTTGCCTCTGAAATGAAAATGACGAACACGGGTCGAAAAAAAACTAATGCGCCGGTGCCTAAAAATCAAAAGATTAAATTTCTTTATCCTTACAGTGTTTCATACCCTTATTCGTTTGTGCTCTTTACTACCAAGAGAGAATATTTATTTATTGTTTAGGGTTTAATGACACTTTAACAGCCAAGGTCATATCGTGTCGGTGTCAGTTTTACGGGTGGAAGAAGCCGGAGTACCCGGAAAGAACCACCGAGCAACGACGAGCAGCTGCCAGCTCTCCAACATCGTAACTCCACACTGCAGCACAGATAGGGTTAGATTGTTTGAAGACATGCGCACCATCGAAGTGCAGTACACCTTAGTACAGGGCGTGATCGTGCCTGCATGTGGACCAATCGGGGTGAAGTGCCTTGGCCAAGGACACAGCGCGGGAGCCTGAATCGATCGCTCAAACAGTCACCCATCTAAGGACTGACCGGGCTCTACGTTGCTTGACTTCGGTGATCTGACAAGAACTGGTTATTGCAGCGCCCCCTACCAAGAGAGAAATGTCAAATGTATCCCTACAATGTGAAAATACGTCTCTACGTTTAACTTTATCGGATGCAAGACCGCGACAGTTTGCACTACTGGTTATTTTCTTAGCCACATAGAATGATTCGACATAGTTAATTTTCTACAACAAACCCGAGCAGGTGCCATTGTGAATTGTTTTCAACAAATACAAATATTTATTTTTTCTAACAACAATTGTAACATTTGTAAGTAACAATAAGAACAGTAATGCCTGCCTCTTCCAAGACATTTATGTACAGAAAAGAGATGCTTCTTTGGTTAGCAGATTAGCTTATTCCCCTACGATTAATGCGAATGAGATAACGGTGACCTTGCAATTTTCAAGACGAACATCAGTAACCCGATTACAACAAAAAGAAGACGGAAAGGGACAGGGACCAATCGAAATACACGAGTTGCCAGCTCGTGCAAAGTTGTCTTGTTTTGTACTGTCTAAAAAATCCACTCTTCGGTGAAGTGTATTTTATTGTGCTACCATCGGACGCCAAGTCGTCCCCTGAGTTCCAATGTGTTCTATGTGCCAGTAGACACATAGAACACATTGGAACTCAAGAGACGAAGTGGTTTGTGTGAACGGTATCGTTTAACACGTATATAAATTATTAGTTTACAGTCGTTTTCTCTTTTTCTTCACAGGGAAACGAAGCATGGCTGCGGTATACCAGCAATGATGTTTCTCTAGTGTTATAAAGCATCCACGCCACAATGTAATTGAAGGTAAATTTCCTTTTCTCTTATTTTCAGGGCTAATTGTGTAAACAATTCGCTCATGTTGTTTGAAAAGCTAAATCTGGCTATCATCGGTCATTTTGTTTTTATTTTGTAATCGAAAAGCATGGCTGCTGCACCTCGGCGAGGATTATTTTCCACTGTTTTGATGCAGCCCTGTCTCAACGAAGGAAGCACGGCGGGGTATAATACAAAAACTTGCACAAAAGTTCAAAGGGAAAGTATTCGCTTCATTGACTATGTGTTCATTCCAAACGCTATCCGCACCCAAGAGTTGCATGTGTAAAATAATTTTGCAGACAGAACTTGATTTGTAGACCGTCTTTTTATCATTAGATGTTTCCGTCTCAGATTTGTTTGTTATTTTGCTCCAGTGCCGGGTCGTGGTGAATACACCTCAACAATTATGAGAAGTCGACCTTACTATCTGGCGGCCAGGGCACGATCTAACTTTAGGCAAAACTGAAGATCTGCAAGTCTAAATTGGCAGATGAATAATTTAGTTTGAGGTGTCAGCTAATTTCAACACCTTACGCAACACTTTTCAACACAATGCTGTCTGGTGTTTTTCTCTCACCAACAGTGGCAGGGCGCTGCTTCTGACGTTTCACTGTTAATATAAGGCAGATCGTGCTGGGTCAATTGTTTCGACAGGTTGCGACCGACGATGGCTGCTGCACCTGATTCAGTACACATCTTTGATTCAATGTCTTCGAAAATGTAGCGAAATTATCATCTACAAATCGTCGCCTGAGTTCTAGAATGTTCTATGTCCCCTATGGGACATAGAACATTCCAGAACTCGGGCGACGAAATGTTCAACATTTCACTCTACTGGATCGTAAAAAACAGATGCAATATAACATGTTCCAATGACAGGGGCCGCGGAACCGGGGAGCTGGGCTTCAGCCCCCCGCCCTCGGCCACTTTTTTGTCGTGCTATGTTTTTGTATGCATATATTTTAACACAACCAATGGCTGGTAAAACAAGGGGCGGATCCAGAGCCTCCCTCATATTTTCGCCAGCTATGTTTTTCTCGTACTGGTTCAGTTTCGATGGATTTCGAATCATTTTTGCAGTAAGTGGCAGCAAACGCTAAAATGTATGCAGTCTGTTAAGAAATTGGTTAACTGAAATTGTTCCTATTCTTACAGACATACAAGTACCAAATCCACCCCAAGACAAGATAATCCACAGACAGTATAGTTGCTGTTAACGTCTTGTAAAGCATACAGGTGAGGTATATTTCATCAGCTTTGGTCGTTACGACCAAAGCTGATAAATAGACCTCACCTGTATGCTTTACCGACGTTTTTTAACGGCTCTCAAAGTGTGAAATCTTTCAAATACATCTGAAAAATCTCAAAATATCCGCTCAGATGCATGGAAATTGAGGTTTTGGGACCCTAGAATTAAAAGTTTTGTACGTCGGGCCGAATCATGGTCGGCCCGTCATACCGACGACCTTCCATCGTCCGATCCAGCCCCCCCCCCCCCCCCCACCACTCTTTGAAAATCATTCCGCCACTCCTGAATGAGAGTAAAGTCCTCGCCCACTGATAGGATGGGAGCTGGCGTAGTTTCTTTTATTTTAACGGTTCCAGAAGCAAATGATACCGTCAGACGTCACCACGCTAAATATTTGAACTAACGTCACTCGTTTCGTAATTGCTTCATCAACGGAGTGACTAGCAAGTCGCTTCATTTTTCTGGAAATTTCACACGTGCAGTAGACGGTGTTCCGGATGAAGTGTTGTTTAAATTACGAACCGATTTACGATTCGAACTGAGATGGAATGAGTTTATCTGGTTTATTGAGTATTTATCCAGTGCCGTCGTGGGGATACACGAGAGGTTTATTTACTAAACCAATGATCGTTAAAAGTTGCTTTGAACAAGGCAACTTTTTAACGATCACAAGTTTCGTAAATAAGCCTCTCGCTTTTCGAGATGTTGGTTTTGGGCTTTGGGTAGTGTCTTATTGGAACAAACACGTTATTCGCGTCTCGGTTGAACATACGCTCCGAGCTGCAAACCTCAGACCATGTTACCGTCAATTCATCACAGTAACTTACAATGTTCACTGTGTGCAGTTTGAATGTGATTAATTTTTTATATCTCACATCACGTAACAATTATCAAACTGAATTGAAGCAGTATCGCTTCTTGTTGAAGCAAGTGATAAGATACACAAAAGGTTTGCAGCTTCATCAATTGTCTCAATAGGTGGCGACCGCAGGAGGCTGCTGCAGCACAAAGAACACACATCTTTAATTCATTGATGATGGACCATAGGGAGTTAACATTTTCATATTTTCAACATTACTCATAACTGGATCATCTGATTTAGTTTTCCAAAATATTTATTATTTATTACTTTCCAAAGTGTGATTTACTGGGATTTACGAGTTTGATTATAAACGATAACTTCACAAGTGAATTTTCCAATCAACAATTGTGTCATGTATCCGTGCGCGCAAACGAAGACGCTTTGCCGTGAATGTAATGGGGACTTCATTGTTTTCTTGTTTTTTTTTAACCCTTTACCTAATATGAAAAGCAGACGACACTTGCAAAAAAAATCTTAAATAGCTATTATTTTCATTTTTTGTCTCAAAAACATAGGTTATGACCCCTCATTGGAACGAGCTCGACAAGCTCGTTCAAATGAGGGGTCATAACGGTTTTTTTCATTTTTTGTTCTAAAACTTAGGTTATGACATAACCTATGTTTTGGAACAAAAATGAAAATTAATTGGCGATTTTTGAGAATAGCGCTGGCCGTTACGTTAGGTAAAGGGTTACGCAATATAATTATCGTTAATAATGAAAAGTAATAAACGGAGTAATCACTTGACTGGACTGGTTACGTGAAACAATTCTTTGAGGCGAGGGACTATATTGTTAAACACTCCTGCGCATTCGCGCACTCGTGTTTGTACAACGTCCCTCACCTCTCATGAATTATTTCACGTAACCAGTCCAGTCAAACCATTACTCTATATTTATTTATTGGTGTTTAAGGAAGTGACCAAACACCAGGGCTGGGTTCTATTTTTTATTAGGGTTTAACGACACATTAACAACCAAGGTCATATCGTTTTGGTGACAGTTTTACGGGCGGAGGAAGCCGGAGTACCCGGAGAGAACCACCGAGCATCGACGAGCAACTGTCATCTCAACATTCTAACTCTGTTCGCTCAAGCAAGGTTACAGCAGATGAAGACATGTGCACCATCGACGTGCAGTACGCCTTGGTACACGGCGTCATCGTTCCCCCAAGTAGGCAATCTTCCAAAATATTAGAATGGTGTATAATATTTTGGGGGCTGTGAAGTATTTTTTTATCACACATCACCGAATAAATAATCATCAAATTTATTACCAACCGCTGAAACAAGTCATGAGAAATGGTTTTAATTTCACAATATGTTATTTATGAATTTGTGACGCTACGAGTCGATTGTAGTGACACGATCCGAAGGTAATTCGAGAAAAATACATCTTTTGTGATCAGCCACTACTATAAAACTTTTACAATTGCATTTTCTAAAATTGTATTTTCTAAGAATGACTATAAAGAGGTTGAAATGAATCACTAGCATTTTAAAAGATATGGCAATTATCAACAGCGTGTTGATACTTTTGTACGTCTTATGGCGTACAAAATCAAACAGTGCGTTGATACTTTTGTACGTCTTATGACGTACGAATTGTATTTTCTAAAATTGTATTTTCTACGTATGACTATAAAGAGGTTGAAATGAATCACTAGCATTTTAAAAGATATGGCAATTATCAACAGCGTCTTGATACTTTTGTACGTCTTATGACGTGCAAAATCAAACAGTGCGTTGATACTTTTGTACGTCTTATGACGTACGAATTGTATTTTCTAAAATTGTATTTTCTAGGTATGACTATAAATAGGTTGAAATGAATCACTAGCATTTTAAAAGATATGGCAATTATCAACAGCGTGTTGATACTTTTGTACGTCTTATGACGTACAAAATCAAACAGTGCGTTGATACTTTTGTACGTTTTATGACGTACGAATTGTATTTTCTAAAATTGTATTTTCTAGGTATGACTATAAATAGGTTGAAATGAATCACTAGCATTTTAAAAGATATGGCAATTGTCATATCTTTTAAAATGCTAATCAAACAGTGCGTTGATACTTTTGTACGTCTTATGACAATAAGCAATTTTAAAATGCTAGTGATTCATTTCAACCTATTTATAGGCATACCTAGAAAATACAATTTTAGAAAATACAATTGTAAACGTTTTCGTATTGACTCCAGATTACAATGCGAACAACCTGGCAGCTTGATGTAATAGTCGATTAATTGATAATCTATCCATTATATCACCTCCTAATATCTGAAGATACTTTGGGCCAGGGCAAGACTTTCATTTCCATTGATTTCATTTAATACTAGAAAAATGATTATTTATTGATGTTTAAGGTCACTTATTTATGCACAATGGCTAATCATGACCGTGACAGTTTTACGGGTGGAGGAAGCCGGAGTACCCGGAGAGAACCACCGAACAACGACGAGCAGCTGCCAGCTCCCCAACATCGTAACTCCGCACTGTAGCACAGGCAGGGTTAGATTGGTTGAAGACATGCGCACCATCGCCGCAGGTGGGATTCGAACCGAGGACCACTCGGCTTGCAGCCTGCACCTCTACCTACTAAGCCACCGCGCTCCCCAATACTAGAAGAAAGCCCGATAGACATCAAGAATGAGAAACCAACTGAGAAGCAAAATCGAATAACCTTTTATCGTGAACAGTTTACCGCATTATTTTAAAAATCAATCTGGCAGAGATAATGGGAACGTGCAGCTGAACAATATGCATCATCCAGGAAACATCCTTCACTCACTCTCATGTCCATGCAGTCCTTGCCTCCATTCTGTGGGTCGCCAGGAGCCCATGATAACCACTTCAACGGGTTTCCTTTCCTGTCCACAAATTTATTATCACCCAAAATATCAAATCCATCGATGAATATGTATTCTGTAAAAGAAATTAATATTCAGATTATATTTAGTAGTTGTTCTGCTATGTTTTTTTTAAAGTTGTTTTCAACGGGTGGCTTTTTTTTTTAATTCCGCCGGGGGGTGGGGGGGGGGGGGGTGTCATTGCGTTAGGTAAATGCTTAAGTTGCAAAATTCAACTTGAACACTCTCCCTGACTAAAAAGTATTCAATTGAACCTCTTGGTAGTCACAAATTGCAACTGCGAATCAATTTTGGAGAGATTTTTACATTTTTAAGTCAATACTTGGAAGACTTTCACTACTTTTCAGTCTACAAACTCCATATTTTGGCCAAATACCATACATGTTTGAAACAGATTCATTCGCGATCTGCCTGAATATTTGCAGTTTTTTCCAACTGGGGACTTCGAATTTCCAACTATTGTAAAATTGACGAATGACGCCCCCCCCCCCTCCCCCCCCACCCACCCACCCACCCACGTACACACACTTGTCGCAACGTCCCCGTAACGACAGTTAAATTAATATTCATTAACCCTTTGATACTTCTGTACGTCTTATGACGTAACAAATCAAACAGCGTGTTGATACTTTTGTACGTCTTATGACGTACGAAATCAAACAGCGTGTTGATACTTTTGTACGTCTTATGACGTACGAAATCAAACAGCGTGTTGATACTTTTGTATGTCTTATGACGTACGAAATCAAACAGCGCCTTGACACTTTTGTACGTCTTATGACGTACGAAATCAAACAGCGCCTTGATACTCTGTGGTCATTTGTTTTGTTATTATTTTTCGATTTTTTAGCGTTTTAACCTCAATTCCTATTTACCCCAAAATAGTGCTCAGTGACAACCGTTGAGCCAAATGTTATCAGATGATACCAGAGCAAACGCAAACACCTCCCTTGCTTTTTTTCATATTCAGTCAAATACAAATAACTTTTTGTTTATATAAATTTGTTTTATTACAGATTATTGGAGAGTGCCTGTGGGCACTCTCCAATAATTTGTAATAAAACAAGTTTTGAATAACAAATTCAGACCATCAAAAATAATCTAGCCCTCAACCAGATAATCACTAATGTGAAAAATATCTTGTTATTTGTACTTTCCGACGTTTGACGTCGCATTTTGAAAAACGTTGAAAAAACTGAATTCCTCGCGTCGTTTGAACGTCAGGATAATTAAAGTCTCAAAGGGTTAACTTTTGTTGAAAAAGGGGGAGAAGTATTCAAATAATGATACATGGAAGACGCCCCCACCAAGCTCTGGAAGATAAAAATAAAGAAAGATTTCAGCTTGATCGTAAATCTCTGGGCTAGGTCTGAGGAACTGACCCACCTATACTTATCAGCATATGTTGCACATCAGACAACAATCTCAGAACATATCAACTTATTTACTATATAATAAAGTGATGTTGCATAAAAAGTGTTATCAAATTCAGTATCTCTCAGCCTCGGGATGTGTCACTGAATTTTCGATTGTTTGTTTCACAACAAGGGGCAATCCATAGAATTGAGTTTGTCAGGATGAAGACTTTTGCTATTTGCGTGTGTTACACCGTTTTGCAATAAATTCAATCACTGGCCTAATGGGAAAGGTCAAAGTTTGCTAAGCACCAAATATTTGACATATCATTGTCAAATTTGCTTGTGACATGTTTGCGACATTTTTGGTGGATATGATTAAGGAATGTATTGAGATGGTTCCAATTGTTTTCATTAGCTCTCTTGACAGGCAGACTTTTCGTGACAGTCATGGAAAACATGTACCACTTGATTTTCATGATGTTTTCGTGTACTGTCTGCATGTACATGGCATGTGAAGGGCATTCAGTATTTCAACACAAACCCTTGTGATTTAATGATTGAATATGGCAAATGCAAATGTAAGAAGACATTTGTCTTGAAGCAGAAATGTGGCGGGATGTAAGGATAGTGGAGCAAGGGGCTACCCATCGTCAGGTTGGTGAAGCCCTTGATGTGCACCATACGGTGATCACCAGAGCCTGGACGCGATTTCAGCAGTATGACACACCAGTAAGACGGCATGGTGGTGGCAGAGACAGGGCAACATCTGCAGCTGAAGGCCGGTTTTTGACCATTCTGGCCCGTATGAACCACCGCTTTGCCACAGGAACCTAGCTTTGCAGTGACCTTCAGAATGCATCCGGGGTAAATGTTTCGACGCAGACTATCCGGGCAAGGTTGCACGAATGTGGTCTCCGATCGAGAAGACCATGTATTCGCATTCCGCTGTCCCAGAACCACCACCAGGCGAGATATGAATGGGTCATGGACCACGTTGGATGGACCAGAGAAGACCTGTCCTTTTTACAGATGAGTCAAGGTACTGCTTAGACCACACAGATAGGCGTTCTAGGGTATGGGGAAGACCAGGAGTGCGATTCCATGCAGCCAACATTGCTGAGCATGACCGCTATGGTAGAGGTTCAATCATGGTCTGGGCGACATCACCTGGGATGGACGTACAGAGTGCTGTGTCCGTGAACGCGGTACATTGACTGCACAACGGTATATTGATGAGATCCTGGTTGTCCACGTCAGATTGTATACAGGTGCAGTGGGTGATAGTTTCATTCTGATGGATGATAATGCCCGTCCTCATGTTGCCCATGCTGTCGGGGAGTACCGACAGAGGGAGGGGATTGAGCGTGTGGACTGGCCAGCAAGATCTCCTGACCTCAATCCAATCGAACATGTCCGGAATGAGTTGCAGCTTGCAATTTCAGCCCGTCCAATCCAGCCAAGAAGTGCCCAGGAGTTTGGTGCCATGCTGGTCCAAGGATGGAACAACATCCCACAAAGGACCACCAGGAACCTGATTGGGAGCATGAGAATGCGTTGTCAAGCTGTAATTAACAGTAATGGGTCTCATACTCGATACTGAACCCATACCAGTTCGCTCCGTCAACTTATTGGCAAATTGAAAATTTTCCTCGTTTTCCAGTAATATCCATTTTCCATGGTTATCGTATTCAAAAGCTAAAAAATAATGTCAAACACAAATAAAATCTTAATTTCTGTACTTAAATCATTAAAGATATAATTAAATAAAAAATATATACACTTTTCAGTACAATATTTTAACTAAAACGTAAAGCAGGTATTTGGATATACAAGGTGCTCAGCAAACTTTGAGTAGTATATTATCGATCGTCTGTCGCGGAAAGAGTTTCTCCCAGCTGTTTTGTAAATCCGCCCAAATTTGTACATATATATATTTAAAATCAGTAATCGCCACCAAATGGTTAGGTGGGAATGGACCCCAACCGAAGAGAAACAGCTATACGAATTTCAACAAACACGCCCAGTAGAAAAGATGACGAATGTAATTTAGACTGGTTCGTTTTGATTTTGTATCGATCCATTTGACAAGTACCGCTTCAAACAAAAATAACTGACTCTTCACCTTTGGGTTTAAACATAGGAATTAACATTTGTTTGTTTAAATTAATTTTAATGCATAGGGGTGTGTAATAAACACAGAACGCGATGTGTGTTTGAATCGGTGGGTGTTTTACATTATGAGTCGGAATGGCACAGTCTTATTTCGCCCTACAACGCCATTCCAACTCGTTTTGTTAAACACCCACCGATTGAAACACACATCGCGTTCTGTCTATTCACGTATGCCTTGGGTTGGCATTACTACGTTATGGCTGGGGAGGACGGAGGCTCAGTGGTTACGGCATTGGACTTCAAAACGAAAAGTCCTGCATTGTGTCCTTGGGCAAAGCAATTAACTCCGATAGCCCACCTGTGGCCACGGTGGCACTGTGTACTATGGCGTACCGCATGTCAATGTCAAGCAGGATTAGCGGTTAGCGGTCTTCAACCATAATGCTAACTGCTAATCTTGCTTGCGTGAAGTCAATACGTTGTGGAGTTTGACAGTTGCTTGCGCTGCTCGGTGGTTCGCGACGGGTACTTCCGTAAAACTCTCCTGCTCCTGCACGAGATGACTCTGGCTCTCGAAAATGTCGCTAATCCCCATAAAAATCCTTATGGCTGACTATTTTCGTCATTGCAAGTGATTTTCTGGAATGTTATCCCCCCTTAATTTCCTAAAGCTGTCAATAAATTTAACACTAAAGGTATAAGAATTTTATATGAAAATAGAAATTTCGAAACGTTATCAAATTTGTATGATAGATGTGCGCATTATTTCACAAACTACTTCTATTTTCCTGCAGATTAGTATAAAAATTCAGAAAATGGCTTTTTATTTGTTGTCCCGATCAGGTTGAACGTTTGACTAATATTCTCTGATGATCCCCATTTAAAAGATGGTGAAAACGCGAACCCCCATTTATAAGATGGTAAAAACGGCGATTTCACCATCTTTTGATGTTCTGAAACTTTTGTCTGTTCATTATATCAACAATATGCGCATCATTATATCAACAATATGCACATCATTATATCAACAATATGCACATCATAATACAGGCACGATCCTTTCCATTAATATAATAGTCTAATAGTCTAAGAGAAACGATTTGCTATTTTTATTTTCCTGGGAAGAATAAAAAAAAACATTGAAATTACGAGAGAATCATATTCGCTAATCAAAGAGTCGAAGCGGATACTTACTGTTGGCGAGTACTCTCAATGACGGATTGTCTGTGAAACAGTGCTTCTTATGAGCTTGTCATAAAACGCCATGCTTCCTTTTTTAAATTTTAATAGAAGAAAACACTAGACAGCTCCGAGAGCTGTCTGTTGTTTTCATTTATTAAAAGTAACAAAATAAGCCTAGGTTTTACCCTCTACTGATGTCATAGGTGTTTGCTCCACAAATACTTGCTTCTGAATTGGACCTTCCTCGCTCGTCTAAATATTCCAAGAGAGATAACTTTATTGAAACACATTTTCATAATTATATAAGTTAGTGATGACCGAACTCATGTGAAGTGATACAACCACTACATGAGGTTACTTAAAAAAAATCCCCATTGCTGCAGAAAGTGACCACGGAAATGGGCGACTAGTTTTTACGAAGTACTGAACTTCTCACATATTACAACTTTGGATCCATTGTACCAGCATCGCATCGCATTTCCCGATCTGAATTTGAGTTAAGAGATGTGTTCAATGTTCCCCAATCTCAATCAGCTAAACAAATTAGTCTGCATTGATCTTCAGTTCCATTTTGTTTGTTAAATGCATGAAACATAGCTCCAAACATTTTCATTTATTTCCACTTGTCAGCTCAAATTGGGTATATAAGTAATAATATTCTATGTACAAAATAACACACACATCTCTGGTAGTTCTATTTATAAGTGTGAGGCAGTGCAGTGCCATTCTCTCTCTCTCTCTATCTCTCTCTCTCTGCCTCTAGAAAAAAACAAATTGGTATTCTGGCGGAGTAGCGCCTCATAATGGGGATACGGTCATAATATCCAATGACATAATTCTACTCTCGACATAATCCACCTAAAGATCTCTCACCCCCCCCCCCCCCCCCCCTCCCCCACACACACACACTTACACAAAATCCCACCCTACGAAATCCTTCGCTGACCAAATCTTTTTCAACTACACCGATTAATACTTTGTCTGGGACTGCCAGAAATTGCTGATTTTCGTGATAATACAGATTTAGTAACATTCGTTTGCCATCTCCTGCTCTTGTTCCAGTCAAATTTGGCATTAAAATATCACTCAGTTTAAGGTATTTTGATCGAATAAAAAAACAACAGAAAAGTGACAATAAAAAACTGAAAAAGCATGCCATTTTTCAGAAAATACACAAAATATGCATAGCATAGGTCATATACAAAATATACATGATGAACAGAAAATGCCATTACAATGATATCCATACTTGTTTGATTTTATTCTTTCTGACAGCTTTTATGTTGAACTAATACCGCACAATATGTCAAAACATCCACTCCACATGCCGGTTTTAATGATAACCGGATTTGTAGTATGCATATTATGGTTAGATTCTGTTTTTATATCATTAACACCTGTGTAAGAATGCATGTTTACCTTCGTGTGTGAATAAGCTTTTGTTACGATGAGTTTTTTTTCTGCCGCGCTTTGTGCCAAGTTCAAAAAAATCATGCACAGTGTAAAATTTGGTATGCTTGTTTTGGTAGACTTCGTGATGAGAGCTATAGATTTTCTTCCATCTCTGTAAAACATGCCGTTAGCAATGACCTTCAACTTTGTAATTTTTAGGGCTGTCGCGACTCTCATTTTTTGTAATCGACTAATTGTGACCAGTAATCGACGGTTAGTCGATTAATAGTCGCTTCCCATGATTTTTTAGCAAATCATTCTTCTGTTCGTAAAACTCTGAAAATGACAATGGCACCAGTGTGTTCAGACGAAGTGGGGTTGTGGGAACAACAAATCGGTCCCGACTGAAGGTACATGTAGTCCAATCTTGGACCCACAGTCCGTAATATAATTTTTGGGGTTGGTACGTCCTGTAGGACGTACCAACCCCAAAAATAATATTAAAAATAATATTACTGACTGCGGGTCCAAGTTTGAACTAGATTGAAGCCGATGAATTAAAATGAATTTACCAAAGAACGTTCCTGCATATGTTTCCTTTCTGCAATAAGTTTCTCGAAATTTTGAACATTGAGATCTATGCATTCCCTCGTCAGTTGTTAAAATTGGATCATAGTCTGAAGTTCCGAACTTTGAGAAGTGATCTGACGTTCTGATTTTCGTCATAATTTTGTCACTTCCGGGCTTTGGGTTTTCCAATGGGTGCATTCGTGTGTACAAGACTGGAGAAATTCAGAAGAATCTATTCTTCTCGAGTAACTGTGAGTGTTCTTTCTTACGCATTCAGTGACAGTCGTACAGTCTTCCGGATATGAATGTTGACTATGGTTAGATATTTAAAGTTATTCACCTTCATTGATCATTCACCTCACAAAACAATGCAATTTAGCCCCGACGTGTAGTAGACGTGTACCACCTTGAAAATGAACGACGATCGACTAAAAATAAAAAACGTCGACTACTTCAATAGTCGACGGTTAGTCGACTATTCGAATAATCGCGACAGCCCTAGACTAATTTTGTTTGTCGACTATTTCCTTTGTAACATAGCACAGTTTACTTTTATAATTCGATGACTTTGAAAAACGGTGTGCTAGTTTGGAACGACCTCTAGATGGGAGCTTTTGCTTTTTTTTAATTTCTCTCGAGAAATGTGACCGAATGTTGACGTTAGCAATGTTAATGATGAGTATTTGTGCATCAACATTTTCCTTTGACAAGCCCTGCACGTGAATTTATGAATGGCCCAGCTTGATACTTGGTATGCATGTTTGGGGTAACCTCTGGATATGAGCTAATGATTTTCTTACATTTCGTTGGAAAACATTGCCATCAGCAATGACCTTTAAAATTAGTGCATTTGTTCATCAACATATTCCTTTGGCATGCCCTGCAGGGCACATGTATGGATGGATTGCTTTGAAACTTGGTTCAAGTTTCAATGTTTACGTACGCAATCAACAGGGCGAGATGCTCTCGATTCGTTTCAGTTTATGTTACAGTGAATTACTGAATATTTGGAAAATATTGACATACTGACTACTGTCTATGTTTCTAATATGCTTATAATTATTTTTCATGGAAGTTGTCTCATAAAATTTACAATATGTTGAATGAGACCACATGCATCAACTACCCTCTCCTCTTCGTAGTCTCAAAGCCACCCTCCTCAAGACTTTCAGTAGTAGGTAGGTGGTATTGGTAACATGTTTTATTTTCCCAGGTACAAACTACTGAAAGTGATATTTCAGAATTACTACATTGCAATCCCCCCCGAAAAAAGAAGAAAGAAAAAGTTGCCCCAGCCCCCACAAACACGTAATTTTGTAAAATATATCATTACGCAAATGTAAACTGCTGAGGTTTTTTTTTTTTAAAACGGGCTTTTAATTCTTAATTCTTCCAAATTATTTTCTCTCTTCAACTAGTGTGGCTGTTGGGGGGGGGGGGGGGGGGGGGGGGGGGGGGGAGGGGGGGGGACCTAGTAAACCTGGAATTGCTAATAGTTAAATCAGTAACTGCGTGTAGGGCCTACCAGCTGTCAGCCATCTGCAGGCACCGTCGCCTAAACATACTTTTCAAATGAGCTGCTTCATTGCCGGCGTGTGAATCGAATAGAATTACACGGTAGGTCTCGTACCGACGCGTCGGCAGCACACGCAGCACTGATGGTAACAAAGATTCTATAGTTAGGAAGTGTTCCAGTGCTAGGTACCAGTATCGAACCCATTTGAACTTTTTTGCTCAAAATTATTTAAGTTTTCCTCGGTTTTCAATAATGAACGCAAAGTTGAAGTTTGACTGTTCATTTTTCTGGCAGAGATCATGTATCAATGATGATTATCGGTAGTTTTTAGAAAGTTGTTCATTAAACATTTTGTAACGAGAATCGGTTATTCCGATAGATCAATATAGCTGATGGCTCTCATTGGTTATTTTACACGGGAAAGCTGCAAACTCAAAGAACCAGTCTACCGAGAGAACTTGAGCACGCGAACGGTACTTTTTATCGGATCGCACTAGAGCTTTCTGATTAAAATTACTGCATGCCCCTAAAATCCATGTGATCGTGAGAAATAGAGTTACGGGTGTGTAATAAAATATTTTACGTACAGAGTCTGCCCCCAAACGCCCTGCAATAAACAAATTCAGCAATTGGAAAAAAAAGTCAACAAAATTCAACAAAATCATATCATGTGACCCCTCAAGGGACGTGCAAATTTCAATGAGGGCTCACAAGATATGGGTTTGTTAGAATATGTGAAAAAATATTATAAATAGTACATTTTGAATTCGTCAGCGCTGGGTAAAGGGTTAAGCGTAACTGCCGGATGACATTGCTGTAATGACAGGTCTGCAGGTACGGAGTAATATGTTCGGAAGTGACTATCATACACATCGGATGACATGACGTCAGGTTTATAAGGATTTTCCAAAAGTATTGTTTGCTACAAGTCAATTCAGTGTGTCATTTCGTCCCCTGAGTTCCAATGTGTTCTATATGACACTAGGCACATAGAACACATTGGAACTCAGGGGACGAAATTTTGTCAGGGCAATTAAAGGTAGCTGAATTTGAAGGGGACGCGGAGGCTCAGTAGATAGATGTGCAGGCTGCAAACCGAGAGGCCCTCGCTTCGAATCCCACCTGCGTCAACCGCGTTGTGTCCATGGGCAAGACACTTCACCCCTATTGCCCACGTGGGGGCCACGATGGAGTTGTGTACTAAGGCGTACTGCACGTCGATTGTGGACTTGTTTTCAACCAATGCTAACTCTATTTGTGTGGATATAGTACGTGTGGGAGCTGACAATTGATGCTTGCCGTTGTTCGGTGGTTCTCTCCGGGTACTCCGGCTTCCTCCACCCGTATAACTGTCGTGGTAATGATTAGCCATTGTGCTGAACTGTGTGACCTTGAACACTAATAAATAATTAAATAATCGCATTTGAAAAAAAAATAATAAGGATGAATAATTTAGAATCTGCATAGAAAAAACCAACTAATTGATCTTAAGATAGCGATTATATTATTTTATATTTCTCCAGGGGAGTCATACTGTGTGCTCTCTTCTCATTATTGCTCGACTTGTCACATCACGTATGCGTATAAACTACCAAACCCTTCCCAACAGAATAACATTTCTATTCATCCAAAAAAAAGTGCGAATCTGCGAATCTTCGGTGACTTTCAGACTCAACTGATTCTTGTTGTTAGTAATTGCTTCTTTTTTACACCTGGAACAATTCCTTGTCATATTTTGGTAGCGGCTTTTTGCAGAAAACACGTCCCAGTCGACGTGTTGCATCTGATATCATTGCACTTTTAGCTCACCGACTTTAGCTGCATGGCTCGATCGGTCGGCGTCAGCGTCAGCGTCGGCGTCAGCGTCAGCGTACGTGTCCAATAATGTTAAAGCTTATGTTTAGGTCACTTACTCGCCCTATTTCCATATCATGGCTTTTATAATGCTGCTATATGGTGATTATTATCATTATACCATGATTTAACCCCTCATACCCTGCATTTTAAACATTTTTCTTGAGTTTTCTGTTTAGCTCGGAATTTCATGTTTAACTTAGTGTTTAGGTCAGCTGCTGTGCTCCTTCTCTTCCCATGGCACTTATATTCATCATACATGTTCCTCAGTATCATTGTTCCATGATTAATCCCTCATACCCTGCATTTTAAACATTTTTCTTGACATTTTTAGTTGCGTTTAGTTTTCTGTTTAGCTCAGAATTTCATGTTTAACTTAGTGTTTAGGTCAGCTGCTGTGTTTTACTTTTAAGAGGTTGTGTTTAGGTCAGCTTTGTCGCATGTTATGAGCCTGTTTGATACAGTTCTTGTGTTTGCCAAAGTTACTATCAAAGAGGAATGTTGGTGAGCTATAGGGCGTTGGCGTCCTTCTTGTTTAACCCCGTACATGCATGTTTTCCTGTCCAGGGCAGGCTTTACCTCGCCATAGCAACAAGTATAATATGAGCACATTTAGCAAAATGTCCTCCTGCAGATCGAATCAACTAACTTGTTGGCCAATGATTTTTTGAGCAAATGTTGATAATTTTTTCATCAAATCTTGCCGTGGCTGCTATGAAGCAGCCACGACTAGATTCGATTAAAATATGTTTAAAAATATTCAGTGGGTTAAACGTTAAGTTAAAAAAATCCTTTCCAATCTGAAGAATTCTATGCCGATGCGTCGATGTCAATTAATGGATGGACTCAGAAAGTATGCCTTTCCAGATTAAGTACTAGTCGAACTTTCAAGTGATGACCTCCATCTGAGAATTGTCAACTAGAATTCCAAGCTCAAGGTGACCCGAAATAGCCAGTTTTGTCGAGTTTCTATCCTTCTCGCCATTACAACGGAAAAATAAAAAAAATAAGAAAATCGAGTTTAAACCATCTGTTGTGACGCGTACTTGGTTTTAGTGCAATGCTTCAGACAACTTAGGAAAACAGTCTTGAATACATCGTTATAAAAAAAAGTTCAACCCGGTGCTTTCCTTTTTCCTAAAATATGACCTTTTTCTGTTGATAGTTGTAGAAACAAAAGTGTTGCGCACCTAAGGGCCACTCGGGTTGCACTGTTAGCAGTTTCGATGGTGTAGCCTTCGATAGGGGCTAGTTTAACAAGAAGGATGCCAACGCCCTATAGCTCACCAACATTCCTCTTTGATAGTAACTTTGGCAAACACAAGAACTCTATCAAACAGGCTCATAACATGCGACAAAGCTTACCTAAACACAACCTCTTTAAAGTAAAACACAGAAACTGACATAAACACTAAGTTAAGCATGAAATTCTGAGCTAAACAGAAAACTAAACGCAACTAAAAATGTGATGAAAAACGTTTAAAATGCTGGGTATGAGGGGTTAATCATGGAACAATGATACCGAGGAACATGTATAATGAATATAAGTGCCATGGGAAGAGAAGGAGCACAGCAGCTGACCTAAACACTTAGTTAAACATGAAATTCTGAGCTAAACAGAAAACTAAACGCAACTAAAAATGTCAAGAAAAATGTTTAAAATGCAGGGTATGAGGGGTTAATCATGGAACAATGATACTGAGGAACATGTATGAGGAATATAAGTGCCATGGGAAGAAAAGGAGCACAGCAGCTGACCTAAACACTTAGTTAAACATGAAATTCTGAGCTAAACAGAAAACTAAACGCAACTAAAAATGTCAAGAAAAATGTTTAAAATGCAGGGTATGAGGGGTTAATCATGGAACAATGATACTGAGGAACACGTATGATGAATATAAGTGCCATGGGAAGAGAAGGAGCACAGCAGCTGACCTTAACGTCAAGTTAAACATGAAATTCCGAGCTAAACAGAAAACTAAACGCAACTAAAAATTTCAAGAAAAATGTTTAAAATGCAGGGTATGAGGGGTTAATCATGGAACAATGATACTGAGGAACATGCATGATGAATGTAAGTTCCATGGGAAGAGAAGGAGCACAGCAGCTGACCTAAACACTAAGTTAAACATGAAATTCCGAGCTAAACAGAAAACTAAACGCAACTAAAAATGGCAAGAAAAATGTTTAAAATGCAGGGTATGGGGGTTAATCATGGACCACTGATACTGAGGAACATGTATGATGAATATAAGTGCCGTGGGAAGAGAAGGAGCACAGCAGCTGACCTAAACACTAAGTTAAACATGAAATTCCGAGCTAAACAGAAAACTAAACGCAACTAAAAATGTCAAGAAAAATGTTTAAAATGCAGGGTATGAGGGGTTAATCATGGAACAATGATACTGAGGAACATGTATGATGAATATAAGTGCCATTGGAAGAGAAGGAGCACAGCAGCTGACCTAAACACTTAGTTAAAAATGAAATTCTGAGCTAAACAGAAAACTAAACGCAACTAAAAATGTCAAGAAAAATGTCTAAAATGTAGGGTATGAGGGGTTAAATCATGGTAAAATGATAATAATCATCATATAGCAGCATTATAAAAGCCATGATATGGAAATAGGGCGAATAAGTGACCTAAACAGAAACTTTAACATTATTGGACACGTACGCTGACGCCGACGCCGACGCCGACGCTGACGCTGACGCCGACGCGGACGCCGACCGATCGAGCCATTCTATAAGCTCACACAACTAAAGTTGGTGAGCTAAAAATGAATGAAGGAAATATCTCTTATTTTTTTTTTAATCTGGATCTTTACATTAAGTCTCATTTTTTCGTAAATGAGGTGGGGATTCATTGTCCTGTTTTCATTTTAACAGTGAAAACAGAATACTTGTGAGGCTCGATATTGCGTACACTGCAGTTGTAAATAGTAACAGTTAGAATTGTTGCCGATTTGAAACCGAGTTGGAATTTTGGGAAGTAAAGGCGACATCAGCATCACCAAAGAAGCTCTAAAATCCATATAGATGGAATTTCCAACTGCTCATGATTTGGCCCTCCGAATTTCCAACTATAGGAAATTTTGGCCTGGATTGGGGCGTGACACAACACCCCCCCCCCCCCCCCTGCTGTCGCCACGTCCCTGCGTTAACCCTCCAATTATTGTAATCAACATATCCAACATGCCCTATTAATGCACATCAACATTCAACTGTCCCAATCATTTCCATGTTTGCTTCCAAAACATGCCATATGATCCCTTCACTGATGGAGATCGCCGATCCGATAAAAATTTCCAGGAAAACAAACGACACTTAATGTTATGAGCGAATCATTTATTCTTCAATTACGGGCGATCAGCATTCGTGCATGGCCACCAGCTTAAGATCTTCTCGAAACTCATATATTTCTAAATTATTGTACAGGTGGAATGTTTGCAACAAGGGGAATCATCATCGACTAAGGGAGCGTGGTGGGTCAGTAGGTAGAGGTGCAGGCTGCAAGCCGAGAGGTCCTCGGTTCGAATCCCACCTGCGGCAACCGCGTTGTGTCCTTGGGCAAGACATTTCACCCCCGCCCCCCCCCCCCCCATTGCCCATGTGGGGGCACGGTGACGTCGTGCACTAAGGCGTACTGCACGTTGATGATGCACTTGTCTTCAGCCAATGCTAACCCTGCTTGTATGGAGTTAGTATCTTGGGAAGCTGACAGTTGCTCGCCGTTGCTCGGTGGTTCTCTCCGGGTCCTCCGGCTTCCTCCACCCGTAAAAACTGTCCTGGTCATGATTAGCCATTGTGCAGAAATATGTGACCTTAAACCCCAATAAATAAATAAATAATCATCGACAAATACCATTACGAAAATTGTTTTTCGATAAAGTTATCTCCCTTGCAACTATTAGACACGAGAGCGCAATATAAAAGCAAGTTCTTCGTTGAGAAAACATCAGTTGAATACAATATAAATTCAAGTTTGCTTTTGTTACTTTTAATAAATTAAAACAACAGACAGCTCTCTCTCTCTCTCTCTCTCTTGACGTTTTATGGCAAGCTATCTGACGCAACTAATTCACTGATAATCCGTCATAACAATACCTATCAGATCTACACCTACCAAAAGTAATGCGCGCACTTGGGCTCAAATGCAAAGGGGCCGCTTAGATAGTTTGTGCCGATCCCCACGATGTTCAATGCTGTACAATTTCTTTGCTCAGTAATCGATACGTCAGTATTATGTACAATAGTGTTTTTTACAGTCTGAAAATGATAGATTGTTACTAAACAGTCGACACTGTTCAAGCTGAATGTTAACCATTTCGCTGCTGTGCAATTTGGTAATATCCTGCTGAACCATATATTGGAGGGAATGGGGTTAAAGTGAAAAAAATGAAAGCGCCAATAACGTCCTCGTATTTGTAAATTTAAAACTGTTATTATACAGTACGTGGATAGTGTATTATCACTAAATCACCCCCGGAGTGGCGATTCCACCCAAGCAATAATTGCAGATTTGTTGCAAACCATAACAAGCACAAGCAAAGTTCCAGCCAATGGACCTCCGGGTTAAACCCGGAGGTCCATTGGCTGAAACATTGTGATTTTTGTCCATATGTGTAGAATTTGAAAGTGATACTTTGGGTGATACCTCCACTCTACGGGTGATTTTGTTACAATCCATTCTCCAGGTACTGTATAATGGAACAACGTTGACTGAGTTCAACAATGTTTCCAAAACTACTCCCAGCCACACTCCATAAATCTCAAAAGAAAAGACGTCTAGTCGACTTGAATTTAGTTCCTATTTAATGGACTGACCATGTAGTCCAAACTTTGCTCCACAGGCCGTTATATAATTTTTGTTTTGTTTTGTCGCCGTTTGGCATAGGACAACAAAAAACAATTATATATGTTGGGACAAGTTTGGACTATTGAGTTCGTTGTTGCCTCGGGTATTTCGGAATTTACATAGACGCGAAAAATGGTTGAGATCAAATGGATAATGCCATATCGTCTGTCGCTTGCATTTCGTATAACATGCGTTCTATTGAGAATAACAACGAGCTATGATATCCATTCCCTGTACGTGTATGTGGTATCTCCGTACTGAGTACGGACTTATCGCACAGGCTGTCAACAGTTGGTTCCGTACTCAATATGGACCTGTAGCAACGAAAGGGCTAAACAGTCGACACTGTTCAAGCTGAATGTTAAGTCGCATTATATCAAAAAGAGTAAGAGGTATAAATTTGTACTCGTCTTTACAGCATCGATATTCTGACCAAAACAATAACTTGCACTTGATCGGTGCTGTGGAATTAAGATACAAGATATATCCAATTAATAAACCTCGGGCCTAAATCCTTTACCAATCGAAGACGAAATCAAAATTTATTTTTTTGAATATTATTTTTTTCATTATTGTTTCCAAAAAAAATCAACAAAGCTCTATGTCCCCGTGGGAACCCCGGGAAGTAAGCAGCACTTGTTTACTGTGGTAAACCAGTTCCGCTTTACTAGTAAAATAGGACCCAGTCACCAATGCTTGGGGTGAAAGTCCTCTAAAATGGGCAACATGTTGATCAACGATTGACTAAACTTGACTTCATCTCCATGTTGTGTCACGATTAGCCATGGTGCATAAATATGTGACGTTAACCACCAACAAACAAACAAACAAACAAAGCTCTATGACATGTGCCCCTCGTTGGAACGAGCTCGACGAGCTCGTTCCATTAAAGGGTCACATGATAGAGCTTTGTTGAAATGTTTTTTTTTAAATATTTTTCGAACTGTACAACAGTATTTTATTTTACGCGGGCAGATTCGGCCGATTCGTTGGGTGGAGGTTCAGTCTACTGGATGAAACAAACTTGTGTTTTCTATTATTTATTCTAAATAATCGAGACATACTGTTTGGGTGGAAACTCCACCATGTGAATGTTTCGCAGATAATCTTAACTCCCCGTTTTGTTTCCGATGTCAATGATAGCCTCTGTTAGACAGGAAACATAAATAGTGGATATGGAATGAGTGTTTTTCACATATAATATTTATGAAACGAGTCTAAGAATTTTCCGTTTTGGCGAGCTCAAACGGAAAATTCGGACGAGTTTCATAAAT
This sequence comes from Pictodentalium vernedei, assembly GCA_031216915.1. Lineage (NCBI taxonomy): Eukaryota > Metazoa > Mollusca > Scaphopoda > Dentaliida > Dentaliidae > Pictodentalium > Pictodentalium vernedei. Next base: position 463,220,236 of record CM062292.1, read on the forward strand.
ATTATATGAGAAAAACACTCATTTCATATTCTATTTATCATATGACGCACACAGGCACAAATTAGCCACTGAGTATGACTTTTTAACCCATCACCTAACTTGAGTTGCAGACGGCACTTGGAAAAAACATCCTCGTTAAACTAAACATTTTCATTTTTTGCTTCCAAAACATATGTTATGACAAGGATGGAACAACATCCCACAAAGGACCACCAGGAACCTGATTGGGAGCATGAGAAGGTGTTGTCAAGCTGTAATTAACAGTAATGGGTCTCATACTCAATATTGAACCCATACCAGTTCGCTCCGTCAACTTTTTGGCAAATTGAAAATTTTCCTCTTTTACCAATAATATCCATTTTCCGTGGTTATCGTACTCAAAAGCTAAAAAATAATGTCAAACACAAATAAAATCTTATTTTCTGTACTTAAATCATTAAAGATATAATTAAATAAAAAATATATACACTTTTCAATACAATATTTTAACTGAAACGTAAAGCAGGTAGTTGGATATACAAGGTGCTCAGCAAACTTTGAGTAGTATATTATCGATCGTCGGTTGCGGAAAGAGTTTCTCCCAGCTGTTTTGTAAATCCGCCCAAATTTATACATATATATTTAAAATCAGTAATAGCCACCAAATGGTTGGGTGGGGATGGACCCCAACCGAAGAGAAACAGCTATACGAATTTCAACAAACACGCCCAATGGAAAAGATGACGAATGTAATTTAGACTGGTTCGTTTTGATTTTGTATCAATCCATTTGACAAGGACCGCTTCAAACAAAAATAACTGACTCTTCACCTTTGGGTTTAAACATAGGAATTAACATTTGTTTGTTTAAATGAATTTTAATGCATAGTGGTGTGTAATAAACACAGAACGCGATGTGTGTTTGAATCGGTGGGTGTTTTATATTATGAGTCGGAATGGCACAGTCTTATTTCACCCTACTACGCCATTCCAACTCGTTTTGTTAAACACCCACCGATTGAAACACACATCGCGTTCTGTCTATTTACATATGCCTTGGGTTGGCATTACCACTTCATGGCTTCGGAGGACGGAGGCTCAGTGGTTACGGCATTGGACTTCAAATCGAAAGGTCCTTGGGCAAAGCACTTAACTCCGATTGCCCACCTGGGGACACGTTGGCACTGTGTACTAAGGCGTACTGTATGTCAATGTGTACTTGTCTTCAACCATAATGCTAACCGCTAATCCTGCTTGCGTGAAGTCAGTACGTTGTGGAGTTTGACAGTTGCTTGCGCTGCTCGGTGGTTCGCGACGGGTACTTCCGTAAAACTCTCCTGCTCCTGCACGAGATGACCCTGGCTCTCGAAAATGTCGCTAATCCCCATAAAAATCCTTATGGCTGACTATTTTCGTCACTGCAAGTGATTTTCTGGAATGTTATCCCCTTAATTTCCTAAAGCTGTCAATAAATGTAACACTGAAGGTATGAGTATTTTATATGAAAATAGAAATTTCGAAACGTTATCAAATTTGTATGATAGATGTGCGCATTATTTCACAAACTACTTCTATTTTTCTGCAGATTAGTATAAAAATTCAGAAAATGGCTTTTTATTTGTTGTCCCGATCAGGTTGAACATTTGACTAATATTCTCTGATGAATCCCATTTAAAAGATGATGAAAACGCGAACCCCCATTTATAAGATGGTAAAAACGGCGTTTTCACCATCCTTTGATGTTCTGAAACTTTTGTCTGTTCATTATATCAACAATATGCACATCATTATATCAACAATATGCACATCATTATATCAACAATATGCACATCATAATACAGGCACGGTCCTTTCCATTAATATAATAGTCCAAGAGAAACGATTTGCTATTTTTATTTTCCACGGAAGAATAAAAAAAACATTGAAATTACGAGAGAATCTAATCAAAGAGTCGAAGTGGATACTTAGTGGTGGCGAGTACTCTCAATGCCGGATTGTCTGTTAAACAGTGCCTCTTATGAGCTTGTCATAAAACGCGATGCTTCCTTTTTTAAATTTTAATAAACGAAAACAATAGACAGCTCCGAGAGCTGTCTGTTGTTTTCATTTATTAAAAGTAACAAAATAAGCCTAGGTTTTACCCTCTACTGATGTCATAGGTGTTTGCTCCACAAATACTTGCTTCTGAATTGGACCTTCCTCGCTCGTCTAAATATTCCAAGAGAGATAACTTTATTGAAGCACATTTTCATAATGATATAAGTTAGTGATGACCGAACTCATGTGAAGTGATACAACCATTACATGAGGTCACTTAAAAAATCCCCATTGCTGCAGAAAGTGGTGCTACCGTGACCACGGAAATGGGCGACTAGTTTTTACGATGTACTGAACTTCTCACATATTACAACTTTGGATCCACCGTACCAGCATCGCATCGCATCGCATCGCGTTACCCGATCTCAATTTGAGTTCAGAGATGTGTTCAATGTTCCCCAATCTCAATCAGCTAAACGAATTATTCTGTATTGATCTTCAGTTCCATTTTGTTTGTTAAATGCATGAAACATAGCTCGAAACAGTTTCATTTATTTCCACTTGTCAGCGCAAATTGGGTTTATAAGTAATAATATTCTATGTACAAAATAACACACACATCTCTGGTAGTTCTATTTATAAGTGTGAGGCAGTGCAGTGCAGTTCTCTCTCCACCCCCCCACCCCCCCCAACCCCCTCTCTCCCTCTCTCTTTCTCTCTCTAGAAAAAATGTTTTGGTATTCTGGCGGAGTAGCGCCTCATAATGGGGATACCGTCATAATATCCAATGACATAATTCTACTCTCGACATAACCCACCTAAAGATCTCTCATCAACTTCCACCTGGGAACCTCGGGAAGGAAGCAGCATTTGTTTACTGTGGTAAACCAGTTCCGCTTTACTAGTAAAATAGGACCCAGTCACCACTGCTTGGGGTGACAGTCCTCTAAAATGGGAACGATTGACTAAACTTGACTTCATCTCCATGTTGTGTCACCGTCACTCGTTTCGTAATTTTCATCAGAGAATATTAGTCAAATGTTCATGTTGTGTCACGATTAGCCATAGTGCATAAATATGTGACGTTAACCACCAACAAACAAACAAACAAACTCTCATCACCCCCCCCCCCCCCCTCCCACACACACACACAAAATCCCACCCTACGAAATCCTTCGCTGACCAAATCTTTTTCAACTACATATCTGCCGATTAATACTTCGTCTGGGACTGCCAGAAATTGCTGACTTTCGTGATAATACAGATTTAGTAACATTCGTTTTCCATCTCCTGCTCTTGTTCCAGTCGAATTTGGCATTAAAATATCACTGAGTTTAAGGTATTTTGATCGAATAAAAAACCAACAGAAGACAAGTGACAATAAAAAACTGAAAAAGCATGCCATTTTTTCAGAAAATACACACAATATGCCTAGCATAGGACATATACAAAATATACATGATGAACAGAAAATGCCATTACAATGATATCCATACTTGTATGATTTAATTCTTTCTGACAGCTTTTATATTGAAGCTAAAACCGTACAATATGTCAATACATCCACTCCACACGCCGGTTTTAATGATAACCAGATTTGTAGTATGCATATTATGGTTAGATTCTGGTTTTACATCATTAACACCTATTTATCTGTGTAAGAATGCATGTTTACCTTTATTGTGTTTGAATAAGCATTTGTTGCGATAAGCTTTTTTCCACCGCGCTTTGTGCCAAGTTCAAAAATTTCATGCACAGTGCGAAACTTGGTATGCTTGTTTTGGGAGACTTCGTGATGAGAGCTATAGATTTTCTTCCATTTCTGTAAAACATGCCGTTAGTAATGACCTTCAACTTTGCCATTTTGTCTGTCGACTATTTCCTTTGGAACATCGCACAGTTTACGTTTATAATTCGATCACTTTGAAAAAACGGTGTGCTAGTTTGGAGCGACCTCTAGATGGGAGATTTTGCTTTTCTTTAATTTCCCTCGGAAAAATGTGGCCGAATGTTGACGTTAGCAATGTTAATGATGAGCATTTGTGCATCAACATTTTCCTTTGACAAGCCCTGCACGTGAATTTATAAATGGCTCAGCTTCATACATGGTATAGATGTGAGCTATTGATTTTCTTCCATTTCGTTGAAAAACATCGCCATCAGCAATGACCTTTAAAATTAGTGCATTTGTTCATCAGCATATTCCTTTGGCATGCCCTGCAGGGCACATGTATGGATGGATTGCTTTGTCAAAAAAAAAACCTTACCATAGCAACAGCCCTGGAACTTGGTGCATTTGTATTTTGGACAGCAACATATTCATTTGGCATGCCCTATCGGGCACATTGATGAATAGATTGCTTTGAAACTAGGTATGTGTGTTCCGAGTGACCTCTGGGTTGCAGTTACTGATTTTCTTTCATTTCCATCAAAAACGTTGTTAGCACCAACCTATGAACTTAGTGCATTTGTGCTGCAACATACCCCTTTTGCACACCACAGGGCATATTTATGAATGGATTGTTTTGAAACTTGACAGAGTATGAAATAAACATTGAAGTATACAGGTAACACTGCATGGCTTTGGAACAATATGTTATAAATGAGATAATCCGTTAAATAGTTTTAATCATTTGCTAGTAATTGCTATTGCTACTTAAATATATTTGTTAGTATAAAAAACAAAAAAAGCCTACATCTCACCCTATATTATGATATTTCACAATTGCGTTATAGGTGTCAAAACACTGTTAGCTCAAAGCATTACTGTCAAAAGGCTGTTATACGATATATCAAAAGAAGATCAGTCAGACACGTCATGGCTCTCAAAACCGGTCTTGAAAGTGTAGCAAATACCAGCTCTAAAAGTTGATAATGTTTACACCAGAAACATCTACATGTCATGGACATGTTTGATGCATTCCTTTATGTATATTTACATGTATGACCTTTATACTTACTGCATTTGTGTATCGACATTTTCCTTTAGCCAGCCTTACAGTTTACATTTAAAATGCATGGATTGCTCTGACGTTGTGCGCACGCAATGCTGCCATGTTGCAGTTTCACCAAATAACATTGGTACCAATGATCTTCAATTTTACCATTTCACTTACAACTTACCAAGTTCATGTTTGTCAAGTTGAGCTACAGTGACATTGACACTTTCATTAATTGTGTGAATAGACAACAGCGTACTTCAGTTCTACCCAGCAATCAATTAACCCTTCCCTAATGAATCAACGGCATACATTGAATAATATACAAGTTGTGCAGTAGCAGAGGCGGCTGAACCGGAAGGGGGGGGGGGGGGGGGGCTGGGGGACATCAGCCTCTCCACATTCTTTGCCGGGCCATGTTTTTGTATGCATATGTTTTAACACAACCAATGACTGGCGAAACAAGGGGCGGATCCAGAGCCTCCCCCATATTTTCGCCAGCTATGTTTCTCTCGTACTGGTTCAGCTTCGATGGATTTCGGAACATTTTTTGCAGTCAGTGGCAGCAAACGCTAAAATGTATGCAGTCTGTAAATAAATCGGTTAACTGAAGTAGATCGTAATCTTACAGACATACAAGTACCAAATCCACCCCAGGCAGACAAGATAATCCACAGATAGTATAATTGCTGTAAACGTCTGGTAAAGCATACAGGTGAGGTGTATTTATCAGCTTTGGTCGTTACGACCAAGGCTGATAAATAGACCTCACCTGTATGCTTTACCGACGTTTTTTAACGGCTCTCAAATTTGAAATCTTTCAAATACATCTGAAAAATCTCAATCAAAAGTGAAGGTCACTATTACTAAAACTAGCACTTTTGGGTTTTCAGTCATGGTCCTTTTACTATTAATGTAACCTATTGGCAAATTATTTTCACGGCTTGATTTGAAGATCTGTGATCCTAATCATTGGATTCTTGACTCTGTAATATGACTGGATGCACTCAAAAGTGTTTAATAGAACTTACAAATTCGAAATTATTTAAGAACCCAAGATTGATTCTCGCAAAAGGTATTCACGAGAATCAAACCTGATTCTTGCAATTTGGGACAAATTTTAATTAAGGTAGAGCTTCGTCATGTAAGATCACTTGGACTGATGAAGTAGAGCAGAACTGTTTTTGTGTTTCTCCGGAATACATTTTATGTGTAACCAGGTTTCAGCACTTGCAGGTTAATCAAAAATCTGATGCAGAGATATGTTGGTATAGATTCCTGGTAGTTCTACATGCGCATATCTTGTAATGTTACAGGAAGTAGATATGAAATTTAACATTGATCAACCATTTTCTTTAATTCCGGATATGGGGGCTCGGTGTCACTGTCTGCTAAGGTGTACTGCACATCAGTGGTGCACTTGTCTTCAACCAGTGCTACCATGCATGTGTAGAGTTAGTATGTTGGGGTGTCGGGCATAGTAGATTGCTCTGGGGTCTGAAGCTTCATCCTCCCGTAAAAGTGCCCAATATGAGGTGACCATGGTTGTCGAAAGTGTCCATAAACCCCATTAAAAAAATCCTTTGAATTCAAAAAATATTGTCTAGCAAATTATTTTTTCTATCAATTATATGTATGTAGTTATGTACCAATAAGAGTAAAATACTCGCCCTCTGATTGGATAAGAGCTGACGTAGTTTATTTTATGTTTACGTCACAACGCGAAATATTTGAAATGACGTCGCCCGTTTCGTAATTGCTTCAACAACGGAGGGACTTGCAAGCCGCTTTATTTTTCTGGATGTTTCAAACGTGCAGCAGACGGGGTTCCGGATAAAGTGTTGTTTAAATTCCAAACCGACTTATGATTTCGATTTGGCCTAAGATGGAATGAGTTTATCTGGTATATTGATTATTTATCCATTGCCGATTATCTAATTTTTGATAAAAACTTTTCTGATTATATCCATTATTGTGGTATTATTAGTTACCCCGTGTCTGATCACGTGGTACGGGTTTTTACCTACCCGAAGCCAGCCGTATCCCATGAGGCCGAATGGGATACGGCTTGCTTCGGGTAGGTAAAAACCCGTACCACGTGATCAGACACGGGGTAACGAATTTATCTATTGACTTTCCGTTTTAGAAGTACAATCTATTTCATGTGTGAACACACACAGCATGAGATATTGTATCTTCCATTGTTGAGCCATATAGGTTTCTGTGGATTTTTTGTGCAAAAGAGTTTTTGTGAAAATATGCCGATATGACTAGTATAAAAAAATTATTGAATTTCTTTTTTTCTTTTTTGTCTCAAAAACATAGCTTATGAACCCCACATTGGAGGGTACTCGACAAGCTCATTCCAATAATGGGTCATGAGCTGTATTTTGGAGATAAAAAATTAAAATATAATACATGTACACTGTAAAACTGGAATGATGCGTCTTCTACGGGGTATGGACAATTTGTAGATTTCGGAACGAGGCTTCCACTGGGTATGGGAAATTTGTCAGTGGCTGGGCGGACGTATCGTGGGTTTCAATGAATATGGTCTCATATCACGTATTTATCAACCAATCAAATCAAAAAAGTCACTTTAGTCAATAGATAACGGTTATTATGCTGCTTTATCCAGCTTTGTGCAGTTCTGAGTATTTTCAATCTCGAACAGTCAGCAAGGGTTTTGACTGGTGAGGGTCTTGCGAATGTTTTCACTTCTCTGAATACGTGACATATTTTATTAGATTATAATTATCTAAGTAAGAAACTTATATTTTTTGCCCGACCATCGATTCTATTGTTCAAATATAATTTTGTTGCCCAAATGATGCATGTATAGTTTCTGTATATATACTGTGTCAAAAAAAAAAGTATAATAAACTTTGAGGAGTCATTTTTTTGTATTATCGACTTTAATCCCAAACAAATTATTGTAAATTCATATTTCGAGTCTAGCTGTATGAATTTGCATAATTTCATGTTCTTACTCTTCCCAGCATCACGTCAGGACATCGCAATTCAGACATGGGGTGAAATGAATAGTTCACACATGCAGTCAATAGCGTGTTTGTCCGCCGTCTATATTTCCTTCCGCCAAAATCGCCCTCGTGTGGTAAAAAATGACAGTTCAACCGCGAATACTGTTCTGTATTTATTGCATGCCCATAGTTGACTAGAAAAAATTATTAAAAACACAAATTATTGCCAAAAAGTAAAAAAAAACAAAGAGTGAAAAAATCCGCGCACGCAATCCGTATTGTTCAAGGACAATACAAAAATATTTATTGTTCGCTTCGGTTTTGCTGAAAAAGCGTGTATTTTATGAAAATAAAAGCATAGGCGTGCAATAAATATACAGAACCACACTTATGTTTGAATGGATTAACGATTACTGGACGAGAGTAATCGTTAACCCATTCAAACATAAGTGTGGTTCTGTATTTATTACACACCAAACCCTGAAAAAGAAATCACTGTAATTAATCGCTAATTGAATTAAATAGTGGATGATTTGAACGATTGACAGGATTTTACTGAGAAATGGACAATTTTGTCAGAGAACCGGTCTTGAGTCTTTGACCTTGACACTCGTAGAATCGACGTTGATTCATTTTTTATTCTCCACAAATGTCGGTTCGAACACTCAAAACCCAAGCGATTGCTTTCAGCAGAAAACATCCGAAATTATGAACTCAGAAATGTGTTTTGAAAAGTGTGTGTGCATACATTATTATATTCGGAGGATGAAGAATATACAAGAACTTTAATCTATACGGTGCGAACTGGTCGGTCTGTTTACATTTCGTGTTTTTAAAACTGAAACTAAAGTGGAACTCTGGTTGACTGTGCGTTAGTCTTTCGCTTTTGGACATCTGTCATTTCTGTTCTGCACTGTATGTCACACTGGACAAGGAAATGCATTTTTGTGCAACAGTTAACGGGGCATTCGACCGTTTAGAGTAACTGTAGAAGTTTGTAATTCCATTCAACAAATTGCAATGTCTGGATGAACTCTGCAGTATTGACTTGATAAGCTAGTAAACACTTTATTTTTCATTACATTACAAAATTTCTGACTTGAAATTTAACCTTTTCATTTTACCTCAAGTCTTGATTATAACCTCTGTTTCGAAATGGACTGTACTTACAATGAAGCCGGCTTTATGTTGTCCAAATTTACTACATACGAAGCGAGAAACAAGAGGCACCCGAACATTCCACAGGGAAAGGGTGGGTGTGTGGGTGGGTGGTTCAAGGGCTCGAAACAAATGCGTAAATGACCAAAATTCACTAAGTTCTTTGCTTGTTTAGCCATTTATTATTCATTATATGGTCAACCAGGCCATTTAAAACACATAAACTATCATATCAGGGTACAATGCCCAAAATAACTTTTTTTCTTTGCGTAGCAAAATGCTACAAATTTCCAAAAAATGAATAGCGTTTTGTAAAAATTACATAGCTATTTTTGTATACCAGAGTTATGTTATGCTGTTTAGTATTGAATTCTTCTAAGTAGATAGAATAGTTTCCATCCACTGCTGGGCATTTCCAAATGATCTGCAACGCATGAAACATTTACTATGTTTTTTTTTTTAACTGAACTGCCTTTAAGGGTTGCATGGACTTGGACATTTTCAAATAGTGTTTTGGTTGTTCAATAGAGTTCTCAAAATGGAAGTTGGGATTTTTAATTTTATGGGCTTGAAGTTATTTTTAATGGACATTTTGTGCAAAATGTTGTAAAAACAGGAAGAATTTAAACCAATAGAATTCATCTTACATATGAAGTTGCTAATGATGCTTCATGGAGAGTTAATCTGAGTTATGCCTGGAATGTTCCACATTCAGAAGCAAAGCATCAGTGAACTAGTTTTCAAATTCGTTTACAAATTTTCATTTACATTTTGTGATACAAGATAATCAACTGCAGCCTAATAGGCTGCAGTTGATTATCTTGTATCTCAAAATGCTATACATAATTGAACATTGTGTAGCTTTTTGCAAGTTTTGCATAGCAAAAAGCGACGCGACATCGCTTATTTTGACCCCTTCCAGGGTGTAGGTAAGCCCAAATCCATATAAGAATTCCATGCAAGTACCGCCACTAACGCTGACACATGGTTATAAAGAAGTCATTTGCAAATTCTCATCAGACAAATTGAAATACATGGAAAGTATTTTTATATTTCAATTTGAAACTACGTGAAATTACAATTTAGTCAGTCTGATTTAGTGTGCAATAATGCTTTTTGGATATACAGGCATGGGCTACTATTGCATGTTAATTGAAAGACAACAGTCCAAAATAATTTCAGAAAGTTTATATAAACAAAAAACCTAACACTACCCGATGGCACTGGTATAAAACAATAGAACAAAAACAACTACCTCCCCCAATCCCACAGGCTTTGTTGACATAAAATTAACATTCTTTCTTAGTTGAAGAGGCCAAGTGATTAGTGAACAAAGATATCAATAAATAACTTTTATCACCCCAGCAAGATTACTCAGTCATTCAGAGTGTCAGTGTGACCCTCATGTCACATGTTAATACCACAGAAGTGGGGAAGATGAATTTTTGCTAACTCTGTTAGCGCCAAAATGAGGAATAAAGAGTGTTTTCTATTTAGTAGAATTGCTAAATAATCTTGTACAGACTGAGGTCTCCGGGACTGTATTAGCTTAGACTAACTCAGGACTTATTCTGACTTATTTGATTATATTTTATTTTCAATTCTCCATTCAAACTCATTAGAACTATCTTTCTTGCAGCCTCATAGGTTTATTAAAATGCTGGAATAATCAGTGGAATAGTCTTCTTAAATATTCAAAATGGAACATTTCTCGGTTAGACTGGGCTTGATCTACATTTTGTAGGTTTTTGGGATGAGTTCCCAAAAATGCCCCGGAAAAAAATAATAAACTTGCAGGCAGGGATTGGTCGGTGTCTGAGGGGCGGACATTTTTTTTTAACCCTTTTCTGCAATTTTTTCCAGCCCCCATCCTTAAGTCTTTTGTTGCCTCCATAATTATACGCCCTTACAACCTCCCTACCCCATCCATACTAGTAATTTTCCCAAAATCTCTCGAAGTGGGCATACAAAGTCTGTCAGAGGCTGGAAGAGAAATAAAGTGGGTGGGGTTGTTCTCACGAGTAAGCTCCAACTTATTTTTGTTGATAATGTTTTTAAAGATTGATTGAAATTTTCATTATTTTATACGACTATTCTTCGCCCAGTTGTTATCTTAACTGTTCTAAATGTTATCAACATTTTTCTCATTGTATCTGGTTCAAAACAAAAATAATTTTTATATGTGATTGTCTGGTCCTATTGCTTACAAGTCAATCTTAACCCTTTACCCAACGCGAACGATATCAAAATTTATTATTTTAAATATCATTTTTTTTTATTTTTCAAAAAATTTCAACAAAACCATATCATGTGACCCCTCGTTGGATCGAGCTCGACGAGCTCGTTCCAACGAGGGGTCACATGATATGGTATTGTTGACATTTCTTGAAAAATAATGTTTTATCAACTGCAGAATTTGCATATTACGCGGGCGGATGCGGGCGATTTGTTGGATAAAGGGTTAAATTTGGACTTATTTGTATTTGCATTTAGAAAATAGTTTCAAAGATGACTGATAGAATACGGCAAATGTTGGGCTTCTGGTGGACCTACCTGTGTGATAAGGGGGGCCGACCAATGAAACTGCCATGGATTTTTGTTTCAAATCAAAATGCAGGTTCTTACCTCGAATTTGCTCTTGTAATCCATGAAAATGCTATGCCCACTGTCATGATATTTGCCAAAAGTAAAAAAATAGCCTTCCCTCCCCCCTCCCCTCTGCACAATTTGTTCTGAAATAACAAACTCTTGCCATGAAATTGAAAACTGCAAAGTTAGCTGGCTGTTGGTGGAAGGGGGATGAGAGTGCAGCACACATCCCCACCTCATAAACCCATGAAGCAGATTCATGCATGTGGCATTCGATTTGAATTAATGCAAAATAATATTCTTGTGCAAAACAGAAATACTTACATAAATTCTTAATTAGTCATTGAAAATACACATCAGTCTATGTCCCGATACCAACCGCAATACCTTGCAGTGCACGCGCATATGTCTACTGTCAGCGATTCTTATGTCCACTGTCATGGAAAGCGTCTCGTTGCCATGAGCAACGGTTCATCGCAATGTCTTTTTTTCACTTGAAATCAACTGAGACAAATACATTTAACTGAAGTAAAATACACACAAAAGTACTGTTATTACGTTCAAAAAGATTAGTTGCGTAAACATGGGTAATTATTTATGAAACCGATTAGATTATAAGGTCTCTTTTCATTAATTTACTGTAACATAAACTGAAACGAATCGAGAGCATCTCGCCCCGTTGATTGCGTACGTAAACATTGATTAAAGATTTGTTTTCCAATTCAATTTTACTTGTGTAAGAACGGGACATATACGTTATTCTGTTTGTTGACAGGGGACATGGTCTCACGTTCCCTGCCTGAAACATATATTCAACCTCGGCTGACGCCTCGGTTGAATATAAATTTCATGCAGGGAACGTGAGCCTATGTCCCCTGTCAAAAAACAGAATAACTTATAATAGTTAGTAGTTGTACTGCTAACTATGACATGACCAAACAGGGACGTTGCTTAGGAGTCTCGAGTGGGTGTGGTGTCCACCTCTAAATTTCCAATTCTACCCCCTCCCCCGAGTAGTCACACTTCCGACTACCACGACATAATTTCCAACAAGTAGGCAATTCCTTTAGCACGCCCTTCCCCGAGTACAAAAAAATCCGGCAACATGTTTCAACCCTACACCCAACACACACGATATTATAAGTTGTTCTGTTTGTTGACAGGGGACATGGTCTCGCTTTCCCTGCATGACAATTATATTCAACCGAAGCGTCAGCCGAGGTTGAATATATGTTTCATGCAGGGAACGTGAGACCATGTCCCATGTCAACAAACAGAATAACTTATAATGTTTGGAAAATATTGACATACTGACTACTGTCTATGTTTTTAATATCCTTATAATTATTTTTCATGGAAGTTGTCTCATAAAATATACAGCATGTTAAATCAGACTACATGCATCAACTACCCTCTCCTCTTCGTAGTCTCAAAGCCACCCCCCCCCCCCCCCCATCCCCACACAAACACGTAATTTGGTAAAATATATCATTACACAAATGTAAACTGCTGAGTTTTTTTTTTAAAACGGGCTTTTAATTCTTAATTCTTCCAAATTATTTTCTTTCTTCAACTAGTGTGGCTGTTGGGGGTGGGGAGGGGGGCACGTAGTAAAGGTGGAATTGCTGATAGTTAAATCAGTAACTGCGTGTAGGCCTACGAGCTATCAGTCATCTGCAGGAACCGTCACCTAAACATGTTCTTCAAATGAGGTGCTTCATTGCCGGCGTGTGAATCGAATAGGATTACACGGTAGGTCTCGTATCGACTCGTCGGCAGCACACGCAACGCTGATGGTAACAAAGATTCTATAGTCAGGAAGTGTTCCAGTGCTAGGTGCCAGTATCGAACCCATTTGAACTTTTTTGCTCAAAATTAAGTTTTCTTCGGTTTTCAATAATGAACGCAAAGCTGGAGTTTGACTGTTCATTTTTCTGGCAGAGATCATGTATCAATAATGATTATCGGTAGTTTTTAGAAAGTTGTGCATCAAATATTTTGTAACGAGAATCGGTTATTCCGATAGATAAATATAGCTGATGGCTCTCATTGGTTATTTTACACTAAACGCTGCAAATCAAAGAACCTGTCTAACGAGAGAACTTGTGCACGCGAACGGTACTTTTTATCGGATCGCACTAGAGCTTTCTGGTTAGAATTACTGCATGCCCCTAAAATCCATGTGATCGTGAGAAATACAGTTACGGGTGTGTAATAAAATATTTTACGTACCGAGTCTGCCCCCATACGCCCCGTAATATACAAATTCAGCATTTGGAAAAAAAAGTCAACAAAATTCAACAAAATCATATCATGTGACCCCTCAATGGACGTGCAAATTCCAGTGAGGGCTCACAAGATATGGTTTTCTTAGATAATGTGAAAAAATATTAAAAATAATAAATTGTGAATTCGTCTGCGCTGGGTAAAGGGTTAAGCGTAACTGCCGGATGCCATTCCTGTAATGACAGGTCTGCAGGTACGGAGTAATATGTTCGGAAGTGACTGACTGATAATCATACACATCGGATGACATGACGTCAGGTTTATAAGGATTTTCCAAAAGTATTATTTGCCACAAGTCAACTCAATGTGTCATTTGTCAGGGCAATTAAAGGTAGTTGAATTTGAAGGGGACGCGGTGGCTCAGTAGATAGATGTGCAGGCTGCAAACCGAGAGGCCCTCGCTTCGAGTCCTACCTGCATCAACCGGGTTGTGTACATGGGCAAGACACTTCACCCCCATTGCCCACGTGAGGGCTACGATGGAGTTGTGTACTAAGGCGTACTGCACGTCGATTGTGGACTTGTTTTCAACCAACGCTAACCCTACTTGTGTGGAGATAGTACGTGTGGGAGCTGACAACTGATGCTCGCCGTTGCTCGGTGGTTCTCTCCAGGTACTCCGGCTTCTTCCACCCGTATAACTGAAGTGGTAATGAGCAACCATTGTGCTGAACTGTGTGACCTTGAACACTAATAAATAATTAAATAGTCGCATTTAAAAAAAAAATAATAAGGGTGAATAATTTAGAATCTGCAAAGAAAAAAACAACTAATTGATCTTAAGATAGCGATTATATTATTTTTATATTTCTCCAGGGGAGTCATACTGTGTGCTCTCTTCTCATTATTGCTCGACTTGTCACATCACGTATGCGTATAAACTACCAAACCCTTCCCAACAGAATAAAATTTTTATTCATCCAAAAAAAGTGCGAATCTGCGAATCTTCTGTGACTTTCAGACTCACCTGATTCTTGTTGTTAGTAATTGCGTCTTTTGGTAGCGACTTTTTCCAGAAAACACGTCCCAGTCGACGTGTTGCATCTAATATCAGTGCATTTTTAGCTCGCCAACTTTAGCTGTGTGAGCTTTTGGCATGGCTCGATCGGTCGGCGTCAGCGTCAGCGTACGTATCCAATAATGTTAAAGCTTCTGTTTAGGTCACTTACTCGCCCTATTTCCATATCATGGCATTTATAATGCTGCTATATGATGATTATTATCATTCTACCATGCTTCTAAACCCGATCATTACCCCCCCTACATCTTTCACTACCATTCTCTACTAATACTATTATTTAGCATTTTATTCTTGACATTTTTAGTTGCGTTTAGTTTTCTGTTTAGCTCAGAATTTCACGTTTAACTTAGTGTTTAGGTCAGCTGCTGTGCTCCTTCTCTTTCCATGGCACTTATATTCATCATACATATTCCTCAGTATCACTGTTCCATGACTAACCCCTCATACCCTGCATTTTAAACATTTTTTTTTGACATTTTTAGTTGCGTTTAGTTTTCTGTTTAGCTCAGAATTTCATTTTTAGCTCACCAACTTTAGTTGTGTGAGCTTATGGAATGGCTCGATCGGTCGGCGTCGGCGTTGGCGTCGGCGTCAGCGTCGGCGTCAGCGTACGTGTCCAATAATGTTAAAGCTTCTGTTTAGGTCACTTATTCGCCCTATTTCCATATCATGGCTTTTATAATGCTGCTATATGATGATTATTATCATTTTACCATGATTTAACCCCTCATACCCTACATTTTAGACATTTTTCTTGACATTTTTAGTTGCGTTTAGTTTTCTGTTTAGCTCAGAATTTCATGTTTAACTAAGTGTTTAGGTCAGCTGCTGTGCTCCTTCTCTTCCAATGGCACTTATATTCATCATACATGTTCCTCAGTATCATTGTTCCATGATTAACCCCTCATACCCTGCATTTTAATTATTTTTCTTGATATTTTTAGTTGCGTTTAGTTTTCTGTTTAGCTCGGAATTTCATGTTTAACTTAGTGTTTAGGTCAGATGCAGTGCCCCTTCTCTTCCCATGGCAATTATTTTCATCATACATGTTCCTCAGTATCATTGTTCCATGATTAACCCCTCAACCCTGCATTTTAAACATTTTTTTTCATTTTTAGTTGCGTTTAGTTTTCTGTTTAGCTCGGAATTTCATGTTTAACTTAGTGTTTAGGTCAGCTGCTGTGCTCCTTCTCTTCCCATGGCACTTATATTCATCATACATGTTCCTCAGTATCATTGTTCCATGATTAACCCTTCATACCCTGCATTTTAAACATTTTTCTTGACATTTTTAGTTGCGTTTAGTTTTCTGTTTAGCTCGGAATTTCATGTTTAACTTAGTATTTAGGTCAGCTGCTGTGCTCCTTCTCTTCCCATGGCAATTATTTTCATCATACATGTTCCTCAGTATCATTGTTCCATGATTTACCCCTCATACCCTACATTTTAAACATTTTTCTTGAAATTTTTAGTTGCGTTTAGTTTTCTGTTTAGCTCGGAATTTCGTGTTTAACTTGATGTTAAGGTCAGCTGCTGTGCTCCTTCTCTTCCCATGGCACTTATATTCATCATACATGTTCCTCAGTATCATTGTTCCATGATTAACCCCTCATACCCTGCATTTTAAACATTTTTCTTGACATTTTTAGTTGCGTTTAGTTTTCTGTTTAGCTCAGAATTTCATGTTTAACTAAGTGTTTAGGTCAGCTGCTGTGCTCCTTTTCTTCCCATGGCACTTATATTCCTCATACATGTTCCTCAGTATCATTGTTCCATGTTTAACCCAACATACCCTGCATTTTAAACATTTTTCTTGCCATTTTTAGTTGCGTTTAGTTTTCTGTTTAGCTCAGAATTTCATGTTTAACTTAGTGTTTTGGTCAGCTGCTGTGCTCCTTCTCTTCCCATGGCACTTATATTCATTATACATGTTTCTCAGTATCATTGTTCCATGATTAACCCCCCATACCCTGCATTTTAAACGTTTTTCATCACATTTTTAGTTGCGTTTAGTTTTCTGTTTAGCTCGGAATTTCATGTTTAACTAAGTGTTTAGGTCAGCTGCTGTGCTCCTTTTCTTCCCATGGCACTTATATTTCTCATACATGTTCCTCAGTATCATTGTTCCATGATTAACCCCTCATACCCTGCATTTTAAACATTTTTCTTGACATTTTTAGTTGCGTTTAGTTTTCTGTTTAGCTCAGAATTTCATGTTTAACTTAGTGTTTAGGTCAGCTGCTGTGCTCCTTCTCTTCCCATGGCACTTATATTCATTATACATGTTTCTCAGTATCATTGTTCCATGATTAACCCCTTGTACCCTGCATTTTAAATGTTTTTCATCACATTTTTAGTTGCGTTTAGTTTTCTGTTTAGCTCGGAATTTCATGTTTAACTAAGTGTTTAGGTCAGCTGCTGTGCTCCTTCTCTTCCAATGGCACTTATATTCATCATACATGTTCCTCAGTATCATTGTTCCATGATTAACCCCTCATACCCTGCATTTTAAACATTTTTCTTGAGATTTTTAGTTGCGTTTAGTTTTCTGTTTAGCTCAGAATTTCATGCTTAACTTAGTGTTTATGTCAGTTTCTGTGTTTTACTTTTAAGAGGTTGTGTTTAGGTAAGCTTTGTCACATGTTATGAGCCTGTTTGATACCGTTCTTGTGTTTGCCAAAGTTACTATCAAAGAGGAATGTTGGTGAGCTATAGGGCGTTGGCGTCCTTCTTGTTAACTTAGTGTTTATGTCAGTTTCTGTGTTTTACGTTTAAGAGGTTGTGTTTAGGTTAGCTTTGTCGCATGTTATGAGCCTGTTTGATACAATTCTTGTGTTTGCCAAAGTTACTATCAAAGAGGAATGTTGGTGAGCTATAGGGCGTTGGCGTCCTTCTTGTTTAACCCCGTACATGCATGTTTTCCTGCCCAGGGCAGGCTTTACATCGCCATAGCAACAAGTATAATATGAGCACATTTATCAAAATGTCCTCCTATAGATCGAATCAACTAACTTGTTGGCCAATGATTTTTTGAGCAAATGTTGATAATTTTTTCATCAAATCTTGCCGTGGCTGCTATGAAGCAGCCACGACTAGATTCGATTAAAATATGTTTAAAAATATTCAGTGGGTTAAACGTTAAGTTAAAAAAATCCTTTCCAATCTGAAGAATTCTATGCCGATGCGTCGATGTCAGTTAATGGATGGACTCAGAAAGTATGCCTTTCCAGATTAAGTACTAGTCGAACTTTCAAGTGATGACCTCCATCTGAGAATTGTCAACTAGAATTCCAAGCTCAAGGTGACCCGAAATAGCCAGTTTTGTCGAGTTTCTATCCTTCTCGCCATTACAACGGAAAAATAAAAAAAATAAGAAAATCGAGTTTAAACCATCTGTTGTGACGCGTACTTGGTTTTAGTGCAATGCTTCAGACAACTTAGGAAAACAGTCTTGAATACATCGTTATAAAAAAAAGTTCAACCCGGTGCTTTCCTTTTTCCTAAAATATGACCTTTTTCTGTTGATAGTTGTAGAAAAAAAAGTGTTGCGCACCTAAGGGCCACTCGGGTTGCACTGTTAGCAGTTTCGATGGTGTAGCCTTCGATAGGGGCTAGTTTAACAAGAAGGATGCCAACGCCCTATAGCTCACCAACATTCCTCTTTGATAGTAACTTTGGCAAACACAAGAACTCTATCAAACAGGCTCATAACATGCGACAAAGCTTACCTAAACACAACCTCTTTAAAGTAAAACACAGAAACTGACATAAACACTAAGTTAAGCATGAAATTCTGAGCTAAACAGAAAACTAAACGCAACTAAAAATGTGATGAAAAACGTTTAAAATGCTGGGTATGAGGGGTTAATCATGGAACAATGATACCGAGGAACATGTATAATGAATATAAGTGCCATGGGAAGAGAAGGAGCACAGCAGCTGACCTAAACACTTAGTTAAACATGAAATTCTGAGCTAAACAGAAAACTAAACGCAACTAAAAATGTCAAGAAAAATGTTTAAAATGCAGGGTATGAGGGGTTAATCATGGAACAATGATACTGAGGAACATGTATGAGGAATATAAGTGCCATGGGAAGAAAAGGAGCACAGCAGCTGACCTAAACACTTAGTTAAACATGAAATTCTGAGCTAAACAGAAAACTAAACGCAACTAAAAATGTCAAGAAAAATGTTTAAAATGCAGGGTATGAGGGGTTAATCATGGAACAATGATACTGAGGAACACGTATGATGAATATAAGTGCCATGGGAAGAGAAGGAGCACAGCAGCTGACCTTAACGTCAAGTTAAACATGAAATTCCGAGCTAAACAGAAAACTAAACGCAACTAAAAATTTCAAGAAAAATGTTTAAAATGCAGGGTATGAGGGGTTAATCATGGAACAATGATACTGAGGAACATGCATGATGAATGTAAGTTCCATGGGAAGAGAAGGAGCACAGCAGCTGACCTAAACACTAAGTTAAACATGAAATTCCGAGCTAAACAGAAAACTAAACGCAACTAAAAATGGCAAGAAAAATGTTTAAAATGCAGGGTATGGGGGTTAATCATGGACCACTGATACTGAGGAACATGTATGATGAATATAAGTGCCGTGGGAAGAGAAGGAGCACAGCAGCTGACCTAAACACTAAGTTAAACATGAAATTCCGAGCTAAACAGAAAACTAAACGCAACTAAAAATGTCAAGAAAAATGTTTAAAATGCAGGGTATGAGGGGTTAATCATGGAACAATGATACTGAGGAACATGTATGATGAATATAAGTGCCATTGGAAGAGAAGGAGCACAGCAGCTGACCTAAACACTTAGTTAAAAATGAAATTCTGAGCTAAACAGAAAACTAAACGCAACTAAAAATGTCAAGAAAAATGTCTAAAATGTAGGGTATGAGGGGTTAAATCATGGTAAAATGATAATAATCATCATATAGCAGCATTATAAAAGCCATGATATGGAAATAGGGCGAATAAGTGACCTAAACAGAAACTTTAACATTATTGGACACGTACGCTGACGCCGACGCCGACGCCGACGCTGACGCTGACGCCGACGCGGACGCCGACCGATCGAGCCATTCTATAAGCTCACACAATTAAAGTTGGTGAGCTAAAAATGAATGAAGGAAATACCTCTTATTTTTTTTTTAATCTGGATCTTTACATTAAGTCTCATTTTTTCGTAAATGAGGTGGGGATTCATTGTCCTGTTTTCATTTTAACAGTGAAAACAGAATACTTATGAGGCTCGATATTGCGTACACTGCAGTTGTAAATAGTAACAGTTAGAATTGTTGCCGATTTGAAACCGAGTTGGAATTTTGGGAAGTAAAGGCGACATCAGCATCACCAAAGAAGCTCTAAAATCCATATAGATGGAATTTCCAACTGCTCATGATTTGCCCTCCGAATTTCCAACTATAGGAAATTTTGGCCTGGATTGGGGCGTGACACAACACCCCCCCCCCCTGCTGTCGCCACGTCCCTGCGTTAACCCTCCAATTATTGTAATCAACATATCCAACATGCCCTATTAATGCACATCAACATTCAACTGTCCCAATCATTTCCATGTTTGCTTCCAAAACATGCCATATGATCCCTTCACTGATGGAGATCGCCGATCCGATAAAAATTTCCAGGAAAACAAACGACACTTAATGTTATGAGCGAATCATTTATTCTTCAATTACGGGCGATCAGCATTCGTGCATGGCCACCAGCTTAAGATCTTCTCGAAACTCATATATTTCTAAATTATTGTACAGGTGGAATGTTTGCAACAAGGGGAATCATCATCGACTAAGGGAGCGTGGTGGGTCAGTAGGTAGAGGTGCAGGCTGCAAGCCGAGAGGTCCTCGGTTCGAATCCCACCTGCGGCAACCGCGTTGTGTCCTTGGGCAAGACATTTCACCCCCGCCCCCCCCCCCCCCCATTGCCCATGTGGGGGCACGGTGACGTCGTGCACTAAGGCGTACTGCACGTTGATGATGCACTTGTCTTCAGCCAATGCTAACCCTGCTTGTATGGAGTTAGTATCTTGGGAAGCTGACAGTTGCTCGCCGTTGCTCGGTGGTTCTCTCCGGGTCCTCCGGCTTCCTCCACCCGTAAAAACTGTCCTGGTCATGATTAGCCATTGTGCAGAAATATGTGACCTTAAACCCCAATAAATAAATAAATAATCATCGACAAATACCATTACGAAAATTGTTTTTCGATAAAGTTATCTCCCTTGCAACTATTAGACACGAGAGCGCAATATAAAAGCAAGTTCTTCGTTGAGAAAACATCAGTTGAATACAATATAAATTCAAGTTTGCTTTTGTTACTTTTAATAAATTAAAACAACAGACAGCTCTCTCTCTCTCTCTCTCTCTCTCTTGACGTTTTATGGCAAGCTATCTGACGCAACTAATTCACTGATAATCCGTCATAACAATACCTATCAGATCTACACCTACCAAAAGTAATGCGCGCACTTGGGCTCAAATGCAAAGGGGCCGCTTAGATAGTTTGTGCCGATCCCCACGATGTTCAGTGCTGTACAATTTCTTTGCTCAGTAATCGATACGTCAGTATTATGTACAATAGTGTTTTTTACAGTCTGAAAATGATAGATTGTTACTAAACAGTCGACACTGTTCAAGCTGAATGTTAACCATTTCGCTGCTGTGCAATTTGGTAATATCCTGCTGAACCATATATTGGAGGGAATGGGGTTAAAGTGAAAAAAATGAAAGCGCCAATAACGTCCTCGTATTTGTAAATTTAAAACTGTTATTATACAGTACGTGGATAGTGTATTATCACTAAATCACCCCCGGAGTGGCGATTCCACCCAAGCAATAATTGCAGATTTGTTGCAAACCATAACAAGCACAAGCAAAGTTCCAGCCAATGGACCTCCGGGTTAAACCCGGAGGTCCATTGGCTGAAACATTGTGATTTTTGTCCATATGTGTAGAATTTGAAAGTGATACTTTGGGTGATACCTCCACTCTACGGGTGATTTTGTTACAATCCATTCTCCAGGTACTGTATAATGGAACAACGTTGACTGAGTTCAACAATGTTTCCAAAACTACTCCCAGCCACACTCCATAAATCTCAAAAGAAAAGACGTCTAGTCGACTTGAATTTAGTTCCTATTTAATGGACTGACCATGTAGTCCAAACTTTGCTCCACAGGCCGTTATATAATTTTTGTTTTGTTTTGTCGCCGTTTGGCATAGGACAACAAAAAACAATTATATATGTTGGGACAAGTTTGGACTATTGAGTTCGTTGTTGCCTCGGGTATTTCGGAATTTACATAGACGCGAAAAATGGTTGAGATCAAATGGATAATGCCATATCGTCTGTCGCTTGCATTTTGTATAACATGCGTTCTATTGAGAATAACAGCGAGCTATGATATCCATTCCCTGTACGTGTATGTGGTATCTCCGTACTGAGTACGGACTTATCGCACAGGCTGTCAACAGTTGGTTCCGTACTCAATATGGACCTGTAGCAACGAAAGGGCTAAACAGTCGACACTGTTCAAGCTGAATGTTAAGTCGCATTATATCAAAAAGAGTAAGAGGTATAAATTTGTACTCGTCTTTACAGCATCGATATTCTGACCAAAACAATAACTTGCACTTGATCGGTGCTGTGGAATTAAGATACAAGAAATATCCAATTAATAAACCTCGGGCCTAAATCCTTTACCAATCGAAGACGAAATCAAAATTTATTTTTTTGAATATTATTTTTTTCATTATTGTTTCCAAAAAAAAATCAACAAAGCTCTATGTCCCCGTGGGAACCCCGGGAAGTAAGCAGCACTTGTTTACTGTGGTAAACCAGTTCCGCTTTACTAGTAAAATAGGACCCAGTCACCAATGCTTGGGGTGAAAGTCCTCTAAAATGGGCAACATGTTGATCAACGATTGACTAAACTTGACTTCATCTCCATGTTGTGTCACGATTAGCCATGGTGCATAAATATGTGACGTTAACCACCAACAAACAAACAAACAAACAAAGCTCTATGACATGTGCCCCTCGTTGGAACGAGCTCGACGAGCTCGTTCCATTAAAGGGTCACATGATAGAGCTTTGTTGAAATGTTTTTTTTTAAATATTTTTCGAACTGTACAACAGTATTTTATTTTACGCGGGCAGATTCGGCCGATTCGTTGGGTGGAGGTTCAGTCTACTGGATGAAACAAACTTGTGTTTTCTATTATTTATTCTAAATAATCGAGACATACTGTTTGGGTGGAAACTCCACCATGTGAATGTTTCGCAGATAATCTTAACTCCCCGTTTTGTTTCCGATGTCAATGATAGCCTCTGTTAGACAGGAAACATAAATAGAGGATATGGAATGAGTGTTTTTCACATATAATATTTATGAAACGAGTCTAAGAATTTTCCGTTTTGGCGAGCTCAAACGGAAAATTCGGACGAGTTTCATAAATATTATATGAGAAAAACACTCATTTCATATTCTATTTATCATATGACGCACACAGGCACAAATTAGCCACTGAGTATGACTTTTTAACCCATCACCTAACTTGAGTTGCAGACGGCACTTGGAAAAAACATCCTCGTTAAACTAAACATTTTCATTTTTTGCTTCCAAAACATATGTTATGACATCTCATTGGAACGAGCTCGTCGAGCTCGTTCCAATGAGGGGTCTTAACCTATGTTTTGGAAGCAAAAAGTGAAAATATAAAAAAAAATGAATGGCGTTTTCCTTGTAGGAAAAAGATTAATACAATATAACCCACCCTAAATAGGACAGATAGCGTAAATTCTCCCTTCTGAAATTATGCAAATGTGACCCAGTTGTATTTTGTTTAGCCAATCAAATTGTCCAGTTTTGAAATTGACCAATGAAAGCTCCCAACTCTAATTATGCAAATTATGAAAATGTAGCCCAGTAATATTTTGTTCAGCCAATCAAATTGTCTAGTTTTGAAATTGACCAATGAAATTGGCGGAAGGCTTTATTTATCACTGATTAATATGAAAACAAAATAACAAATGTTTTAAAGTGAACAAAACGGACGAGTCATATGATAAAATCTATTATGAATCATGGAACTTCAAAACCGACTTGCTGCCTGTCGAGGTATCGCTTCACTTTATAAAAGAGCTCATGTGTATAAAAATTACAAGAAATGCTACAAATTGGGCAGGACGGTGTGCTCTTTATTCCGCATAAGAAGAATCTCTAAAGAGTCTTACGACCACACATTACCTGTAGTTGCTGCTCCCTCATGTTGTAAATAATCTATAAGTAGTAATCTCGTGCTTTCGCTGTCAATCAGTACGAGATGTCCGCCATCTTCATTGCATTTGTTCACGTTGTCCTGTTGATTAGTTACTGCATTCCGACTGTATTTCAAACAACGGAAACTGTTGTGGTAAATCCACACTTTATAGCCCTTATCTTCGGGACATGCACTGTTTGACTCTGAAAAAATACAACGTAATTGAAATACCATAAAGCAGGGGCTGGGAGCAGTTAACGTGTTAAATTATTTTAACAACGTTAAACAATTTTAACCAAGTTAATAACGTTTAACTTTGAAGATTATAATTGTATAATATGTTGCATTGCGTCGTTGTCCCAAGCCGGAAGGCGCGTGTCGATGACGTCGAATTTTGCGACATTTGACGAAATTGAAGAACACGAACAATTTAGATGTCTGTCAATTGAAGACGACCCATTTATTTCGTGGAGAGACCATGAAGCCCTCCTACCAATGTTGGCGTATTGACCCGCCGATATGTGGCGATACAGTAATTTCAGCTTCAAACCGAACGCCTATTGTCCATGTAAGGACTGGTATTCGAGCAATGGCGGATGTCTCTTTCTAAAGATACGGCCGCAACGATTGTATTCTTAAATGAAAACATCGCTGAATGTTAAAATTTACGATAACCTGAGAGAACTATATTAACTACTCGTCCCCTGAGTTCCAATGTGTTCTATGTGCCAGTAGGCTGTCAGTAGGTACATAGAACACATTGGAACTTAAGAGACGAACTGTACGTAAGTTCAATCATATTCAAATTCAAATCAATAAAAATGGCCGACGTTATTAAAATTTTATTCATTTTAACATTTAACGTCATTTAACTCGTTAACGCAGAATTATTTAAAACGTTAACGTGTTAAGGAAAATTTTAACTCTTCCCAGCCGTGCCATTAAGACACTAATAAAAGGATTTAATTGCAATCTCCCTTGGTTAGAATGTAGTACTTGGGTTTTTGATTTCCCTATGAAGATCAGTTGTTCACACTATCAAGTACCACTGCATACTGATGACAAAATACACCACGCGGCTACAGGGTCTTTGCGACAGGGATCGCAATTGGTGTGTTTCCAAACATGTCTAGAATTTGGCCAAAATATGGAGTTTTTGTAGATTGAAAAGTGGTGAAAGTCCTCCAAATACTAAGTGAAAAATAGAAAACCTCCCACCCCCTCTCCACATACTGATTTGTGGTTGGAATGTGGGACTACGAAGAACCTCTGTTGAAATGTTTACTGTGAAGAGGGGTGTACAAATACAATTCTGCAACTTAACCATTAACGTAACGAATCGGCCGCATCCGAGCAGGACATTTACAAATTAGGCATCTGAAAATTTATTTTGAAAAAACAAAAATCAAGAAAACCATATCATGTGACCCCTCACTGGAACGACCTCGTTCCAATGAGGGTTACACAATACGCTTTTGTTTAAAAAATTAAAATTACAAAATTTGATACCGCGTGTGTTTGATGGAAGTTTAAAATCTGTAGCTGGTAAATTTTGACGTGTGGGTGTGTGTGGGAGGTGGGTGGGTGCCTTTAATGCAGTTCCATACTTGAGAATTAAGCCTACCAGTGTGTGGGATGCAATTGGAAGTCCGATATCCCTAAGCAACGTCTGCGTATGCGATTTCAAAATTTTTATAAAATAGAAAGACCTCACTTACCCCTATACATCGTACACTCTGTAGCTTAGGTTGTCTTAAAACATAAGTGTTCTCGTTTGTATGTGAAACGCTTAGGCACAAATTTGATACTTACAGGCCGTACACGTTACACCGAGCTTATGGCTGTTAATTTCTGCCAGAATCACATATCAACAGAGTTGTCCCTATATCCCGATACATGCTGTCTCTTGATTGGTCAGAATGCCTTTGACAAATAGCCATGGCAAACGGTGCACCCAACATCCAAGGTATATGAGAGCGTGCAACATCCAGGGTATAATAGCACGCGAAACATCGGGGGTATATGGTTTTAATGAAAGCTTTCCGCTTTGCCCGCCTCGATATAAAAATCGAAGCAAAAAACATGAAAATAATCACAAATGTCATCAGGTTTCCGACAATTCGATCATATTTTGCTGTTATAATTTAAATAGTCGAATAATTAAATGAAACAACTTGAGAAAAATAAAATAAGAGCAAATATCGTCCCCCAGTTCCACTGTGTTCTGTGTGCCAGTAGGCACATAGAACACACTCGAACTCGGGGGACGATATGTCAACAAAATTCTGTTTACTTGTTTCCTTAACGTCCCAAGGGATGTAACTCTATTTGTTGTTTTCTGCGTTTGTAAAAACAAAACAGTTATTCACGGATTTGGTCCAACTTTTTACGGAGCGTGAGAAACGCGTCCACAAATTTTTCTCCACTTTGTTTCTATTGTGTTTCAAATGCGACAAAAACGTTATCTCCGGCAACATGTATTGTATATGGAGATTTAATACGTGGATGTCTCATTTAAACACTTCGCCTGCGGCTCAGTGTTTAAAAACCTACACCCAGGTATTAAATCTCCATATACCTTACATGTTGGCGAAGATAATTTATATTATAGACTTGTCTGTATAATATATATATGGAAAATGAAATGTGCCTATCCACTTTATCGATCTATTTCGTCAGTAATTTCTCACATACAATAGCACATATCTTTCAGATCTTAAACTCCACATAATATTTTCCAAGATGAATGAATGAATGTTTTTGCAATATTTGTAACGCCTACGTGCACAAAGTAAATCAAAATTACAGATTTAGTATTTATTTGAATGTGGATGTATGAAAACAATTACTCAGTTGGTTGCAGCTGTTGCTTGGAGATGGAATAGCCTGGTTGGCTGTCTTCCTGCCAAACCACCAGACAGGCTATAACCATTCTCACAGACCGCAGTTTGGATTAGTCGACGGTGACGGGCAGAAGCTCCTCCATCTAAGTTGCTGTTTAGATAGACTTGTTCGATCCTGGTATCGTATTCAAGACTTGTGAATGATTCACGCAAAGAAAGATCTTGATGGTCATCATTAGCATCCTCAAGATGTTGATTTAATTATTGTCATAACTCGTCGCCTGAGTGCTAGAACGTTCTATGTCCCATAGGGGAGATAATACATAGTCCCATAGGGGATATAGAACATTCTAGCACTCAGCCGACGAACTGTTGAATTTGGGTTCAATGGTTAGTGGGAAAATGTGAGTTTCACTGTTCACTGTTCACTATGTAACGCACACCGGTTGTATCCACTCTGTGAATGCGACTAGGAGATGTACCTTACTAAACAATGGAACACAATAGAGCTGCACGATATTCAAAACAGAATACCGGTATCGGTATTCAAAAAAATACCGCGGTATACCGGTATATCGAAAACCTGTTCAGATATCTGAACATAAGTACCACAATCGACACTTGAGGCATCACAGTCGGAACGAATCAGCATGCCTTGATTATGCGGTTCGAAAAACCTTTACACAACGCAGACAATATCAAAATTTATCATTTTAAATCAAATTTTTCCAAAAATTTCTTCAAAACAATATCATGTGACCCCTCATTGGAACGAGCTCGTTGAGCTCGTTCCAATGAGGGGTCACATGATATAGTTTTGTTGACATTTTTGAAAATTATTTTTTCAACTGCTGAATTGGTATATTACGTGTGCACATGCGGACGATTCCTTGTGTAAAGCGGTATATTATTCATTCCGAGCTACAGTTAAAAAACTCAAGACATCCTGAAAATTAAATTGTGGGTAAATAAATAAAGACGATAAACCGATATTTTTGTAATTACACCGGTATTCAATCGATATTGGTTTGAATACCGGTATATATCGGTTTATCGAAGTACCGTGCAGCCCTAGAACACAAAAATATCATCTGTAAAACAACTGACGGTACTTTAATTTGGTTTGGGGACCAGTGAATTAGTACAAACCCAGAATCTAATTTTCTGCAAAAATGCTCATCCACTCTTTCCCAAGAGTTTGAAATAGTATAGACCCGCTAACGCAGCAACATTGTAGACCCAAGTTTAAAAACATCACTAATGCATAGAACCATAAGCACTTATTCCCGTCCTAATTCTAAATGCGACACTCCAACTTGTCCCGACTGTTTCAGCCGTCCAAACCCTCTGGTATCTCATCCTCGTCCCAGCATTTGACCTTTTGATTCC
The DNA here is from genome assembly GCA_031216915.1 of Pictodentalium vernedei. Lineage (NCBI taxonomy): Eukaryota > Metazoa > Mollusca > Scaphopoda > Dentaliida > Dentaliidae > Pictodentalium > Pictodentalium vernedei. The sequence continues at coordinate 463,248,756 of CM062292.1, forward strand.
ATCTAGCCCCATAAATCATAGACAAACTATCAGTTATTCCTGTCTTTGAAAAGAATTTTCGTTATACTGAATGCCAAACTGAGTTGATATATATTTCATGGGAATGGCGGGAAAACAGCCTTTCAGGCTATGCCATTTCCATGCCGTTTCCTAGATTATGTTCATATAATTTATCATGTTATGTTGTTGTTATTGTACTGGTATACTGCAGAATAAAGATATATCTTATCTTATCTTAGTATTCTACAGTTCATTGACAGACACCATATCACAAAAAGTACAAATAGTGCGACTAATAACGGCACCATATTCAATGTAGACCTACGAGAAAATTAAATTAGAAAAGTATCGGTTTTACCCGGCATCTGGATATAAACCTAACTCACATCGATATTACTCCGCATCCGGTTTATAAACCCAAACTCACATCGAAGGTAATGTACGGACTATCAACTGACGACATATCACGTAATCTGTGCAAATATGGGGGTTTGTGTTACTGAAGAGCAACACTTGGCACATCATCACTGGAATTTCTGCTGTATACTGTTCTTTTTTTCTTTTCTGTTTGTCTTCTTTGATCTCTCTCTCTCTCTCTCTCTCACACACACACACACACACACACACACACACACACAGACACACACACACACACACACACACACACACACACACACACACACACACACACACACACACACACACACACACACACACCCTCTTTATTCTCTCTTTCTTTATTTCTCTCTCTCTCTCTCTCTTGAATTAACTTCTTTTGTGTATAATGTTTACATATTGTTATATTTTGTTCTGCCTTTTGTAACCTATTAGTCTTTGTACAGGAGCGGAGGGTTTTCTAAGTGATCAGCACTTGTCCTCCAATCCTGATTTGCATTGTTGAATGGCAAATAAAAAAATGTTTAATCTAATCTAATCTAATCTACACTTGGCACATAAATATTATCCCACTCCCATTTTTAAAGAATCTATAAGGTAAGGTTTAATAATCGTGGCATCAGTTCACATATTAATTCTTTCGTGAAGCGATTAAGATGTTAAGTCAACCAAGAGCCGGTAAGCGAGAATCGGCTTATTAACCCTTGACATAGTTTGCAATAGTGGTGGGAAATAATCTTGTTATTGCTGCATCCGGCTTAATGCTCCTCCACCCTTCCTCTTTAACTCTTTTGGCGCGACAGGCGACTGAAGTCGACAGATGGCAGACTGCAGAAAGGTACTGCAGTAGTCATTTTAGCCACCTGTGTGTGTCCATTTCCAAGTTCTTTTACCCTTTACCCAACGCATACGATATCAAAACTTATTATTTTAAATATCATTTTTTTCAAATTTTTCAAAAGATTTCAACAAAACCATATCATGTGACCCCTCGTTGGAACGAGCTCGTTCCAACGAGGGGTCACATGATATGGTTTTGTTGAATTTTTTTGAAAAATAATATTTGTTCAACTGCTGAAGTTGCACATTACGCGGGGGGGGGGGGGGGTAGGTAAAGGGTTGAACAAACATACATATTCCTATGTTTCATGCCCAATTTTTGTCCTATCCATGAACAACGATATCGTCCCTTGAAAGTATAAAGGTGCCATTTAAATATATACAGAATATCATTTGAAAAACTGTCAATGAGATCATTAGAACATCTTTTAAAATAATAACGCTTTAGTTTAACAACCTATACTTTTTGTAAAATTCCTGATGAATATTAGGCGCTAAGAATTCTGTTTCTCAGATTATTCCGCGCCAAAAGAGTTAAAGAGTCACAATGCCATCTCCAAGTGTTACATTGAACTAAACTTCTGTGTCTGCCACACATCGCCGTCCCAGCCTCACAGTGGGCTATGTTCTACTCGGACACAACACTCTAAAAGTCTCGGGCAACGATGTGTGAAAGTTCCATTTTCAAACACGGTATATTTTTCAATAGCTTTTCTATAAATCAATTGCATTCTTGACAATAGGAATTGTTGCAACACACGATTGTATGAACTAAATATGAACTAAGAACTTGTCAACCAATGTTTTCCGGGACAGTGATCTATTGTATATATTGAGAATATTAGCATCCCAGACGTCCCATAGTTTGGGAAAATTGATTAGATGGGAGTGTTTCCAGAGATTTGTTTCTAGTTTTCCCTGTTGTCAATAGCCCCACCTGTCTGGTTGCTACGCCAGTACTACGTACTTACAGGAAAAGTAATTCTCAAAAGATAATGGTAGTCTATCGAAGTTCCTAAACACCGGAAGAACGAAACATATTAAATAGTTTTTTATCTTTGACAGTTCATTGGTTCTGACAACAAACCTGTACACGGTTTTGCAAATAAAACCCAACTGGCGTTTCTCATGGGTGTATTCTATTCGGGGAAGGTAAAAGGGTTTAAGTTAGTTTCCAGTACAGTTTTATCGAGCGACCATTCAACATAAAACACTGTTCAAAAATGATTTACAAAAGAGACCAGTAGTGGTGAACGTTCTTAATCACGTTTTCAGAAGGTGGAAATTGGGAATGGGCAGTTAATTAATTATCTGATGTTTGTTGAACATTAATTTTTGATCTGTTTACTTTGAAAGGAACGTATCAATTTTGAGTAGCAAGAAAAATCAATGGTCGAGATGAAGTTCCGAACAAAAGGTTAGAACACATTCATAGTTACTCTTGAGATTAAACGTGTATACACTCGATGCAACGTTGTGAGTAACTGTGGGTTTGTCGTGGATATCAGACATGTTTGATAAACTGCCAGCACAATGAAAAAATAAATAAGGCATTATGACGTTGTAACAAGCGATTTTTTACATCTTCTCATGCTGACAATGAGTGCAACAAGGTGCCGTCTATAATGCTTTATCGTTACTGCACTCGGGGATTGATATATTGTATCACTTAAGCATCCATTCATAATCCATTCGAATCGAAAATACGTGATTCGCTGGCGAAAGGATGTCTGGCATGTATTCACTCTAATATACAAGACAATCGTGTCGAAACAACAAAAGAGTAGAAGATGATTTCAATGTAAAATTACAGAACCCTTAAAGCTCGACCGGTCATCGCCAAAAAAATAAAAGCTTCTGTAGCATCCATGTAAGGACTATACTTGAGACACTCGATGAATAACAGCAATTATTGCCAGTCAGTATAACAAGTTCCCAAGCGAGAACCGCGACAAATCAGCGGCCGGCCAAAAGAATAAAGAAATGGGAATAAGTAAGGGTTGTCACGTCCACCTTTTGGAGGCATGTTATCCCTTTACCTAACATGAAAAGCAGACAACACTTGCAAAAAAAAATTCTTGAATAACTTTTTTTCATTTTTTGACTCAAAAACATCGGTTATGACCCCTCGTTGGAACGAGCTCGACGAGCTCGTGCCAACGAGGGGTCATAACCTATGTTTTTGAGACAAAAAATGAAAATATTTTGAAAATTAATTGGCGATATTTGAGAATAGCGCTGGCCGGTTTTGGCCGTTACGTTGGGTAAAGGGTTAACTCACTGGGTGTTATTGTAAAGTAATTCTTCCACACATTTTTTGTATGGCAGCGCCTTTTCAATAAACTTCTTTTTATTATTTGGAATTAACGACACTTTCATCGGCCAATTTCACCTCGTGACCGGACAATTTACGGGTGGAGGAAGTTCACATGTTAATTCTTTGGTGAAGCGGGCAAAATGTAAAGTCAAACAAGAGACCGGCAAGCTAGAATCGGCTAATCGATCCTTGACATAGTTAATAGTGGTGGGAAATAATCTTGTTATTCTTACATCTGGGTTAATGATCCCCACCCTTCCTCTTTGAAGACCCACAATACCATCCCCAAGTGTTACATTGAACTAAACTACTGTTTCTGTCACACATTGCCGTCCCAGGCTCACAGTGAGCTGTTTTTTACTGGGACACAACACTCTAAAAGACTCGGGCAACGATGTGTGACAGTTCCATTTTCATGCACGGCATATTGTTCAATAGCTTTTCCACAAATCAATTGCATTTGACAATAGGGGTTGTTGCAACACACGATGATCTGTTGTATATATAGACAGAACGCGATGTGTGTTTGAATCGGTGGGTGTTTTACATAACGAGTTGGAATGTCATAATCATATTTCGCTCGAGCCCATGCATGCTCTATAGAGTTGTCAAGTGAGCACACTATCCAGTATAGCCACTCAATTCCTTTCCCTTCCACTTCACTCTTTGGAAATAGATAGTATATTTCAAGCCAATTCTAGTCATCAACTTGTAGAGTTTATATTCCTTCCTTGTGGGGGGGGGGGGGGGGGGGGGAGACAAGTCAATATTTTCCGCGTGCAGCCTTGGGCTTCCGCGTTTGAACTCTTAACTGACCTAACACCGAAATTCAATGAGCAACTATCTATTTAATGATTTCAGATCTAGGACCGGAAAAGTCGTCCCTCGAGTTCAAAGTGTTAATGGATCGCCTATAAGGCTCGATGCGGCCTGTATTATCATCTATTAAGATGAAGTCTGCGTTTACTGACCTTACATACGATCGACCAAATATATTCCAGAATATCATTCTATACAATCTGCTATTCAAATTCTCAATCTGGATGTGCAGTCATATAATCTGACACCACCCCACACCGTTACCGAGCCACAGCCGTACCAGTCATGATCTGCCATATTGACATCAGCTACAGTACGTGGAGAGTGTATTGTCACTGAATCACCCGCAGAGTGGAGATTCCACCCAAACAATAATTGCAAATTTGTTGCAAATATAGCAAGCACACGTAAAGTTTCAGCCAATGGACCTCCGGGTTATACCCGGAGGTCCATTGGTTGAAACATTGCTTATGTTTTTGTCCACATGTACAGAATTTGAATGTGATACTTTGGGTGATAACTCTCCCTGGGAGATTTGGTTACATTTAACTCTCCACGTAATGTAAACTCTCACTAGCTCTTCTTCATATTCTGCCCATACCTCCAGAATGTCAATGCACAATCTGCATTCATATGTAACAGACATTGGATAATTGAGACTTTGTGTTGATGTGGATGGCGGAAAATTTATTCTCAATCTGACTGATAACTAACAGAAAGCTACTTTTTCCAATAATAATAATGATAATTCTTCGGCCTTCCGCTGATTTGTCGCGATCCTCTAACGAGGCCTCCATTCACTCAGTCCCCTGACGGAATATTCCTCCCCTACTCTCCTCTTCTCTCCAACATTCAGTCAAAAAGTATTTCATAATTTCTTCCATCGGCGCATTTTCGATCTCCCAAACTACAAAAGGGGATCTGCTCGTTTGCACGGCAGCTATTGTTCTGGGGAGAAGTGTGATAATCCCTCTGGTCAAACAGTTACCGACTAAATTCTGTTTTTGATTGAGGAGCGGTTTTGCAGTTTACTAATCTGTCCAATAGACGAGAAATTAACTCTGTTCAAGTTATTACTTCCTAAATAAGCCGATTTGAGGTGCATTCACTGTGAAGTCTGTCATTTTGGACAAATGACTAAATTATTTATTTATTTATTTCATAAAATTTTCGGCCATTTCTAGTAATTTTATGAAATGATGAATAATTTAATTATTATTAAGGATTATTAAGATTAATGTCCAAAGAATCCGGTGTCCAATATCCACACTTATTATGCCAGCTAATGAAATTCGCCAATCACAGCCCCCGAATAGTGGGACGGTACTGAGCCGTATTGGGTCACCTGCAGCCCGAGGTGTCCTAATACGAAACTCGTATTAGGTCAGTACCACCATTTTGTTTCGACGTGGAAATTCCTCACCTCTTGGTGCTTTTATATCCATATTGAAGAAATTGCAGAACAATCAAACGTCCCTCCGTGTCTTTTTGTCTCATTTTCTCTCGTTTTATAATAAATTTATTGTGAAATTTATTTTCGAAATGTAAATTTAATTATTTGAAGTGAGAAATACTACTGTATTCGATCTACCGATAACGGATAAGTCGGCCTGGCCCTAACTTGACATAGGGTCTAAGCTTATTGAGGCTAACACACAATAGTTTGGGTACGGTGTTCGCCTCGATATTTTAAAAGCTTTAGAAAAAATATATAACCCATAAATGCGTTGTTAGAAAGTTGAAATATAAATATAGTGTGAATAAATAAACTGAGAAAAAAATTGTCTTATCCCGGGAATAGATTAATTTCATTTTTTCTCGTTGAGCTCATTCTGTAGTCTCTGTTTTGGTAAATGGATAATGTCGCTTCGAAAATGGATTTAATTTCATTGAATAATTATAAGATTGCACAATGATGAAATTGTAGGAAAATGAATGAAAGTCAATGGGAAAAGATGCGAGATACATTTATTTTGTTCGAGTTCTATAAAATCGGACGTTTCGGACATTTTCTGCACACTCAAGACAAAGTGACAGTACGAAGAAAAGCGTCTATCGCTGTTGTCTGTGTTGTCAAGGAAATTATACACAAACAGGGAGACAACTGTGCACGTTTGTTACAACTTACATAGCGTTTTGCACCAGTTTTGAAAATGTGCCGGCGTTCAAATTTGATTGTTATTTTGTTTTCGATGGCATAATAAATACGTTACAGGACGTTCAGGTGGCGGATACGGTGTCATATGAGGCTCGGCAAAAACAATATTGGACTCGGCGTACCGCCTCGTCCAATATTGTTTTCAGCTCGCCTCATATGATACCGTATCCGCCACCTGAACGTCCTGTAACTTATAATATATGCAAGTAAATTGAAGTAATGCAACTGTAATTAATCTCTCTACGATAATTCCATTTGTGAAAACGGGGTCTTATTTGATTACGCCATTCCAACGAGTTATGTGAAGCATCCACCGATTCAAACACACATCTCGTTCTGTGTTTATTACACAACCCATGCATTAAAATTCATTTAAATAAACAAATTTTAATTCCGATGTTTAACCTCAAGGGCGAAGAGTCCGTTTGTTTTGACTGAAGCTGTACTGATCAAATGGATTGATAAACAATTAAAACAACCTTTAGGAAACCAGTGTCTGTTGTACTCATTATCCCGTAGACATATCGCCACACTAAATATCCCCTGTATGCAGGAGAGATAATTTTGGATAACCAGTAGCAATTGCAAATGCGATGTGACTCGAACCAAAAAAACGGAGTAACTTTCAGCATCTTGGGCAATACATTGACCACAAAAACAAGTTTGAAGTCACGTTTTAGTCAAACGTTTATATCTGCACACAGAGAAATGGGGGCGCTATCTTTGAAATTATAAAACTCGAGGTTTCTAGCATTAAGTGGGAGGGGATCCTGATTTAGTTATTTCATTCGAAGTATATAAAAGTATGGGAGTGGCGGAGCACCAAACAAAACACCGGACGGTTGTCGGTTCGACTTATTTTTTATAGAATTGGCGAGGGTTCAGCAATTTCGCAAAACAAGATGTGACTTATTCATTTCGTTGAATGCGCACTGATCGTTATCAGTTTCTCGAGAAAGTAATATTCCTGCTAAAGTGGGCATTATTATTATTATTATTATTATTATTTATTGGTGTTTAAGGTCACATATTTATGCACATTGGCTAATCATGACCGTGGCAGTTTTAAGGGTGGAGGAAGCTGGAGTACCCGGAGAGAACCACCGAGCAACGACGAGCAGCTGCCAGCTCCCCAACATCGTAACTCCGCACTGCAGCACAGGCAGGGTTAGATTGGTTGAAGACATGCGCACCATCGACGGACAGTACGCCTTAGTACACGTTGTCATCGTGCCCCCACGCGGGCAATGGAGATGAAGTGTCTTGCCCAAGGACACAACGCGGTTGCCGCAGGTGGGATTCGAACCAAGGACCTCTCGGCTTGCAGCCTGCACCTCTACCTACTGAGCCACAAAGTGGGCAATAGATCGTCAAGAATATATTTATCTGTTGGTAGAGTACCTCGTCGGAGTATATGTTTACTGTCGATCTGCTAGAATACTGGGTATCTGCTGACATAGTCGTTATTACAGGCAGGTTTTGATATCTTAACCCTTTCGCTGCTACAGGTCCATATTGAGTACGGACCCAACTGTTGGCGGCCTGAGCGATAAGTCCATACTCAGTACGGAGATACCACATACATGTACATGGAATGGATATCATAGCTCGTTGTTATTCTCAACAGAACGCATGTTATATGAAATGCAAGCGACAGACGATATGGCATTATCCATTTGATCTCAACCATTTTTCGCGTCTATGTAAATTCCGAAATACCCGAGGCAACAACGAACTCAATAGTCCAAACTTGTCCCAAGATATATAATTGTTTTTTGTTGTCCTGTGCCACACGGCGACAAAACAGAACAAAAATTATATAACGGCCTGTGGATCAAAGTTTGGACTACATGGTCAGTCCACTAAATAGGAACTAAATTCAAGTCGACTAGACGTCTTTTCTTTTGAGATTTATGGAGTGTGGCTGGGAGTAGTTTTGGAAACATTGTTGAACTCAGTCAACGTTGTTCCAATATACAGTACGTGGAGAATGGATTGTAACACAATCACCCGTAGAGTGGAGGTATCACCCAAAGTATCACTTTCAAATTCTGCACGTATGGGCAAAAATCACAAACAATGTTTCAGCCAATGGACCTCCGGGTTCAACCCGGAGGTCCATTGGCTGGAACTTTGCTTAAGCTTGTTATGGTTTGCAACAAATCTGCAATTATTGCTTGGGTGGAATCGCCACTCCAGGGGTGATTTAGTGATAGTACACTATCCACGTACTGTTTAATAACAGTTTTAAATTTACAAATACGTGAACGTTATTGGCGCTTTCATTTTTTTCACTTTAACCCCATTCCCTCCAATATATGATTCAGCACAGGATATTACCAAATTGCACAGCGGCGAAATGGTTAAGTCACACCATTCTTCGAAAACTCTTAGTCAAGTACACCACTGAAGTATATTTTTATTGACAAGATTTCTACGAGTTGTTTTATTACCCTCGCAGGTTCGAGGAGACATGTCACACAACGTTTCATTTCATTTTAGTACCTATATATAAACACACATGCATAATCTATTGACAAAACTTTTTATTCACCACACATCTTTGACTGTTTCGAGCGTACATGTATAATATTTCACGCCAGATACAAAATATTTTAACGCATGTTTGAATAATTGCCGAATATTCACGGTGTTACACGGGGTTCCGTGGATGTGATGAAAAACTAACTTATACCATTGAATTAAAAATATTAGCTTAGAGACTATTAAGGTAGAATGTTGGGAGGGATGGCGGGGGTGTTTTTTTTAAATAAAAATGCGCCGTAGTGGAACACAGAACTCTCAAAAGAAAAAAAAATGGAAATCATGCATTAAAATTAAGGGGAAAGAACTCACTTGGTCACGACAGAACGAAACGACTTTGTATATACCATAATGCTTGCCTGCAATGAGTTCAGTGACCTCTCACAGTGATCCAACTGCAACCCAAACTTCCAGTGACCCAATAGAACCCTGACTGGTGTAATCAAGAACTATGAAATTTTCTAAACAAATGTAACTTGTCTATAGGGTTTGAACATAACTGTACTGTACATGGTGATCTACAGCGCCAAAACTGGCAGTGTGGGTTATCATGTGAAATACAGTCACAAATTATCCATATAGCAGCTAAGAATTGTTTATAACTTCTGTGCTTGCCTGCAATGGGTTCAGTGACCTCACACAGTGATCCAAATGCAACCCAAACCTCCAGTGACCCACTAGAAACCCTCAAACATGATACAACAGTGATGTAATCCAAAAACAGGGATGTCCAAATAAATGTAACATCTCCATATTAGCTCCTGAGTATAACTGTATTGCATATGGAGGTCCCTACTGACACAATTGGCAGTGTGGATGATCATGTTAAATACGGTCTATATTCTATTACAGCTAACATATGTCCACAACTTTGGTGTGCAAATGCAATCGACTCAGGGAGACACACTTAATTATCCATTATATTGTACCCCATAATGTAATAAATGTAACATTTCCATAATAGCTTTTGAGCATAACTGTGTTGAACATGGTGATCTAGATTGCCAAGAGTGACGGTGTGGACGGTCATGTGAAACACACTGTCTCTTTAGCATTTGATAGCTGTTCATAATTTCAGTGTATACCTATAATGAGCCTAGTTTCCGCAAATTGTGAGCCCAGTAGCGTTACTCGGGGAAATAACTGATGTGCGTAGCTGTAGTGAGCCTAATGACCTCACTCAGCGACTCAAGTGTACCCCAAACATAGCACTGGTGCTATAAAACCCAACAACTAAACCCCCCCCCCCCCCCCCCACACACACACACCAAGCCTAGTTTCCGCAAATTGTGAGCCCAGTAGCCTTACTCGGGGAAATAACTGACGTGCGTAGCTGTAGTGAGCCTAATGACCTCACTCAGTGACTCAAGTGTACCCCAAACATAGCACTAGTGCTATGAAACCCAACAACTGAACACACCCCCCCCCCCACACACACACACACCAAATACCCCCCAAACCCAAAGTCCATAATCTTTGTTTAGAACTGCAGTGAGCCCAGCGACCTTACTCAGCGACTCAAAGGTATCCAAAACACAGCGCTAGAATTATGAAAATCAATAACTTTTCACCAACCCTTTCCAAATAAGAAAACTAATAAGTATTTTTCAAACTTATTTTCAACCCATCCCAAATAAATGTGACATGTGTATACTGGCTTTTGAGCATAACTGTATTGCGCATGGGGATCTTCATTGACAAAATTGGCGGTGTGGATGATCATGTGGAATACAATCACAGACCCTCTCTATATAAACTAACACCTGTACAGAACTTTTGTGTTTATGTGTCATCTACCAGTGACTCCATTCAGTTGCCCAATTGCACCCTAAACCTTTAGTGACCCACTTGTTCTATAAGGTATGATACCAGACAAGGTTGGCAATGTGGGCTATCATGTGAAATATAGTCACAAACCATCCCTATAGTAGCTTGAATTATTCATAAGTCATGTATTTACATGCAATGAGTTCAGTGACCGCACACAATGTCCCAATTTAATTATCCATCATATTGTACCCCATAATTCGCGCCATAGGTGGCAATGTGGATGATCACATTACATACAGATGCAAATTGCTTCCATAGCAACTAATACCTGTCCATATCTTCTGTGGGTAACTGTAGAGAGCCCGGTGGCCTTACTCAGTGCCTCATATGTACCCCACACATAGTGTTAGAATTATATTTTCAATATATCCCAATAGGTGGGTTTTTGAGTATAACTGTACTGTGCATAGGGATCCACATTGCCAAACTGACAGTGTGGGTGAATATGTGTAATGCAGATAAATGTGACACACACATAAAAAAACAATCAAAAAAAAAACCAAACATGCATTTTCTAATAAATGTGACATATACATATTAGCTTTTGAGCATAACTGTGTTGCGTATGGGGATCTGCATTTTCTAAATTGGCAGTGTGGATGATCAAGTGAAATACAGTCATAGACTGTATTTATATTAGCTAACACATGTACATAGCCACCGTGTTTACATGCAAGCTGACGAGTGACTTCGTTCAGTGACACAGTTGCGCCCCCAAACACAGTGATCATGTAAAATACAGCCACAGTTTGTCTCAATATCATCGCTGTTCTGTTTGCATGTAAGCTGGCGAGTGGCCTCATTCAGTGACACAATTGCGCCCCAAATACAGTAATCATGTGACATACAGTCACAGATTGTCTTTATATTAGCTAACACTTGTACATGGGTTTACTAGTTTACTAATAATCAGCCCTTTATTCAGTGACCCAATTACACCGCAAATCTTTAGTGACCAACTTGCCCTATAAGACACGATGCCAGACTGATGTAACACAAGAACTGTGAATAATCCCTAACAAATGTAACATGTCTATACTCGCTTTTGAACACAGCTGTATTCCGCATGGCGATCTGCATTGCCAAGATTCACAATGTGGGGGATTGTGTTAAGTGTAGTCTTAAAATATACCCCAAAACAACGAAGAATTGTTCTTAACTTGTGTTTACCTGCAGTGAGCCCAGTCACCCCGCACAATGACACAGTTATAACCCAAACTTCTAGTGACCCACTTAAACCTCAAGACCTGATGCCAGAGTGATGTAATCAAAAAAGCAAGGATTTGCTAATAAATGTGACATGTCCATATTAGCCCTTGGGCATAACCGTATTGCACATGGGAATCTTTATTGCCAAAGCTGGCGATGTAAAGGATCATGTGAAATACAGTAATATATTGTCTCATTATACCTTACACTTGTCTGTTACTTTTGTATTACTTTTGTGTACAAGTGTAATCAACTCAGGGAGACGCACGTAATTCTCCGTTATTTTGAACCCCATAAACATGCCATAAACATGTGGCAATGTGGATGACCACATTAAATACAGATACAAATTACTTCCATAGCAACTAACACCTGTCCATAAATTTGCGGGTAACTGTACAGAGCCCAGTAACCCATCTGTATCCAGAATATGGGGCTAGGGTGTCGGAACCCATGAAATATATATTTCCGAAGCAACGAAATATGCTCAAAACGATTTTTTTAAAGCACAACTGTACTGTGTATGGGGATACACAGTACCAAGGTGGCGGTGTGGATGTTCATGCGTAATAGTTTTCGTGGGGGTCCATTGTTTCTGATGGACTCTGCGAAATGTTGAACGTGAAAGGATTTTTTTCGATGCATTTCTTATCCTTGCCCGAGAAGAATCGCAAATCGGACATTCTGTTTTGGTTAATCCAACCTTAGATGCCATTTGTAAATTGAACTTCCGATAGCAGTTGTATGAATTTAATCCATAACTAATTTACACAATGTTAACACCTCACCTCTGTGGCGCATTAGGAATGACGACAAATGGAAATGAAAGTGTCAATGACACTGTAGCTCAACTTGACAAACTTGAACTTGGTAAGTTATAAATGAAATGGCAAAATTGAAGATCATTGGTACCAATGTCATTTTTTTTGCCAGTGGCAACATTTTTTGACAGAAACCGAAGAAAATCGACAGCTCCCATCTAGAGGCCTCCCCAAACAAGCATGCCAGGTTTCAAAGCATTCCGATCATAAATGTGCCCTGTAGGGTGTACAAAAGGGAAATATTGTGGTCTGACTAGACTAAATTCTAAGAACGTTGCCATGGCAACATTTTTTGACGGAAATGGAAGAAAATCGATAGCTCCCATCTAGAGGTCACCCTAAATAAGCATACCAGGTTTCAAAGCAATCTAATCATAAATGTGCCCTGTAGGGTGAGCCAAAGGGAAATATTGTGGTCTGACTAAACTAAGTTCTAAGAATGTTGGCTGCGGCAACATTTTTTTGATGGAAATTGAAGAAAATCTATAGCTCCCATCTGGAGGTCACCCCAAACAAGCATGCCAGGTTTCAAAGCAATCCGATCATAAATGTGCCCTGTAGGGTGTGCCAAAGGGAAATATTAAGTCTTCTGACTAAACTAAGTTCTAAAAACATTGGCCACGGCAACATTTTTTGACGGAAATTGACGAAAATCAATAGCTCCCATCTAGAGGTCTCCCCAAACAAGCATACCAGGTTTCAAAGCAATCAAATCATAAATGTGCCCTGTAGGGTGTGCCAAAGAGAAATATTGTGGTCTGACAAAACTGAGTTCTAAAAACGTTGGCCGCGGCAACATTTTTTGACGGAAATTGAAGAAAATCGATAGCTCCCATCTAGAGGTCACCCCAAACAAGCATGCCAGGTTTCAAAGCAATCCGATCATAAATGTACCCTGTAGGGTGTGCCAAAGGGAAATATTGAGTCTTCTGACTAAACTAAGTTCTAAGAACGTTGGCCGCGGCAACATTTTTTGACAGAAATTGAAGAAAATCGATAGCTCCCATCTAGAGGTCTCCCCAAACAAGCATACAGGTTTCAAAGCAATCTGATCATAAATGGGCCCTGTAGGGTGTGCCAAAGGGAAATATTGAGGTCTGACTAAACTAAGTTCTACGAACGTTGGCTGTGGCAACATTTTTTGCCGGAAATTGAAGAAAATCGACAGCTCCCATCTAGAGGTCACCCTAAATAAGCATACCAGGTTTCAAAGCAATCAAATCATAAATGTGCCCTGTAGGGTGTGCCAAAGGGAAATATTGTGGTTTGACTAAACTAAGTTCTAAGAATGTTGGCCGCGGCAACATTTTTTGACAGAAATTGAATAAAATCGATAGCTCCCATCTAGAGGTCACCCCAAACAAGCATGCCAGGATTCAAAGCAATCCGATTATAAATGTACCCTGTAGGGTGTGCCAAAGGGAAATATTGAGTCTTCTGACTAAACTAAGTTCTAAGAACGTTGGCCGCGGCAACATTTTTTGACAGAAATTGAAGAAAATCGATAGCTCCCATCTAGAGGTCTCTCCAAACAAGCATACCAGGTTTCAAAGCAATCTGATCATAAATGTGCCCTGTAGGGTGTGCCAAAGGGAAATATTGAGGTCTGACTAAATTAAGTTCTACGAACGTTGGCCGTGGCAACATTTTTTTACCGAAAATTGAAGAAAATCGATAGCTCCCATCTAGAGGTCACCCTAAATAAGCATACCAGGTTTCAAAGCAATTAAATCATAAATGTGCCCTGTAGGGTGTGCCAAAGGGAAATATTGTGGTTTGACTAAACTAAGTTCTAAGAACGTTGGCCTCGGCAACATTTTTTGACGGAAATTGAAGACCTGTGAGGTGTGCCAAAGGAAATTGTGGACGTACGTACTAACGTACTAACGTACGTACGTACGTACGTACGTACGTACGCCGACGGACGAGAAGTGATGGCAATAGCTCAGCTTGACTTTGTCAAGTTGAGCTAAAAATCGTATTCCACGAAAAGTATGAAAATGGAAGCAAAACTGTGACATACAAACAATCATTAAATCTTAAGGGCTGTGAAGGTGATGGAATTATGTTTCTTTTAAGAGTTCTTACCTCTGATATTCCTTCGGTTCGGCTTGGATGTGCACTGGTGTACATCAGGGTGAGGGCTGGGATGTGCGGGGCGCGGGGCACGTGTAGGGTCGACTCATGGAGTCGGCCGTGGGCGCCGCTGGTTCCTGGAGGTCTGCAGTTGTGTTCGTGCCGGAGCTGTTAGTTTGATGATGTTTGGCGGGAGTGGCTTGTGGCCGAATGGGCTTTACGAATCCGGGGACAAGGCTGGGATATAAAAATTCTTAAAAAAAACCACAAAAAAAACCCCCACCGCTACAGTGCTGCATGGGGGTACATCGGGGTGAGGGCTGGGATGTGTAGGGCCCGGGGCGCATGCATGGTCGAATCATGGAGTCGGCTTAATTATTCTTTGTGAGATCTGATTAACCCCTAGAAGGTGGTCTCCGGATCAAAAAATGTCAGACCATGACCGATTTTAACGCAACTCGTTACTTACTTGTGAGTTTTGGCCTCTTATTGATTGATATAATATTCCATATTTCAAGATGACAAGTGCCTCTAAATTAGTCTAAATCTTGTAAATGGTTGTATGGTCAGACTTGGCAGACCACATTCGTTCCCTATGGCTATTCGATAAACCGTAGTAGCGTTACTGCCTTCTAGTAACTTAAAATTGTATATACTTCCTTAATGCTCAAATTACCTATGAACCGATGATACACGAGCAGAAAACCAAAACACTCTTTTAGGCATACAATCAGGAGGATATTTTCCCCACAACTTTTTGTATACATCTCCTATAGTACGTGTATATATCTGTATCTTATTTCTGACATCAAGGGCAAATATGATCATAAAAACATATATTTTCTGTTAACAGCACATGGACTGACTAGCTTTATGATGATTTCCAGTAGAAACCAAATGAATTTTGCTCTCTTCTCTCAAATCATTGATCATGGCTAATAATCAAAAACTCGATGAGATCCAGAAAGAAGGTACCTTTGACTTCGTTTCAAAATTCAATGAAATACTCTCGACTGATAATGAGGATCAAAACCAACCTTTTACCATAGATAACGTAAACTGCATATACTACACACCCGAACAATTCAAGCACAAAATAGCGATCAAAAATAAATCCCTTTCCCTTTTCAACATTAACTGTCGAAGTCTTAATGCCAACTTTGAAAATCTCCTCAATTTGCTGGGTGAAAAAATTTCTTCGATATAATAGGGTTGACCGAAACCTTCAATATTAAAGAGAATATATCCTACGAACTTGAAGGCTATCACCCACTAATCTACCGAATACGATCAGAGACTGATGACGGCATAGGTGGAGTAGATTTATTCATTAAATATAATTTACCCTTCAAAGTGCGCACCGATCTCTCAGTCTTTGTTCCTCATGTCTTCGAATCACTATTCATAGAAATCTGTACCAACAGAAAGTATATAATTGGCATCATATATAGACCTAATACCCCACCAAAAGCAGACCTCGATCTTTTTCTCTCTGAACTGACTCGGCTACTGGACATAAAAAGCCACGAGAATAAAAAGACCTATCTTATGGGTGACTTTAACATTGACTTTATAAATGTCGGTAGCCACCAGAAAACCAATACTTATGTAGACACGTTGTTTGGTGCGGGTTTTATGCCAGCCATTACGAGACTGACTAGAGTCACAGACACCTCGGCGACTTTAATCGATCACATATTTAGTAATAATAATAGCAAAAGTGATTCAGGAATCATTATAACCGATGTTAGCGACCACTTTGCCACTTTTTATACTGAGGAAAGTGGCAGGTGCTCGGCCCGCCCAACACAAACCCGGAAACGTGTATTCAAAAGGCGCAACATTAATTATTTTAAACGCCTTCTGTCAACGTGTGACTTTACAAGTGTATACGACACCACTTGTCCAGACGAAGCTTATGATCTATTCTTTGGTAGATTCTACAGACTCTTCAACAATGCATTTCCGCTTGAATTGGTGCCCACGCCAAAGAAGTTCATAAAGCGTGAACCTTGGATGACACAAGCACTCTTGCAGTCCTCGCTAAATAAACAAAAGCTATACGTTAAAAAAATTAACTCCCCCAATCCCCAAAATATTACGGAATACAAAAACTACTGCCAGATCTTTAATCGATTGAAAAGAATAGCTAAACAGAATTATTACACCAACACCCTATTAGCCAATACAAACAATATAAACAAACCTGGGAAATTCTGCGCAAAGCCATTAACAAAACAGAACACATCCCCTCATTGCCGTTGTCCTTTTACGATGAAAACAGCGAACTGACGGATGCAAAAAAAATTGCCGATAAATTTAATGCTTTTTTTGTTAATATAGGCAAATCAATAAGTGAAAAAATTCCAAGCTCAAGCCGTAATTTCTCAGAATACATTGTTAGCAACAATGCAAATTCTTTTTTTATATCACCCACTAATGAACAGGAAGTAATTCGTTGTGCAGATAGCTTATGTGGAAAACAGTCCAAAGACTGTGATGGCTTATCGACCAAATTCGTAAATGAAATAATCCCTGAAGTGGCACAGCCTCTAACTCACATAATCAATCTCTCGTTTTCGACTGGTAGAGTACCAAACAAAATGAAGACAGCGGGAATTATACCCATATTTAAGTCCGGTGACCCACAATTATTCAATAACTATCGACCCATTAGTATTTTGCCCGCATTTTCCAAAATACTAGAAAAATTAATGAATATACGCTTAATGGCTTTTCTAGAGGAACAAAAGATCCTGTACCAGTACCAGTTTGGCTTCAGGAAAAAACATTCAACAGTTCATCCTGTTTTACACTTGATTAACAGTGTTGCCGAGCAAAATGATAAACCCTCAAAAGATTGCACGATGTCACTTTTTCTAGACTTTTCGAAAGCTTTTGATAGCATCGACCACGTTATTTTGTTGAAGAAACTAGAACATTGCGGTATTAGAGGATTGGCCAACTGTTGGTTTAAAGACTACTTGACCGAAAGAACCCAGTCTGTTTCATTTAGGAATGAAACATCCGATGCACAACAAATAACTTCAGGGGTACCCCAAGGTTCCGTTCTTGGCCCAATTTTGTTCCTGCTTTATGTCAATGACATAAGTGAAGCAACACTACTTAGGGTACTGTCGTTTGCAGACGATACAACAGCATACGGGTCCAGTAACAACTTGGACACGCTAATAGAAAATGCAAATTCTGAATTATCTAAAATAAACGAATGGAGTTCTGCGAATAAATTAGCCCTAAATGCTTCAAAATCCAAATTTATGCTATTTCACCTCCAACTTGATGCATATAGCGCACGGGACAAGAAAATATCACTAAGCGATATAAATGTCTCACTAATAGGCAATAACCAAGAAGAGACATCATTTAAATTTCTCGGAATCCACGTGGACGAAAATCTGAAATTCAAACAACATGTTTCAGTTGTTGGTTCAAAAATAAGTCGGGCGATTTTTGCTATAAATAGGGCCAAGAAATTTCTTCCCCAAAAAGCCCTAAGAGCCTTGTACTTCTCACTTATCCACAGCCATATGACTTATGGGATACTAGTTTGGGGACACTCAACCTCAACAAATAGAGGTTGAGTGTCCCCAAACTAGTATCCCATAAGTCATAAAAACATTTAGTCGGACAAGAAAGTGCACAGTGAAATGAGGTTTACGAGCGACAACTATCCGATTTATTATAAATAATTCGAGGTCCCATTGTCTATGGAGGGCAGATTCAAATCATCAGTATTAACCGTATGCCTTTATCAATTACTAATCTCGGATCCACATTTATTCATTTCTGGCGATCACATTTGCCGTTTATACATTTTTTTTAACTTCCCTTGAAATAAAAACAAGCTAGAGGCATCCATAGAAGCACAATGACATCCCATTGGCTACTATTTATGCCGAGAGAATCATCGATGAAAATAAGCCAATGGGAGAATGCGTATCTAAGGACGCCGTCCACTCAGGTCAACTTGGGAAAAGATGTCAAAGTTACGGCTAAAAAGTGTATAAACGTTAAATGTGAACTCCAGAAATTAATAAATGTGGATCCGAGATTAGGAATTGATAAAGGTGTACGGTTAATATTTGAATCTGCCCTCCATATGCAATGGGACCTCGAATTATTTATAATAAATCGGATAATTGTCGCTCGGAAACCTCATTTCACTGTGCACTTTCTTGTCCGACTAAATGTTTTTCGGTCTTTTCTGCGACTTCTCCCAGTTATCACGAACAACTCAAGAACACCCAACGGTCATGTAATACACCACTGTAAAGCTTATTCATTCCCCTTTCCACTGATAGTGGGTATTGCTTGGATACGCTGTGTGAATCAAATTTGAGGAAGGGGGGGGGGGGGAACGAAGATGAGTGCTATCGTTTTCGAAAAGCGAGTTGTTTACCTTGTTAATATTTATATACCATTACAGGGGCACGTCAGCATGGATTCAAAAATTGTATCAAATATCATTTTTCTTTCGATTTCCCAGCTTGTGCCGAGTACTTGTGCTTCTCACATGAGTCACGCATATCTTGCATAGGAAGTGGAGGGGGAATAATTTGTCTTGGTTCTTTGATGGTTTTTTCTGCTTAGAACCAAATTTGGCGCGATTTCTCTGAGTTTTCTAACAAGTTTTGGAGACAGGACTTTGAAGGCCGATTGCTGCTGAATCTTCCCGCGAAGCTGACTGATTAGATGGATCCTCAAAAACATAAAATATCAGTAAGTTTGTGTCAAACAATGTTGAAACTGATTGTTTTTTGTAAACTTTTTGAAGGTTAACTCAAGTTGAACACAGATGCACGGAAACATATTAGCGCTACATGCAATATAGTTAATAATCCGCAATTACGAATTAGTAATTCGTAATTCCGAAATAGTTAATCCGTAAATTACGAATTATTAATCTGTAATAATGAAATAGCTAATCCGTAATAACGAAATATTAATCCGTAATTACGAATTTGCTAATCCGTAATTATGAAATTTATGTACCACCTTGGTAGTTTAACATGTTGAGATAAACTCCGTTTTTGAGGCATCAGTCTAGGTGTAGAAGGCCAAGGAAGAGACATATCATATTGAGATCTGGCCTATCTAACGCGTTCCCGACTTTGTTATACTTCTACTTTTGTTATGGGCCTTACCCACTTGCAACATAAAGCGGGTGCATTAGTGTCCCATGAACACATTTTTCTTGTTTTCTTTTTTTATGCAGGGGGTGGGGGCGGGGGGGGGGGGGGGGGTTAGTACATTTTCAGGGATTTTGGAAATTGAAAATGTTTATCTGCGAACTATTTTACTTTAATGTTCTTTATCGCAAAAGATGGCTGGGTGGCTCAGTAGGTAGAGGTGCAGGCTACAAGCAGAAAGGTCCTCGGTTCGAATACCACCAGCGGCATCCGCATTGTGTACTTGTGCAAGACACTTTACCCTCATTGTCCACGTGGGGGGGGGGGGGGGCACGGTGGCGTTGTGTACTAAGGCGTACTGCACGTCGATGGTACACCTGTCTTCAGTCAATGCTAACCCTTCTTGTGTGGAGTTTGTATGTTGGGGAGCTGACAGTTGCTCGCCAGTGTTCTCGCCGGACCAATTTATTTCTGGTGCCAGGGTCGGTGCCAATGGAGTGAATTTTGATGCCAACAAAATATCTTTGGTGCCAAAATTTCCAATAGAAGCTGCCATTGTGCAGAAATATGTAACCTTAAACACCGATAAATAAATAAATAGATAAATTTAAATTTCAAGATATTATTTTATTTTCCAAGTAGCTTCGCTCTCAATAATTCGTTTAAATATGCCTATTTCGTATGTTGCTGCCCCTTCAAGTAGGGTAACAGGTCATCACCCACAGTGATTCCGATGCCTGTGTTAGGGAACTTCTTGAGTCGTCTGCTCAACGATTACATCATTACGCTGTACACACGCGCACACACACACACCTGAAAAAGACAACTAAATTATAAGGTTTCAGATAGATAAATAAAACAAACCGTTCACACTTTGATATCTGTTTACACTCTTGTAGTAGGATACAGTTGGGCTGGTAAAATTAATCATTTTGTTCGCTGACAGATGCCAGCTACCAACCTGCAAAGTACACTGCCAGGATCATAGAAAAATGAATAACATCTACTCTCGTGAATACAAAGTGCGGCGCAGTCTTCTAAAACAGGCGTTGTCACTTGATAGATAAAAGCCGTAGTTGAAGCTTTTCCTCTTTCTCTTTCGTCTTCCCGAAATATATCACTCATCTGCAGAGAGCAGTTAATTAAAAGTGAAATTAAATATATAAGTGTGTTTAATCTTTTCGCTCTCATATTTGGACTAACGATGGAACTGTTTCATTTCACAAGCAGTTATCGTTTAGTCGTGTCGGCAATATGATCGGTA